>JANHGO010000042.1:25339131-25360945 GCA_024606505.1 Aquila spilogaster
TCCCCCTGAGGAGGAAGGAGCGGCAGAGACAATGTGTGAGGAACTGACCCCAACCCCCATTCCCCGTCCCCCTGCGCCGCCGGGGGGAGGAGGTGGAGAGAACCGGGAGTGGGGTTGAGCCAGGAAGGAGGGAGGGGCGGGGGGAAGGTGTTTTAAGGTTTGGTTGTACTTCTTGTTATCTTTGTTTTGTTTTGATTTGTAGTAAATTAAATTGATTTTGTTTCTATCCCAAGTTGAGCCTGTCTTTTGCCTGTGACCATAATTGGTGAGTGATCCCTCCCAGTCCTTGTCTTGACCCATGAGTTTTTCTTTATATTTTCTCCTCATCCCAGCAGGGCCGGGGGGGGAGGAGTAAGTGAGCAGCTTCGTGGTGGTTTGTTACCAGATGGGCTTAAACCACAACAGTAGTTCAGACACTGTCTACAGCACCATCTATTTTAGGCACATTTTCAACAGAGAAATTCAAGACTGCTATTCAGACTCTTTCCCCTTTGCAGATACCTGACTTACTTACAAAATTCCTAGAGCCTCATTGTCCCTCCACAAAGTACCAGAAGCACCTACATAAAAGTTGCCATGAATACTCCAGAGCAACTCAGCCTGACTATCCAAACCTTGTGTTCCAGAAGTCATACAAAAAGATGTCTAAACTCTCTTTGCATCTCTTGACTTAAATTTGTTGACTTTACTATGCACTGGCAATTATGAATTCTGTTCAAAGTACTAGTGGTGGTGCCTAATTTTATTGCATATAGTGGGCAATGACTGAAGTAACCAATCACCTGTGAAGTCAGAAGCTTCAACTCTAAGCCCTACTTGGCCACAGGGGGGTTTCAAGCATTGCTCTCATTCCCCAGAACAGTATCTAATCCACCAACTTGAACACAAGGCTGGGACAGAGCCTTTTCTGTCCCTTCTTAGGGAACCTGGACCACGGTGCCAACTATAACAGGAGAAGAAATGGAGCAAGGACATAAAGCTGCCAGGGAAGCTACTGACCATGTCACCTCTACTTTTTTAGTTTACCAGTATAGCAAAGTCCCGACACTGAGTGTCACCACTTATGAATGCTGTTAAGGGGTCATCTTTCATCCCTGCCATAGGAAAATGAGATTCTTCGGAGGAATCTGCTCCTGGAAAATCTGCTCTTGTCAGCTCCTTAGCTTATCACACCAGACAGCTGGCTCAGGTAAAGTCCCCCAGGGGCTTCTCCAGAGCTCTGTCCTAGAAGAGCACTCTTCAGAAAACACAAGATCCAGTCCAACATAGACTGAAAGCCTCAGTCACGCCTGTGTTGTCATCAGGGACAAGGTAATGGTCAGGAACGAATTAACAAATAGACAATAAGGAAAGAAGGGTGAAAAAAAAAGAAAGATCAGGTGCAAAGTCTGTCGTTGTTGAAAGCAATTTTATATAAAGTCGAAAAAGCATCTGAATTAAACCATTCACAGCAGGGTCTGTTGGACTCCTGTAGTCATCAGACCCCACAGCTTTTCTGAGTCCTGAAACAAAAAAGACCCAGAGAGGCTCTGAGAGGTATATACTTCCTGAATGGACTAGTTGTAAACACTACATTCTCCATTTTAGAAATAAACTTATGAAGTTAAAAACCCTATTGCTACTGCTTCTATTTGACCAAAACTGAATTCCTGATTTTAGAAAACAAAGCCTAACCAGTTCATGGTATTTCAGGGTTTGACCTATCTTATAGCACTAATTGTGCAGTGTTTAATTATGCTTCTACTCTGCTGAGTATCTTTTTCTTTTACATTGCTTAGTTTTGTGGGATCTTGCATAGATTTACTTTTTTGGATGTCCTCTGAAAGGGCAAGTGCTAAAGACAGTACATTGCTAGAAAATCAGTAGTCATAGGGTTCAAAAGTCTTTGCTCATTCTTTTGAAATGGCTGTTATTCTAAGTACTTAAAAGTTGTATTTGATGTAACTGAGGCTTTTGCTTCTCTCTATCTGTAGGTCTTTTGATCACCTCCTAACTAATGAAGTAATGACAACCAATTATATTTACATCTAACACAAAGTATATTGTTTGTCATACCCACTTAACTTTCCTTTCTTGCATGCTAACACAATGTTGTAACCTTAACATTTTCTGCCTTTCTGCCTTACTGCTGCTGGGAGCATTAATAAGTAAAGTTATTCCATTTTAACATTTTAATTAAGTAGCAATTAAATATGAAGAGCTGAAATGTCTGCGTAACTCATCTATCAGGATGCTTCTTCCAAGCGAAGTCTACAAAAGACTTAAAATGCATTAGGATTCTGTTGTTTTGCTATGGACAAAGCCTCATTAAAGCTATGAAAGGGAGTTACACACCTCTTTGCAGGGCTAAATCCATGTTTTATCACTGATTTGAGTTCTTTGTTCTCTGAGTCAGAGCCCTGCAAGAGCACAAGCCTCAGAAATGGTGGGGAAGGCCAAATTCACTTTCTTATGTTCACGTGCATCAGCACTGTCAGGTTTTTTGCCAAGGGGAACTTGAATTTGGCTCTGTGGTTAAGGCAGAGGTTTCTGACATCCTCTGTGGAACAAAAAAGTTTGTTTGTTTTCTCTGGATTCAAGTAAAATTCTGTTGGCCACTGTAGATGAACTTTACCGGGCAGAACAAACTGACTTCTTACCAAGTCCCATAATAGTTACTTGATGTGAAGAAACGCCCATGTTGCCAGATACTTGATTTGTTTCTAACTTTAAAAATAGAATATCTTTTAAAAAATGCAAAACAATAAAGGAACAAAGAAAGAAAATTAATTATATTCTAATTGTTTCTGTGTAGTGGAATTAACTAGGAATTTTCTAACAAAACATTTTTTCACAGGGAAATAACAAAGCATCAAACCCAAGTGGTTCACAGAAACATTTTGGTTTTGACATATTTTTCCCAAAACAGAAACAGGATTCTGACAATTGAGAAGCCATCTTCCTTAGTGGTCTGCTAAAGAGCCCCAGTTTCCTTGCGTGTGGCTGAGACAGCCCTGCTCTGTGGGTTGTCCAGTGACAAGTAACTCGTAACCCCAAAACAACCTGTTGCAGAGCCAGAGGTTCACGACAGCCCAGCTGTGCTGGTGGCTCTTGGACGCACAGTGTTCCTCAGGCTCCCTTTGGCATGGGGAGAAACTACCCTTATTCCCGGAAAAGGTTTCCAACTGTCCCAATGACAGAAACTTTCCAAAAACCACTCTCCTTTTTAGAGTCACCAAGTGGAGTCCTTGGTGCACTTGGCAGCATGCAGAATCCCTGACATTACATATCTGGCTGCTCCGTGTTGCTTTGAAAAAGGAGAAAGAAAAAGTATTCTTGCAGACAACATTTTGTATATGATCTGTAGAAACTTTTGGAGTCTCTATGCAAATGTAAGCCTGAACTAGCTCCATCAGGTCACCTGCTACCCCTAACTCCTTTGAACACGCTGCTACTGCAAACTGTCCTCTAGCACTATAATTGAGCACTAACACTGTGTCCTGGGACAGTTCCAGAGTCCAAGGGTTTAGTGGGCCAAACACCAATTACCAGCTAGCTCCTTTCTTGAATAAAGTTGAGCATCTGTTTTGTAAACAATTCTGCTAAGAAACCATTTTAATTTTATAATTTGGTCTGTAATTCTGAATTATGCAGGAGCACTGCAGAAATGAAGTCACAGATATCCTGCAGCCTAATTTACCTTTAAACGGTAGATAAAATGATGACCAAATGTTCGGATTTACAAGAGCTCAGATAAAGAGGAATACTCATAATATTCATTATTCCAGGTCAGAAGATGAAATACACCTGGAGTCAGGAGGCGACTGCCCCCTTAATATCCACCTCTTTGTGGCTGGTTGTCTGCACTCCATGATTTGGACATTACAGCAGAATATAGGGCCAGGGCTCACTAGACATTACACGGAAAATAAGGCTTGCAGAACAGAATGGAAGAATGAGGAAGAAAATATTTTTGCTGAAAACAAGTCCTTCCTCAGCTACAAGAGGCATAATCCCCTGGCAGTGGGGGAATAGTGGGCCAGATACTGTGGGCAGTAAGACAGATCCCGCATCCCTGGTTACAGGAGACTCTTACAGCAGCCAGTATTAGATAAACGCTTCTACATACTGCTTTGCTGAGAGCATCTTCCTTCTCACAAATCGCAGGCATCAATCAAGGCATGAGGCTTCAGTTCTTCCAGTTACATAATTTGGGCACGGCTCCAGTTAATAGACAGGATAACAGTCAAAACGGCACAGGGGGAGAAAAGGGGACTGCATTTGCAACCAAGACCCTATTTAAGATGAAAGGTAAATAAATGATGTGATTTTAATGTTTCAGCCCAATCACATGAGTCTCCCCTGCTGTGGATACTTACCGTTTTCCTGTAAATTCATAGCCCTTGACATTTATTCCTTTCTTCCACAGCTATTTTAACTTACAGCTTAGTCAACTTACAGCTTAGTCACCTGACCTTTCTAATACAACAGCAAGGCAAAAGCTGGCTTCTGACCCCCGCAGCCTCCTCACTGCAGACAGCTGTACCTCGGAGTGCTGGCCTGCACTGGGAGCAAGTGCTGGGAGTGCTTATAGAAGTCAGAGCAGCGCTTCTTCTCACCCATATTTCTCGCTTTGATTTTTCTCTGTGCCGATCAGGTGCTGATTCTCTGTCAACTCTAAGATATCTCAGACTACTACTTAAATGTGTTTCACGCTTTTTTTTTTTATTATTACTCATTATGTCAGGACTTGACATGATTTTGTCAGGATTGCAAACACTTGCCAATGCTCCCCCTTTAATCTGCCGGGGAGGCAATTCTAGGTATGAGACTGTTGTATCTCACAGCTCTAGCAGCAAATAAACACATCGGAAACTGAGCTGGTATTTTTGTATGCTTCTGAGCTGCTCATTTTCATGCTCGATTTGGGCTACTCCCTATTACTTCCTTCTTGTGCAACATATTCTGTCATGGAAAAAATGATCTGTTTGCAACTGAAAGTGCTGCTGATATAATGCATTGCTCTAAGAAACAAAAAAAACCCATAGATGAAGAAACACTACTTTAAGTCATTTATTCTAGCCAGCACTTGATTTACCCTAGTATGGGCAGCGTTACACCCCAGATAGTCAGAGACATTGCTCCACTGCAAGGGAGTTTTCTCCTGAGCAGCTGGGGGGGTGTATGCATGTGTATGGCAGAAGGATCATCCCAGGGACCCCACCGAAGCAGGTCAGTTTTGAATTCCAGCTAGGATTGCATAAGAGACTCTGAGAAAGGATGTCCCCAAAGTATGCAGAATCCATGACAGTTAACACACTTGTTCTGCCCTTTCCTCATCAACTTTGGTGACTGCTTAAATACCAATCTGACTGCCTCGGAGCAACATGACTCCTTAACCCTCAGGAGAATTTTCTGCCACCAAGGTAGGTCCTGTCAGTGGCACTCATGGCGCAGCTATAGCAGTGTGATTTAGATCTCTGCAGCAAGGATTGTGCAGAAATCTGCATAATTTTTTAAATCCTTAGGAAGGTTCCCAGCACACAGGGACAGCACAGGAGAAGGGTCTGAGCAGGACTGCCAGGCTGAAGCTGAGACAGAGGGAAGCAATGTATATAGAGAGAACATTTTTATTCTAATTAGGTTCCTAGTTCACATTAGTTCCTAGTTCAGGAAATTCTTACAATGGTCATAGGATGGGTCCCATGCCTATCCATCCATGTAGATGAAGTTTTAACTTCTGTGCTCTTAATTAAGGTGAGATTACGCAGATTGTAAGCCTTTGCCACAGGTAAAAGAAAACGCCAACCTTACCCACTCCAAGCAACTATATTTTCAACAAATGCTCTAAGTGATTAAAATGCTTCCCACTGAACTGGTGAGAAGAAAAATAGGCATTCCCTGTGTAAAATAAATGGACAGACACCATTAATGAATGGATCCTTTCATTATGTTAAAGATCTTTCCTATTCAGGAACTACAGATATGCCAGTTTGCAACAAAGCCTCAAGCTCTGAGACCTTAATGAAGAAATTAAATGCTGTAGGAACAAGCACCTGTGTGATGCCATAATTGTCATGTGTAAGGGACAAAATCTATCTCAGGACTCATTAAAGCAAGCACTCCAGGAACATGCAAGCCAAAAGATTTTGGAGCATAGCTTCATTGTTGAAATGCAAGTGTTTGTATTCTTCAAAACATCTGGAATACGTGCAAATGAGGGACAAAGGCATTTAGCCTAGATAATATTCAGTGGCACTAAAAGACAGCTGGATCACTTCAGTTTGAGCAAGGGGTAACGAGTAGCTGTGCTGCTGCTGAAGCTCAGCAGGTGACTCTAAGCCTGTGATCCTCATCCAAAACACTTGCCTGCCCACTGGCCCTTTACAGGGAGGTCCTTTTTCTGTGCAGTTGCCTTGATCATGTCTACTGGCTGCCTCCTCCTCATTTCTGCCTGCTCACTGCCCAGGCACCTGCTTTAAAAAGAGCGGTAATAGCCCGCTGACTGCAGCTTTGTCTTTGGGCATGGACAGAAGATTAAAAGTAGGATTTACGTCTTCTTTTCTGATGGGGTATTTAGGTTAATGAGCCTCAGAGGTAATGGGAAAGGAGAGCAAATACATAAACTAGTACTAATGGATGGTATTTTACAGTTTTTATTCAATGGGAGCAAAATTTTATTTTTAAAGTGCAAGTCTGCTCTGAAACATGACTGTAAAATCACCTAGTAAACAAAGCAGATCTGTTCTGTGTATATTTTGAGTCATGCCAATGTTTTCTTTAGGGTGAGAAGGCTCTGCAGACAGGTTGTATAAAACATTGAGTTTAGCCCCTCGAATGCTGGCAAAATAAAAAATTAATCCTAAAATTATCTGCCCTTCAGTGCAACAGGCTCTCCAAGATGTGACATAGACTTGTAGACTAAATAAAATGTTACTTCAAAAAACAGTATTTTGTCCTTGATTTGAGTAGCAAAACACTTTACAATCTGTATAAAGTACGCTGTGAAAGATGGCTTTTAAACTGATTGCAAACTCACCCACCTTGTTATTTACATGCTCAAGTTTAAACACATCAGGAAAACAGTTCCAAAGTTTCTGCAATAAAACTTCATCCAGTTAATTTCTTTTGCCAGTACCCTCCTGCATCAGCTCTTGAAGCAGGAGATAATTCATTCTGGGGGAGTGACAGAGAAAAAACATTGCTAACAGGAGCATTTCTCCTTATAAAAGCACAATTTGCAAAGCAGTAACCCAGCTCTTACTGCATAAATTACAAAATATTTAGTACCTAGTTATGACAAGCCTGTTACATGCTACCTCCTTTTCCTCTGCTTTTTCAGATTCCAGACCAAGAAATTGGAAGGAACAGATGTGGGGAACCTTGAAATTGTTACTAATGGCCCTCAAGAGTAAATGAGGGCACGCAAGAGTAAATGTTTTATTTCTTTGCAATACATCAATACTAATAACTTCTGAAACACATTTCCTTCCAAAATGATTTTTTTAAGATTATATAGGGGTGTCTTGTCACTGGCACTGAACTATAGCAGTCCTGCCATGAAACAAGGGTGTAATGTAACAGCAAACAAAATCCCATAAGGTATCAGAGAACAGCCAGAATACAGTGTCCAGCTGAAAACGTGGTGAGAATTCCTTTTAGGCACCCATACCAGGAGCTTCCAAATTAAAATATGGGCAAGGCTAAAGTTTTACTATTACAGAGGGTACCAGGACAGTTCTAACAACAAGGGGCTTTGGTTTACAGCTCATCTGGAAGGCAGTGTCTCTTTCAGTACGATGAAGTTTGAATTTGTGGTGAAGTAGCGCTTCAGAGGAAGGAATGACCAGTACTGCTCCCTGGAGCATGTAGGACAATCTTTCTCATTAAGCCACAAACAAAGCTTGCACCTGCTTACTCGATGAACTAGGAATATTGCAGCCTGAGATGGACGATGCAGACTCTAGTTCTTTGGGCAGATGAAAATTCCTATTTAAAGCATTATACTTAAAAGATGAAAGGAAGAAGGCCAGCCTGTATAACAAAATTAACTCCTACTTAGAAAAAGAGAGAAACTGGCCATTACAAAATATGATTTTTCTTACAACAAACAGTACCACAGTGCCAGTGCACAGCATACACGGAATGGAAAAGAGATGTGATATAGGGGGAATACAAAAGGAAGGAATAAAAAAAAAAGAATTATTCTGCAATATGAAAGAAAAGTTGCATTTAAAGTGAAGGTTCTAACCTAACAGCACTATCCTATTTATATTTTTATAGAAATAGCTTCAGAAAAAAATCAATTTCTGCTTCTAACTGGACTATAACATCTCCTTATTTTCAAAGCAATTCACGGAACATGCGGGTTTTGCTCTAACTAGCTTTAAGATTTTTGAGCTTGACTATATAAGTAACTTTATGTGTGTGTGTGTGTAAGAACACGGAATTGATATCATGCCTCCACCAGAGCATTATCCTCCACCAGACAGAATCAGCAAAGCTCAGCTGTCTGAACAGGCTACATCTACATTGCTGGCATGAATAAGAGAATCACAAGTACAGATGTACACAAGGAAGAGTCTGTTTTAGCAAGAAGGCTGGACAGCTGTTGCTGTGAAGTTCTGACTCATCACTGCAAAAGAGTGTTGCAGAAGAGTACAAAATGGATGCAAATACATGCTTAAAATAGAAAACTTTTTTAGTCTGCATCTTTGGTACATTTAAATTCAATGTTTTGCTACTTGTTTTGCTTTTTTACAATGTTACAGTTTTAGACTGAAGCAATACATACTTTCCACTTCTTTAGTTTTCTAATAGCTGAAGACTATCAGATTTTCAGCAGAACTGCTATTAAAAAGTGTCACTCTTAAAATAGCCATAATTTCTTCTGTGTGAATAAAATCACATTTGGCGTCTTATTAACATTCTTACTATGAGAACAAAACGACCTCAAACTCAAAATTGGTCTGAGGTTGCAAAAAGCCTGGGCTATATTTGCAATCAACGCACCTTCTGATGCATTGAATTTTCACAAGTCAAGAGGACTGGAAGACTTCCATAAGCTATATTCTTCCTTCAGGGATGGCAGTGTGAAATCAATGGAACGCTTAAGCCACATGAATGCTATAAAAATCCCAGTGTTATAATCCTAAATATTTTTCCTGGCAATCTAAATTATATAATAGTATTTCAAAGACTACTATTCATATATAGAAGTAATTTTTTCATTTTTAATATTGCAACAATTCTGTTTTGAAGTATTTCTTACTGCGCTGAAAACGCTTTAATTTAACTGCTGGTGCATCAATCACTTGAACAAATGATTCACTTTAACAGCTGAAATAATTCCACTGAATAAACAGTACTATCCATATGAATAAACATAAATAGTAATCAAAGCCTTTATTTTCAGTATTTTATATCTTGACTAAACTATTCTAAAATTCAGTTAAGACAGTCAGCTAATATTGGGATTGAAGTTTGCAACCCTTCCTCCCAGCACTTATGATTTAATTAGCGCAACTTTCTCATTCTTTTTATATGTGGGCTAATCCAAGCCGAAATAATTATTTTATATTAATAACTATAATATAAAGCATTATTTGAACTTATTAGTTTTTAATCACTTAAGTCAATATAGTCTCTCTCATTTTTTTTTAACAATCTCACTATTTGGTATACCTAGACCCTCTTTATTCCTAGAATTCATCCACTGGACAAATTAAGACTGCTCCCATAACCAGCAAGTAATTTGTTTAAATTAGTGTTTTTCTTTTCTCCATCCAACTTATCCTACTTCATGGCATGTCTAATGTTCTCAGCCCTGATTAGGCTTTTGCTCTCAATTAAAAAAGTAATTTTCCCTCCAGGAAATAGGAAAACTTAGTACTGCATGTGTCACCACTTCAGTCAGAAAACCCTCATTTGCTGTGTGCTCCAATACATAGAATTAATCTCCAGCTCAGCCTGCAGCATGCTCCTCAGGAAACTTCTGGCTTGGAAAATTACAGATGCCTTAGAAGTAAGTATTAGGCAGAATTAGTAGAATTATAGCAGGGAGATCTTTTCACAAGGTAAGCTGGAGAGTGACCCGCCTGCAGAATGGACCCATTCTCCAGTTGGCCCATCTGGAGAAAGCCAACACTATCAGAGCTTTCCTTGGCCTGGTATTTGTATGCTCAGTCTTTGCCAGGTTGCTGCAAAAGCAGCCGTGAGCATGGCGCGTTTCCTGATCTACTCGCCCTTCTGCAAAGGGCTGCAGTGTAAATGGCTTGGGGATGGAGGCTGGGCAGTCCAGCGCTGCCCGCGATGTTCCTTCCAACGTTCATGGAGCGGACTTGCAACATTTCCTTTGGACACACAGACGTCCTACAAAGGTCCCTGCTGCATGTCACCTGAAGGACTATGTTCCATTTCCAGCAGTGTTTTGTGCAAAAAAATGCCTTGGCTTGGGAGTATATGGACTTTTAGAAAGTTTAATTGTGTTAAATCACTCCTGAATATAGGATTTGGCCATCCAAATCATTTAGGCCTTCCAGCAATTTCAGGTATCTAAGACTTATTAGCTGTTTGTGTTTGAAAAGTGGGATCCCACAACGGTGGCCTCAGCCATGTCCCACCCATACGTGAAGGCAAGGTCCAGGCATGCCCAGCCACCCTTCCTCCCTTTATTTCCCCCCATCCCCTGGTTTCTGCAGGAAAGCAACGCAAGTGTAGAGCCCCAAAGTGAGCAACGGTTTATTTTGCTAGGTGTCTCTTTTCAACAAGTGGGAGATGAAGGGAGCAGTGGAAGGCACAGTGGAGAATATCCACTGCTCAGTTTAAATGGAATTTCATTGTCTTAATTCTCCATCTGCTGAGTATGGATAACAGTACTTTCCTTGTGCTCTTTGTCTCCAAGTCATATCAGTATATGTAACACTGGCAGAAGGAGGTACAATTAATTACAGCTGCCAAAATAGAGACTTCGAGCAAAGTCTTAGCTCCTTACAGGACCAAGTTCTTCAAAGTAAAGATCTGTTTATTTTTAGCTGGTTTTTGATGAATCCTTTTCCATTCCAGCAGCAGTAAAGATATTGTTATATCCGATTTCACTGCTTTAATTAAGTGCTTCTCAGTCCATGATCAGTTCTATTTTAGGCTTTTTTAAAGTTTATTTAATTTGAGATGTATACTAAGCAGGGTAACATAATTATGCATGTCAAAGCCTGCTTCATCCTAATATTAAAAAGTTGCTTTGATTTCCTGAAGGTTTAAAAAAAATAAATCTATGAAGTTCCATGTAAATTTAATTCTTTTTGTCTGCATTCTAAAAATACAAGTGAAAAATTACCAAAGAACAGGATTCTACATGCAGTGTGCCGAACACCTTGCCTTTTTTTTTTTTTTTTTTAGGGTAACATGGATAATGAATACATACCATCATAGAACCTAGGGAAAAAAGCTCTGGCAGAGGCATAAAAAGGTCATGTCATCCATTCACTGCCCAGTGATGGAATTAAAGATTCCAGGGTCATTCTTGTGGGTTGTCTGGTTAACCTGGGTATAAAGGACTCTGGTGATGAACCCTCTACGGCATTCCTAGGGAGACTGCACAACTGCTTCGCTTTACTTAGTGTTTGGAAGCTTTTTCTCATGTATAACGTGAATCTTCTTTGTTGCCATTTAAGCCCATTAACCTATATCCGAGCTGCCATGCACTTAAGAGTGTTCAGTCCTTCCTGCATCATATTTTCATACATAATGTTCTCCCTCACTAATTCCCTTCTTTCAGCTGTGCAAGTTCCTTGATTTCTTCCAGTTTTTGCTTAAGTTCTGTTTCCTAGATGTCTGATGATACCAATCATTTCCTTCTAGACCCTGTTTCTAGAAGCGAAGCAGCCCAAATCTGAAAAATGTATTCCAGACAATGCTTCCCAGTACAGCATATAGTGGAAATTTGCGCTGCAATCTTCCTCATACGTTTCAATGTGATTTTAAAAAATTTTTTTACGAAGGCATAGCAACAGTTCTGTACCAGAGACAGGCAGCAGGCCCCTGCAGAACCCCATTTGAGACATCCTTCTATTCTGACAGTGATCCAGTGAAAACTAGTCAATGAATACAATTTCTAGCTGGTCCCATTGCTAATTCATCCCAGCCACTTTCCTCAGGTTGCTTATCAAATGTGAGGTAATGTCAAAAGTCATGCTGAAGTCAAAATATCTGATATCAGTTGCTTATTTCTTATCCACAGGGCTAGTTACCTTGTCATGCAACAGAATAGACTGAATTTGACAAGATCTACTTTTGGTAATTTCATGTTGAATATTACTTGACTTCTTGGTTCCATTTTGATGTTTACAAATAGTTGATCTGATTACCCATTCAAGCAATTTTCAGTGAATTAAGGTTAAGTTGTTTGGGATATAACTTTCTTTTTTAATTCCTTCCTGTCATCATCCCTTTTTTAAAGACCGGCAAAATGTTTGCCATTGTATGTTGCCTGGAATTTCAGCCCCTTCCATGAGTTGCCAAAGGGCTCCTTATTGCTTTAGTCATTTCTTTGAATATTCTAGAATGCAGTTGAGTTGGCTTAAATGATTTGAAAAGATCTGACAGATTTAGGGATTCTAATCTGTTCTTTTACTTTCTCCTTTATCACAAGTGTTAATTGTACCACACATCAGTGCAGAGTTGACCTTTTCAGGAGACTGATGCAGAAAAAGGCATTAAATGTTTCAGCCTTCTTGGAATCATTTGTTGAGAGCTCTTCCTCTTTTCTATACAGCAGACCAATATTTTTCTTAGTCTTTCTCATCAGTATTGTGCTGATGAATGAGTTCACATCACCCTTGATACCCCTTGCTAATAGGACCATGTTTTGAGAGGCTGGACTTTTTATTCTGTTCCTGTATTTCCATATTATTCCTTTTATTTGTCTTCACTGATCTTATTTTCTATCCATTTTCTATATGCTTCCTTCTTGTGACTGAAATCAATAACCAACTTAAAATTTAGACATTTTGGTCTTTTATTACAGTTCCTGTGCTCCTTCTACACTTGGATCACTTGAGCCAGCATAATTCATAACTTTTGTCCGAGAAACTGCTAGCCTGCCTTAACTCATTTTTTCTTTAGTTTTGGGTCCTCTACGATAGCACAATGCAGATCTCCGAGTTTATTAAAAGTTTTGCTCTTGAAATCTCCTGGTTTTCTGTTCCTTCCTCCCTCTCCACTAAAGAATAATGAACTCTGCCACTCTGTGGTCAGAGAAGTTGCCTTCTGCCCTTCCATTGAAACTAGGCTAGAGTCAAATCCAGAAAGGTCTCCTCCTAAGTTGCTTCTATGTTTCAAAAACTTGCCAGAGAACTTGTGCTCATGTCCCAGAACATACACCTGTAAATAGATAAATCCCCTATTATGATCAAGTCATGCCCTGAAGAATCTTGCCAGCTCCTCACAAAAAAACTAATCCCAATCTTCTTGAGAAGGTGTAACTGATAAAATTATTTTCTCTACAGACTTCAGAGTGGTTTTAACTACTTACTGATCTCGTTTAAGAGAGAGAGAGAACCTAGGGCAGAGAAGTTATAGTCAGTGTTACCAACAGTGGCATGCCAATTTGGTTCTGCTACTGCCTAGGTGCCCATCTTTAGATTGCTAGGGTGGGATTTATTTCACCTAAATTTCAACACCAATAGTATAAATATCTACCTTTGGACTTGGCACCGCAGCTGTTTTTTTCCAGTCAGGGGAGAGGAACAGACACATTATGACATACTAATTCCTCTGACCTATTTTAGATATCTTCTGTAAAATTAGATGACTTGAAGATCACTTGAAGACTCTGGCACTAACAGAAGTAAGAAAATGTACACAGAAGAACTGCCCTGGCCTTTCCCATAAGCTTGTGGGTTACAACCATGTGGTTTAACCTTGTGTTTTAACCTGTATCCAGGAGAGAACATGCTAGGCTATCACGCCTGTACCTTTTTTAGATCTTGCTTTTAAAAGGATTTCCAGGTTGATTTAATTTTATACTTCCTTTCTATTACATGGTTTGCTTTGTTTGAAGATTTCTATTTTGTTCTGCGTATAGCAGAGACGGGTGGCCATCCTGTCATTATAACTGCTGTTCTCCTTTTCACATTTTTTCCTACATCTTTGCTTTATACAGATCTGTCATAAATTAGAGAAAGCTTTCAGTAAGATATAGTGAACCATTCACATGAGCATGTAAGTCTTTCAAAGGTGGGGAAAGTCCTAATTTACTAACAGATGCAGTCCTAAGCTGGTAGCAATTACAAATTAAGCAAGTTGACAGCTACTTGGTTACCTCTGTAAAGTAAGTAAATGGCCTCAGTTTACCCGCAACGTCCCTAAAGCATCAGCCTAAGCACCCCTTATTGGCAAACACGGAACATGGGGCAGGGCAGGGGGGGAACGGGATGGCGGGGCAGGGCAGGGCGACAGAGGTGAAGAACAGGAATGAAAAGTGAAGAGCCTCTTGCTGTAGAGATGCCTTTCCTGAAGCACCCTCCCAAGCCCAAGGGAAGGGAATCAATCCCATCCTCACTCTCAGAGCACACACGTCTTTTAGGCTCTCAGGGCTACCAATGCAGGAGTATTACAATGCATTTTTAAAGATGACCTATAATTAATGAAAGACTTTTTTATATACTCTAGACAAAACTTTCTTCTCAAAGTACCAAAATGAGAGAGGAAACATTCTTCCCTTTTTTTTTTTTTTTCACTCTGCAAGCTCCCTGCATGTCAAATAAACCTTGTTCTTTGCTGCCTCTGATTTCATCGTTTCTGGCTGCTGTTTCCTCTTGTTGGCACAGGGCAAGCCTTGTTGTTCCTCTTTCTTTTGTAGCTCCACTTTTAAGACATTTACTGAGTGAGATATTTTTTATCTTTAATTAAAATCCTCTTTGCAGTTCTCTTAATGTAAATGCTACAGTATCTGGAAAAAAAATTAAACCCTGTTCTGTTCTATTTACACAATGAAGGCCAGCAGGATTGTTTCAATACCTCCTGAAAAAACAGCCTCCAAAGCAACCAGTGTAGCAATTTTTTTTCATTTTGTTTCTTGTCTATCTGTGAAATATTTCAAAGCAAAATCTTCCCTTCTAAATATCATCTCCTTGTTCAGCGTTACTTACTCAGCCAGATGCACTTTTCACTTTTAAATCATCACCATACAGTTGTTGATACATTAATTACTGCAATGACATTTTTATGAAGCTGTTTCTTGTACACTATTTCTGCTCATCAGAATTCCTGGTTTTCTGCACTATGAGATCTTTGAATATTTTGTCATGGTGGAAACTAAGTATCATTTTTAAAGTATGCCAAAAGGGAAAGAACAGTAGACATGATATGCAGTAACCTGTATTCCACCTTTTCAGGGTACAAGTGGAATACACTTGTCAAGTCAGAGACTGCAGGATGTGGTAGATTGAAAGGGAAAGAGAGAATGGGTGTCACACTAACTCAAGCAGTCATGACCTGCATTGATATCTGGGGTATTCCTATCCCTCCGGTCACTCTACAATAGAAGAAAGCAGGGAAACCATCAATATGTTACCTTCAACAGAGCTTGTTGGAACTAAATATTTTGGTTTTAATTGTTTATCTGAAAGAGAATCTGAACAGCCTGGTGCAATCTTTGCACTCCTGCTGATGAGTATGGCAAGATGACAAAAAGTACTTTACATTCAGGAGAGGACCCAGAGGCTTAGTGGCTCCAGGGATGTAATCTAGTCCTTGCACGCTCTGGTTCTGTACATCGTACCAGGGTGAAGGTAGGTACCTCAGAAGGGTATCATCCGAAACAGCTCCCATGCTGAACAAGGAGATCTTCATAGGATTATCTCCATCACTGACAGCACCCTTGGTGAAAAGCATCTTGGAATCAGTAAAGGATCCATAAAACTGAAAATTAATTATGTACACATCGCCCTCCACTAAATGAAGCGTTCATCAAGAATAGCCAGAATGTGAGAGCTGTGTTCAAAGCAGGGAACCAAAACCCAAACTCCCCTTCTTGTGGCAGAACTTTAATCACTATGGTTTTATGCAACAGCTGCATGCCACTGTTTTTAAGGAAAAGAGGGATCTCTTTAAAATGAAATGTATAAGGGGTTGCATTCCGGACAGGATTCAGGGTCTTGATGGTGTTTTCTGGAGTTCATGTTTAGGCAACTGACGTTCAGGGACAAGAAAGACAGTACACTCTATGGGCACAAAAATGAGCTCAGCCTCTCTGAGTCAAAGAATGGTTCTATTCTTGCTGTTGGGCTGGATAAAGTGAAGCAGAGAGATGAAACTTACACTTTATTAATGAATAAGGGGCACAACTAGGAGCATAACTAAAAGCACTGACTTGTATTGCTTTCCTCTAAATGGTAGAACACACTTGCTGCATATGCACAACTTTCTTGAAGTGTTGGCTCACCAAGAAGAATGAGAAGACCAGAATCTATGATTAGAAAAATCCAGAAACTGAGTGAATCTATGAAAAGCAAAACACTAGTTCCTGTGAGCTTATCTCATTGTCCCACCTGGGATTACAGGACGCTGGTTATGGCTCAGTGGCTAAAGCAGGTTGTTTTGCATTATTAGGGCTGCTTGCAGCATGAACAGTATTTAAAGAAGAAAAACGTTAGCTAGAAGAACAACGCACCTTGTACTGTACAAGTTAAAATAGTTCAAGCATGGTATGGTTAGGTGATGGCACATCCTTTGGCCTCTGTGACACCAGGAGTAAGCTTGGCCCTTGGCCCCAGGTGGAGCATTCAGTGCAGTTGCCACCCTTTGTTCACTCTACATATGGTAAAGACAGGGTGATCTCAAGGCTACAAGCAGTAGCCCAGCTCTCCGGTTTTAATGACCTTGGTGGTTTGCTGGGCATTATCCCACACGCACTTCTTGTTTTGCACTGCTGTAATTCCACCCAATAGTAGGTACTGCACTTACGCAGGTGCAAATGAGGAAACAGGCAGTTTCTCTGACATTGATGAGCACTCCCTCCTTCACTCCACGACAGACTGCTGTAACATGGACAGTGTGGCTGTCTCACCCCATGCAGATTTCTCCATTAGTAAATGACGGTCCCATCAGCAACCCTCTCTAGGCTGCTTCTAGGAGGTGACTCCTTCTACCCGTTCTGTACGATATGCTGTGTGGTTGCTCGTCACTCTCTATGGTAAAAATCTCACCCTTTGCTCCAGGAAATTCTACCTCTTGGGCCCAGGTGATGCATCAGTGGACAAATCTCTTTTCTCACCTCACACCAAGACTTTACACTTCCAGCCCAACATGCTGCAGCTTCTTGCAGAGAGGAAGGATGCAAATTTTGACAATTTCTCCAGAAAATGTATCTCGTTTTGTGAAGATGGTATCATTTCCTCCTTTGCCTCACTGCTTTTAGACAGTTCACACAGAAAAGACAAGAGGCAACAGGCACGAATTGAAATACAGGAAATTCCATTTGAACAAGAGAGAAAAACCTTCTTTTACTGTGAGGGTGGTCAAACACTGGCACAGGTTGCTCTGAGGGCTTATGGAGTCTCCATCCATGGAGACCTCCAAACCCTGACAGGATGCAGCCCTGAGCAGCTGGCTGTAGCTGACCCTGCTTGGAGTGCAGGGGTTGGACTAGACGATCTCCAGAGATCCCCTCCAACCTCCACCAGCCTGTGAAAAGGGCAGCCATATCATATGTCAGTTTGAGGAGTTGCTTCAGGCTATTCCTTTATGACAAGATACATTTTATTCCATTTACAGTGAAAATAAACAGGCTTTACTCGAGATCATAATACGGGCTGGGGTGGGCATAGGTGTTTTTCTAAAAAAGAAAAAGGAAACAAAGTCCTTTCAATTTTCTTAAGTTATTCAAAGAAAAACAGCTGTACATGAGATAAAGGTGTCTTGATGCATTGATAAATTCTTCGTTTGATGCAACTGAAGTCAATAACAGTTTTTTCCAATGGTTTCAAAGAGCAGAGGAGGATCTAGATGCCGCAAATATCCCAGTATGCTAACCCTCTGTATTGCTCAAGGGTAGTAGTGTCCACCTGTTTCCAGTGGAACTGGGGGTGCCCAGGTGTCTGTCACAAAAGATAAGCAGTGATCCAATGCGCAGATCTTCAAAACACATGGGCAGCAGTTCCCTACCTCTTGGAGGCGCTACTGTCCCAAGGTACCACAGAGGTCCTTAGACGTCAGAGTGCCTGCTGACGATTGCAACCCTTACAGTCTAATGCTGCCAAACACCCAGAGCCTGCTAAACGCTGTACCCCCCTGTATAAACCACATAAAGATTCACTGAAGTGCAAATGGGGACTTAGATCACATTTTACTTTCTGGTCTGCAGGATATTTTATTAGCCTATGCAAAGTGGAAGAGTTTCAACAGAAAAGACTGAGAGTACTGGCTTGAAATTATTCTCTAGACCAGTGATCAGGGCACTCTACTGAGACACTGGGATGTTGCTTCAAGACCTTGCTGAGAAATAAGTTGTTTTGATCTCTCACATCCTGAGACAGTACTACTACCACCCGATTTCTAGGCAAAAGGGACACTACATTATGTGACAAAGGGCTGATCGGAAACCAGAGTGGGCTTTTGGAGGAGCCCACTACACACATGTGGGCTCCTCCCTGTGGGTTAGAGTTAGGCACCTGCCTTCATGGGATGGAGAGGCTTTGTCCCCACCTTCCTCCTTGGGGTCACCTCCTGGCTAGTCTAGGCAGGTATTTGTGGCTACCTTCTTACATTTCTAATGTTTCCGCTTACTGTATAGGTAACCTTAGTGCTGGATCACACTAAGCAAAAGACACACCAGAATATAGGATTTACAGGCTGAGCGTTGATAGGAATGAACCCTTTTATGGAACAAATTCTACATCACTAAACTGAGAAAAGACAAATTATTTATTTTTTATTAGTTCAGCTCTGTTTAGCTTTTTATTTTCTTGACAAATGAAAATAGGCTAGTTATATTTAGTTTTGACCTCTTGACTAGATGCGCCAGTATCATGCTCTGATACCTATGTGACAAACATTTTGTGCGAATCTTAATTAAAAAGACAGTATTATTCCCTTAGATATTGCAAAACTCTTCTTTCCTCTGAAAGCCAAAAATACATGATGGTATTTCTTTCTAGCTAAAGTACTGGAAGTAGCTGGTGCTACAGGTAATGTTTGAGCGATGCTTTAGCAGTATATCAAAGTGGCTAAGTTTGCCTTATTTACTGCAGAAGAAATAAATTTACTCTGGTGGAGTAGCAAAATAATTTCCACTATGCAAAAGAGAAAAAAAATAATATAAAGTACAAAAGAAATAAAAGATGATTGCTTTTACAACAATTTACCTGCTAAATCAAAAGCTTCTATACCAGCACATAGTACTGAGTGGAGAAGGTTAGATGATATTAGGAACATGCCATAAAAGCACCTACTCCTGAAAAAGTGCTTTTAACTGAAGGCACCAAATTTTATTTAGCTGTAGAAATGTATATAGCCAGCAGAAGGATAGACTGAAAAAAGCATGAAATAATCCTTTCACTTTCCTCGGAACTAGCAAGGTTGCAGCTGGAGTAATATATTAATTCTGGACAACGTACTGGGGCATGAAAGAAGACGTGGACCATTTGGAAAGGGCTGAGAAGAGAGCAAAAATATTGATATGAGATGTGTAAAACAAAATCTATTGTTAGGACCCCAATACGGTTGACAAAAATAAGCATGTGGTTGCAGAGCCTGCAGGAGAATGCTTTAAATTACCAGTTCAGCAGAACATCTAAGCATAGTTCTTGGGTCTTACAGACTTACGGTGTAAGGACACAAACCACTCAAATCTTGATGCCCTGAGGAAATATAAAACTGTCCCGATGACATCTTTCACAACAAAATTAACTCCAGACCTAAGAAACTCAGTGCTAGGGAGAGGTTGAGCAGAACCACTGGGAAATGTCAGGTATTCTGCAAACTGCAGGACAGCACAAACTCTCACACGTCCCACGTAAAGCAAGGCATCTATCTCAAAACTCCTCTTCAGGAAACAAGTGTTAATGGAGATTTACTGAAGATTTGCTGTTGGTAGTTGGACAATCATTCCTCAGCGTGCGTTTCACATGTGGAGGGAGACTGATGTGAATTGGAGATACCATGACTAAGATTCAGTGACCCCATTTATCACAATGGTAAATGCGCACAAGATTGCCTGTCTTTAACTAAAGCGAGCTCAGTTTCTCCGGGGCTTTTAGCTGTCCGCAGCTGCCTGAATGAAGCCTTTCTGTTGACGCCCATGGGGTCCCAGGGGTGCTTATGTCAGTTCCTGGTGCTGTCCCTGTTCATCTTAATGTACTCTCGTCAGCCCCCTCGGAATTTCTATTCAATATCACCTTCCCCGAAGGCTCCTTCAACCTGAATAAACTTGGGCTTATTCACAAACGAAATAAGCAGCGCCCACTGACTTGCTGGTTCTGCCTCCGAAAGCCAGAAGAGCAAAAAGCCGAGCGGTTTGAAAGCCAGTCTTTCCAATTTGTACACTTCGGAGCTGGGCACTACAAAATCTGTTTTATGGTTCTTGCTAAGACCAGGCTAGATCCTCAGAAAGGTCCCTTCTGGGCTTGCAGCCTACGAAGCCACCTACCTCCAGATCTAAGACTTGCTACAAAAAGATTTCCCAGAATGTAAAGACATACAGCGTTCGTTTAAAGCTTTCGGCTTTGGGTGCGACTGTTCCCTCACAACGTCTGCCACCGCATGCCGAGGCCAGGTTCCCCCGCGCAGGCAAGCGGAACTCGCGGGGAAAACTGTGGCGGCCGGTGCCCTGCCCGCCCCGAGCACGGCGCCCGCGGAGCGAGCGGCCGGCCGGGCTGCCGGCGCTCGGGCTTCCAAAGGCTTCTGGGGCGCTGCAGGGGAAGGCGCGCTCCGCAGGCGTGGCGCCTCCCGCGGCAGTGCCTCTTTGACAGCAGGAGGGAGGAAAAAGAGCAGCGAGGAGACGGGACCGTGCCCGGCACCGGCACGAAGCCCGCGCCGAGCCCGCGGAGCCGGGCGAGCAGAGAGGGGGCTGCGCACCTCCGGCCGCCCCCGCCCTCGCCCCGCCGCCGCCGCCGCCGCCGCCCCGTCCCCCGCCCGTCCCTCCGCCGCCGCCGCCGGCGGGTCCCGCCGCTCACCGATAGTGGAAACGACGGTGCCCACGAAGTAGAAAGCGCCGGTGAAATCCCACCGGGGCCGGATGTCATCGACGCGGATGCCGGCCACGCTGGCCTCCTCGTACTCCCGGAGGAAGTGCCGGAGCTCGGCGCGGCTGAGGTTGTGGCGCCGGGTGAAGTTCTCCAGCCGCTCCTCCCAGCGCTCCTTGGCCTCCCGCTCCGTGGGCAGCTCGATGGCCGAGAAGACGGCGGCTCCGCACAGCATGTACAGCACGATCAGCACCGCCAGCAGGAGGAACCGCGCGTTGTCCGCGTTCAGGCGACCCGCGCTGGAGCAGCAGCCGCCGCGACACGCCATCCTCCGCCCCGGGGGACCGGGCTGCCGCGCCGCCACGCTACGTCGGGGCCCTCCCGCCGCCGCCGCCGCCGCCGGGCATTGTAAAGTATTTGAAAAACAAAATGTGTCTGAGGAAACTATGATTCATTCCAGGTTAGATAACTGTAGCACACGTATGCCGGAGATAAGTGGGCCAAATTCTCTTCTCAGTGCCCCATGCAATCTTTCAGACTTAATTGAAACCATGAGCAGAACCTGAACCATTAAAGTGCTGGGTTGAAACTTTTCATCATACGACACTGTTTGTCACAAGAGACATACTTAACCTAATTACATTATATTAACA
>JANHGO010000042.1:25367375-25386793 GCA_024606505.1 Aquila spilogaster
TGACAGAAGAGACCAGCACCCACCTCACTACAACCTCCTTTCAGGTAGTTGTAGAGAGCAATAAGGTCTCCCCTCAGACTCCTTTTCACCAGGCTAAACAACCCCAGTTCCCTCAGCTGCTCTGCATAAGACTTGTGCTCTAGAAAGAGATTTTCAGGAATGAGGAATGTGAAAACTTTTTCCATCTGTTTCACATTAGTTACTAAAGTGTGGCTGATAAAGTTAATTGTATTCCAGTCTTCTTGGGGAAGACAATATTTCACTTATACTTAGAGAATACCCTATAGGGGTATTTTTCTTTGAAGATATTTGCAAATTAAATTTTATAATTGAGAAAGTGAGGCAGAGATAGACAGGGCTTAAAAGTTCCTACAAGGAACTCCTCAAGAGCTGTCCTCAAGATCAACTTCCACTTTTGGAAGCCACTTTACATTTGCATGCTGTTTATCTTCCAGCATTTCAACAGGTAAGAAAAACACAGCTGGGTTGATAGCTTAGTTTTCCAAACTGCATAACAAACAACCAGAATTCAGAGCAAAGTTTTTTGTTTGTTCATGCTTATTGGTACTACCACTGTGTATGGTAGTGATTTGCATGTTAAGGGAGAATTGGAGACACTCGTATCAACTTGTGTAAAGTCAGAACAGAGTCAGAAAAAGAGTTAGTAAAAGAATCCAGCAGCCCCCTCGCATTCCTCCATCCTAAGCAATGGAAAATACTTTCAACTAAAGGATGAACATTTTACTCTGATTAATACAATGAGGTCACAATACCTTGAAAGCACTGCAGCAACATTTAGAAAGCAGTAACTGGGAATTAGTTTGAGTAGAGATAAAATTTTGATAAATGGAGAAGCAGAAAAGCTAGTATATTACAAAAAGAAAAAAAGCCAAGGATACAAAGACTGTAGATTAACATAGGAACTTACTTCTCTGAACTTACACAGCTCCTTTCAGCCTCCAGTACTTTTTGCTATGTTTCTTTCTTTTGCCCTTCAGGATGGCAGTTACAGTTGCTCAGATCAAAAGAAACTCAGTTAAGAGAGGGAATGGTGTGACTACTGTCAGTGTTCAGCTAAAATTGTGACATCCTGGGTCACAGTGATTAGTTCCACAGCTGTAAAATGTCAGCAACTTTATTGATGCCAGTAGAACTATCTGTGGGATTAGGTAGCATCTAGCATTATAAAGAACATTACATCTCCATTCTAGCTTTTCAAATACACACATTGGGTAGCCAGCATATGTCACAGTGAAAATATATATATATATATATATATATATTTCTTTAATTTACTGATTTCAATATTCAGTTCTTGGTATCACATCTCTCTCTGTTAATGTTCATTTACTTGGAATTTTTTGTGCAGTTATTTCTGTTCCTGTGTTCATATTTGTTTACTGGAAGACAGGCTGGAATATCAAAACCATATAAAGCCTTAGCAGAAGAAAGTACAAGGAATGAACATATCACTAATTGCTGAAAAAAGCACGTTGATGCATTTAGGAAAGACACCAAACAAGACAGCTATAATATTGTTGCATGTTTGCACACCTAGCACAGAACAAAATGCATGATACCTTTTACACCTTTTTACCTTCTGTGATGCTGGGTTTAATCTCAAGTGCTATGAAAAGGTGCTAGACAGATCACTGTACCATGGTCTTAAACAAACCAAAATTAGGTCACTGCTTTACTATGTGACACCAGTAAGAAACTGCACAATGTTATGCTGCCCTTGACAGAAGATTGAACCTTTTCAGAATCACAGGTAACCACGAAGTTTCCTTCCTTGTCCCAGGAGGGAGTAAACTGATACTATCCCAGGTTAATGGCTACAGCAATGCAGTCCAATATTGAAGTGCCATTGTGAAACCACATTTCCAGTCATCCACCTTGATCTCTCCTGCAAGGTGTATGGCAGCTCTGCAGAGTTTGCTTCCTTTCCATGCTGTGACCTCTCTGATGGATGGTTTATAACACCAGTATGGGACTTTGTACAGCTGGGGCTTAGGAGTCAGTTGAGCTTTTACAAAACATAACCAATTGCATTAGCCGTTAGATTGGCTAGGGCTTGATCAAATGGTTTTAGCCACTTAGGCACAGAAAAATGCACTACTTCTTTACAACCTAATTAGCAGCACTGCAGAAATGTATGCACATCATTTGCACCAGCATGTATTGATATGCATTAACTATAAATTCTTAGACTGTTGTTGTTAATGGAGAGCACTTAACTTTAAAGAGGCACCAGAACAGATTCATTCTCAGCAGTAGCAAGAGAAATTAATCAGCAATTTATTGAGTAAAAAAGATGTTATGCTGAATAACAATTACTTCTACAGACAATGCTATTGCCTTTTTTTTCCCTTTCTTTTTTTTTTTTTTTATTCAAGCTACCTTTTAAAAATAAAGGAGAAGCACACAGGTCTCAGACCTAAATATCACTTTAACCAAAGATCCCAGATTCAAATCCAGTTATGTATGTCATACATTCTGCTGTGGGTCATCTGTTTTCTCCTTTTTATTCATAGTTCCACGTTCCAAATGTTAGGGCCCTGACATGAAACAAAAAATGGTTAGGGTGGTATGAAAAATGGAATTTAAAAATATTCTGCACAAGAAAAAAATTAAAATTTTATTCAGACACTTAAGAAGTGTTCTTAAGTCTGTCCTGGCACCTGAGAGGCTGCATATCTAGAAAATTGTTATTAAATAGCATCTTCTGGCCAGAGGTTTTGTCAAGAGCCTTCTGTCCATCTCCAATATGTCATGAAGCCCAGCTGTGTTTGGGTTGCATAGGACTGACTGTTAAAGACTGTTGGGACCCTGGAATTTTAGTTATCTTTGGACAGTTTCTTCAAAACAAGTTTTACTTGCCTTTCTGGAAGAACATTGTTTGAACAGTTAAAACAGGACTACGTGCATATCTGTTACAACCAAACTTAACCTTTACTTGAACCATTAGTTTGCCTCACACCACATACTGTCCAGCAAACCAAATCCCCAGCCTTCACTCTTCCCTCCACCTCTGCCACCCAGCAGTGCCTCACTTCCATGCTTATACCACAGTTCAAGTTGCTTTGGGTGACAGCTCTGTGTTGGAAAGATTTGCTGAGTTTTTCCTAGCAGGACTGATCACTTGGTTTATTTGTTCCCACCGAGGGACTTTGGAAGGATCTTCTGACACTGCATTAATCTGAGCCCTGGAGAGCGTAAGTTAAATCATGCTAAGTTCCTGGAAACCAAAAAATCCCAGCTGGAATTTAACCAGGAATGCCTCAGAGCTTGTCAAACCACTCTATGACAAAATAGAAATGCTCATATATGTAGCATGAATAAATCACATTCTTCACAAATTAAGGATAAATGTCCATTAATTGTTAGCTGACCTTCTAGAACTCTTAAAGCTTTCCTCATATGAAGACATCTTCCTACTTAGAACTTCTCTAATTCTTACAGAATGAAAATAATTAAAATGATAATACTCTGTTAAAAAGAAAGTTAACAATGGCTATGAAGTTGTTATTTCCGTTTTTAGAGCACACTGCTCCATTTTCGTGTTACCTTCCCTGATCCCTGTCTTTTCAGGCTCATCAGGGACAGCATCAGTTTCTGCATGTAGCATAAACAGTACAGAGTCTGCATACAGAATCAAGGGAAGGTGAAAGCAGAAAGCAACCTTCCTATCTGTTCCGTGGACATGCCAGCAGCACTCTGACCTGTACTTAGCTCACATTATTTACAAAGTTCTCAAAACCAGATAAAGCAACAGTAATGAGTACTGGGTCTCTAAATTGCCAACACAAGCTAAGAAAAGAACAACACCTAAGTTCCTGGTATTGCTGTGAAGAGTGAGTGTAAAATTCCTCTGTGTTATAGGCAAGGCTATTCCACTATCTAGCTCCGTTTACCCTTTGAATAAGAGACTGTACAATAATTTCCCCAACAATAACTCAAAGCCATAACCTTTTTGATTTGAAAGACCATCTGATAACTGCACCAGAGAGATGCAGAGAGGATATGAAAGATGGAAAAGCAGCAGTACTTCATGGAGTTTCTCTATGGATTGGTCGGCAACAGTGTAGGAAAACAAAAGAAAACTCCATGCTAGCCAGATGCCATGATGATTTCCTAACCACACACCTTTTTTATAGTAATTTTTGAATGAAACAGAGATAGACATTAGATAAACATTAGGAAGTAGTGCACTCCCCAGTGCACTCCAAACCATCTTGGGGAATGACACTGCAAAATGAATGAGGTAGCACCAGAACAGCTAGCCAGTCAGATTATTTGCGATCCAGAGGGAATTCTGAATGAAGTACCACACTATCCTACAAGATTTCCAGGCTGCAGGACCAGTTGTTCATACATCCCACAGCACTACTTAAAACAACTCTTCAGCACCGAAGCCCACCCACTTCAATTTAGTGTTTTGGACAGTGCTTGGGTGTCTGGAAGGGGGGAACCCCCCCCCGCTGAGGCTTAGGAAATAACTGACCAGGAGCCAAATACTGCAAGAAGCCAACATAGCAAATACTAGAGCTTTCATTAGAAGTGATAATTGTAAAGCAAAGCTTCAATCCAATTTGAAATGTACACACTTAGAAGAAGATGGAACAAAGGATATATAAACAAGATTGACTTTATTTTTATTTAAATTTTACAAACAATAACTTTTATTCAAGCTACTTGGGACCAACTGACAGTCTCACAGAACAGTAAATTTTAAACTCATTACAGCTAAAAATGCAGAGAGAATCTCTGAGGACAGTCTACACTTGTTTTAATCTTGAAAAGCATATCAGGAACCACAGTGAGGATAAGGCATATAAAAAGGTATTTAAAAATGCCGGTTCATTTTTAATGATATGGTTATAGATTCTCCAAAAATCTCCCCTTTATGAACATTTGAATGTTTCTTTCAATTACAAATTAGCCATTATAGCAGACATTATAGCTTAAAAAACAGAAATAAGCAGTCTTGCAAGTAGCGTGGCAGGCTCAGTGTAAGTGAAATGTCACAGAATACTGGAAACATTCACGATGGAACCCACATATTTCCATGTGTATCAGGTGCGTTAGTGTAAGGAATATTCCAAATCCACGGTTGATCTGTAAACCAAAACA
Source organism: Aquila spilogaster (assembly GCA_024606505.1). Taxonomy (NCBI): domain Eukaryota; kingdom Metazoa; phylum Chordata; class Aves; order Accipitriformes; family Accipitridae; genus Aquila; species Aquila spilogaster. The sequence continues at coordinate 25,372,509 of JANHGO010000042.1, forward strand.
AAAACATGCTCATCGCAAATTCAGTTATTAAATGTTAAATTTTGATGCTCTTCCTCCCCTCCCTTTGGAGGAAGAAGGTCAACATTTCCACTGATTTTCACATAACCCCATGTGCAACTTCAGTATGCTGAAAATTTTTATTCACCTGTTTTTTGAAAGGGTAAGATTTAGAGTTTTCAAAAGGCTTTGCTTCCCCCCAAATATTATTTTAAATATAATTATCATAACCCAACATACTCCCCACCAGCTGTAAAAGAATTTATTTCAGACAGTAAACAAGAACAGTAATGCAGCCAAATTTAGTTTGGCCCAAACACAGCAACTTTTGTGCTGTGTATCTCTTAACCCAATGGAATTATTTATATAAATAAGTGCTGTAACATATTAGTACTTTCCACATGGACAGTAAGAATTCAGTATCTACGAATGATGCTGCCTGAACTCTGAAATGTTCGAGTTCACGCCTCACTTCTTCAAATATTACATCTTTAGATGAGCAACAGGTTTGCAGCAGTTCCCTCCCTCCCTCCTTCTCAGAATACAGAAACTATTCCCACTCTTGGGAAGGAGAAAAGGCAACACAGAAGGAGCCAACTGCTAGTTCTGCAACCTGCTCTAGGCTCCTCCTTGTACCACATACATGTTGCAGAAAAGCAGCTGGTCTGTGAAGCCGAGCTATTATTCTACTTCTCTTGGGCTACTCCTACTGAAATACAGAGAAAACTCCTTCAATCCTTTCAGTGATTCTTCTCAAATAAGAAGTTTATATAAATCTAGCCTGCTTCTTTTCTCCATCTACAAAATGAGCCCTGAAGGAAGACAGTGACATTAACCTGTACAATGCATAGGTTAAGCTGAATTGTACTGAGGATGATGGAGTAGTTCATTTATTAAAAACAAGCAACTCATCTACATGATATACTATATATACTTGCTAAAGAAGACTTGCTACATGGTTGTCAATTGAAATTTTACAGAAGCTATTGATTATGATTATTGTAGTCCAATTTTAAGTTTACAGGATCCAATGCCAGCTCTCACAATATATGAAGTGAGAATTACTGTAGCAAAAAGAGTAAGAAAGTGACGGAAGCAGTAATAAAGGACCATATAAATCACACAACAGCACACTGTGACAAGTACCAGGCCAATTAAACACGGGGCAGGGAGAGCATTCCTACTAAGTACTCATTATTACTTGCTATTAGAGTGCGTTTAGTTCTAGTACTGTAGATCCATAAGTTACAGTGAAACATATCCCAGCTTTGCAAATGTTTTACAAAAGTGTCTGTTGAATCTGCCTCACTTGAAAAAAGACTTTATGTTTAGAGTTTATGAAGACTGATAGGGATGTTACAAGCCACAGAAACCTGATGGCCAGAGAAAGAACAGCCTGTGCAACAAATGCCATCTTTCACATAATGTTATTGTAAGAGGACAATAAAAGCAAACATCCATGTCTTCCCCTGATTTAAAATCATGATATATCTTCTAGGTGGAAAAAGTAGTTGGCTGTCTTTTGGGTACAGTGGATAGGTGATTTCCAAGCACAAAAAAATAAAAGGCATCAGAAACCAGAATAAACTATAGCACTTAACTCACAGTGCACTGCCAAAAAACACCTCTAGGTTTCTCAGTCAACTGCAGGATATCTAAACTTTGAGTGATCTCTTAAAAAAAAAAAAAAAAAAAGTAGCATCATTATTTCCCTAAGCTTATTTTATCAGTCTCCTGCTTGAGAGCCATGTGTACCTTTTGTATTTTAGGTGAATACCTTACCACAGCATAAACGTTAATAGTTATAAGAATAGCTACAGAATAAAGCAAATGTTGGAAAAAGCATCAAGGATTTCAAGCATACATTCAGATTTGATCATTGACCACTATCTATGACATCAGAATAAATCCAGTTCCACTCAAGCACTGGAATCTGTCACTTGGAGTACATCATGCAGCTTGGACCTATCCATCTTCGCTACCATCTGCAGTTACTCTAATTCAGCAAAACATACAGGCAGAGGAAGACTTAGATGTACAGAAATAACTTCAGTCACTCCTTAAAATGCTCTGAGATACTTCAATATCTAATTTAGTTCTTTTTTATTGTGGCTATTTTAATAAAATTTTCTTAAGGTAGCTATGAATGTACTTGGAACTTTGTTCTATTAATAGGATGCTATTGGTTTTATAAAGCACCTGATACTATTTTAATAGGCCATGTGTAAAACTATTGCTGAAACAAATTATATTTTGGTTGTTTTTAAAATGTCAGATCCAATTTAAAATTATTTATCACTTTTATCACTGACAGATGGCAGTACAGTATGTATAGCCAAAACCAGAAAAGTCTGTGAATTACAGGAACATGCAATTGAACAGTAAAGTATAAAATACAATTAAAGCATCTTTGTGATCCTCTTCCTACAGTTTAAAATACAAGTGTCTTTTTCACTGTGATGTGGATGAGGGGTATTCCTGGTTGATTTCTAAACACAGAGACTAGATCCTTACATCATCTTTCACAATATTTCATGAGCCTTCCAATTGAAAAATGTAGCTTTAAAGTAGTAAGTGTTCACATATATAGAAAGGTTACTCACAAATAACTGGAGTTCATCAAGTCATTCTACATATACATTCTAACATGGCAGACTTACTCCCTGCTGCATGACGCTGGAAAGTTCTTCCTTTCAGTATTGGCAGAAGGTGCACACTACATTTCAGACTCTTTTCTCCCCTTCCTTTGGATAAGCATGGCATTTAAAACAGAACTCATATTGTACCTCTCAATGCAAAAATCATACCTGAAAGATCTCAGGAAGGGGGAAAGGCAGACAGGGTATAGATGTGGGATCTATAACAATATTCACAAACAAGGTAATAATTCCTGAAGGCCAGGACAATGAACACTCATTGGGGAAAAAAAAAAAGAAAACAAAACCCAGTACTGCAGTTTAAAAGCAGGATTTGCTTTGTTTCTCAAAGTGCTGATATGACGAGAAAAAAAAAAAAGTCCTTTGCACTTTTCTGAGGCCTTTCCCAAGTTGTTCTAAGAAAACCCCTTGATGTACTTCTATATTAAAAGTTTCAAGTTCCTCCCATACAGCAGATTATTTCACCAGTCAGTAAACTGTGTAATATTTAAATCACAAATTCAGTGACATTCCTTGACTACAGCAAGCAGCTTGTACCTCTTCCCATGCAAAGGTACACCCCCCCGCCCCGGGCTGTACCCCTTTGTGTAATTTAAGTCTGTTGTAAGAAACTTCTCAATAGGGTGAATCAAAAGTGATAGGGGTATCAGTCCTCAAGCACTCTAAATTAAATGCTGTGCTTTCAAGAGAGAATCAGGTCAACTTGTATTGGTAAGAGAGATAATAGCAATATTGCAACTGAGGTGTGACAATGGAGCGCAATAAGAAGATAATTTTATACAACAAAATAGCAATACTCATCTGAAAGATTCTAGAGGGAAATAAAAATCTGAATATTATCAAAGGCATAAAGAAATTTTATTTATAAAGATAACTTGCTAAGTAAGATTGGCTGTTGTGTGCATGTTTCCCACATACCAGACTGGATCATTTTCTCTTTTCCTTCCAAGGAACTCTCAAATTATATTACTGGTCTTCGGGTTTCTTTTATCTTAGTACCACCAATACATTCAGCTTTGTCATAGTCTTTTTTTGTTATGACAGCCTGAATCTGTTGCTTAACAACAGAGGAGTTCAGGAGATTGTTGTATCTATATAGTTTATCTATCGAGATATTAAGTAGCACTATCAGCTACCAGGTAATTTCATTTTTTTAAATTCTTTAAATGTTTTGCCCTGAAGATGCATCTGCTGCCTACAAATGGCCTGCTGCTGCTCAGCTGACTATTGGAGGTGAACAACTGCAATTGCTCAAAGCAGCAATTTGCAAAGAGTTAATAACATACATGTTGCACACACCAAATGTTATCTGCTAAAAATTAATGAGGCCCTTTGTCATTTCAGAGTAGGAATGATCTTAATCTTTATTTTAAAACTGCCAGATGTAAACTGTGTGTGTTATTTCCTGCAGCAAGAGAAAGATGCAAGCTATGTATATCATGCATAATAAAACTGGTTTGTGCTGGTAATTTAAAGCAACTGGGAAGCAATAGTCTAAAGGAAAAACGTCTAAGTCTGTGCAACCTTAACTCTGATCTGTTAGGATGACATAGTTACATTTCCTCAGACTTCAACTACAAATCTTGCACTCTGCACAAGATGGATCAAATCAAATATAAGTTCAACAACTAGGCTGGGCATCACACTTCTATCCTGAAAAGAATAACAAATATAAAGTGCTTTTTTAAATTCTTGGGTTGACCAACTATTGAAGCAAAATATTGACCATCTGGTGAATTTGCCATCTCATGATGATGCTCTCAACTAATGATCTGAAGCATATTTTGGAAGATCTCTCTTAACCAGACACAAGCTTTGAGCTCAAAGATATTGGCTAGTAATGTGTCAAATCAGATGAATCTAGTAGCTCCTTCTGGTCTTCAAGTCTGTAACCCCATCAAAACAATACATAGAAGTGGTCAAACTAAATGCTGACTCTGTAACTCAAGTTTCCTCTCGTACAAAGTGTTAATATCTTCATGGTCGTTATAAAATGCTTGAAGAAAACCAGGTTTTGCCATGTACTCAGATGTTACACTTGGACTCTGGGAGGCCATCTGAGGAAGCATCTGATGTCAAGTTGTCTTAAGAGAGCTTCAATCTCAAATTGCAGGTTTAGTCAATAATAATGCTTTTGGCTCCACCTAGGAAGGAAATGGATGCCAACACAGACTAAGATTGGTTCCAACACCCGCTCTCCACCACCTGCCCTGGTATATGAACTACAATGAGAATGTATACTTGCCGCTTGAAAAAATTGAAAACTGAACTTCTAAACATACTCAGGTTTACATTTACCATTGCTCTGAGTGTTAAATAAGTGAAATATTTTCTATTCAATGTATTAGCATCACTAGAAACAGGACTAGCTTCTAGCTGTCATCTTCTCAGAAGAAAGGGTATTCTCTTAGAGTTTGTACCATATTAAGCATACTGAGAGGACCTGAAGTTCTCCAAAAATTCATATAGGATGCTGCCAGTCAAGTTCTTTCAAACTCTAGAAAGTACACAGGTTCCATGTACCTATGCAATATTAATTAGAAAAAAGGTTATTGAAAAATGTGAATGACTTGCCCAGAAGTCTTCTTTCTTAATTTCTTCAAAAAATGTTTTAATTACTTGACAGAGAAACTGGAGAATTCTAGAACTTTGGACAAAAAAACAAAGGTGAGAGAAAGGTAGAGGCCACATACAGTGACATTTTCCCAGAACTTCTCTGACCTCCTGAGGATACAGCAGGTCCTCATAAGGGAGCTCAGAGTAGTAAAGGATTCCTCTAGCTTAGCTGGACAAAACACTGACCTCTTCTTTTAGGCAATCTGTCACTAGCAGAAGGCAGGATAAATGAAAATTATACCCACTTTTTAAATAATAGGATAAACACAAATATCTAAACCTACCAGAGCTGGAGGCAAATATGCCATGAAGTTTTTCTTGTTTTTATCCAATACAACAGCAGTTTATGCGTAATAAATGAGATGGAGTGTTACTAGTTTCCTGAAATCACTACAAATATTTACCAAATGTAATTTCACCATACTCCCAATTCCCACTTATTGAATGCTAGACAAAATATGAAGTACTGAATATCTGAAGTTACAAGGAAAAGGTCAATTTGCTCTTCCACATTAGTGTAGCAATGGAATATTGAACAGCAGGGCCCTTCACAATGGAGAGAGCTGTTCCTGTGAGACATGTTACAGATGCTTTTGTGCATCATTAAGAAAATGAAATCACAGCTGTCAGATGTTGAAAACTTCAGCTAGAGAACTAATGAATTGTTAAGTGGACTGTACATTTCTCCACAATGCTTCAACTTGCGTTAAAGCAAATTTCCATCTCATCTGCCCACTGCTCTTCCAGCCTCTCATAGCATGAGATTTGACAGCTTTAGCCCCCAGTTACCAAGGGTAAAATAGATTTTCCTGCTGGAAAATACTGAAATACATTTTAATACATTTTTACAATTGTTAGAATGGCTCAGGAAAGAAGTCTTCAACAGAGCAAAATAACCAAAGACTAATGTAATTCATATAATTGGCGAATATAGAGAATAACATGTAGTTTCACTCTAACTTTAGATTAATCTGAACTGAGCTGGAACCTGTCTAATTTTCTTGTATACACATATATTTTCTCTATACTACTAGTCAATTGAACAGCCAGTTGCTTTCCTTGATTTAAAAACATACATTGAGGAGAAAACCGAATGAGAAATAACTTGTTTATCAGAAATTTCTTGCCCCCCTACTTTATGGGGTTCTCTCTTCCAGAGGGTTTGAGCAGTTCCAGAGCATTCTGAACTAAGAGCTCAGAAAAACCTTATATAAATTCCTGCCTTGTAACCCAGTCACAGCTCAAAGAACTGCTGATAAATATATATTTTAAGTCATCCCCTTTTCAGTAGCGCTGTAAGAGAATTTTGTAACTAGTGCATGAGATTAATAAATCTGAAATCTGGCAGAATAATAATGCAGAGAAATGTTTCAGATGTTTCACCTGCTGAGGACTCCCTAAAAAAGCAGAAAACAGAGCCAATTAAGCAGAAATCTAATCACACTTAAATGTAACTAGAAAGTTAAGTGCAACTCACTAGGAGAAAAACCAGATGTAGTAGCCTCAAATACTGAAGCTTACTATAATACAACAGTATTTGTTGTATTTGTTTACATGTAATTCACTGATTCATTGAGCTAATTGATCATATAATCATTACTTTCTGACAATTTTTGTGTTTTGACAACACAAATATTTTTTTCAAGCATTATAGTGTCATTTGTTGGTGGCTTTTTGTTTGTTTCTTTCTTTTGTTTGTTTGTTGTTGTTTGTTTTTTTTTTTTTAAATCATCCTATGTAGTTAAAATGAGCTACTTGACATGAAAATATTTCTGCTATGATTTCTCTCACAGAAGAAATGTTACAAACTCCTCATCTCAACTTGAAGTGACTATGCTGCTACCAGCTATGGTTTGAGACCCAGTTACATTTTATTCTTTGTTCCCTTCAGGAAGATCAAATTACTACGGTTGGCATAGGCAGATGGAGTTTACCTGTCCATGTATTGTAAAATGTGGCTCTGAGCAAGTTTGAAATACAGCTGAAAACTAAATGAGAGCAACGGGAAAATTTTAAATACGTTGTATGTCACAGAGATGATGTATCATAATTACCCTACCAGTGACATCTTAAAGCACATAAATGCATCCTTCAGTAACTACAGCTTAGCCTATGATTACGTTTCAGTGAAGGATAATCTATCTCTCTGGAAGAGAAAAACAGTGCAAAACCAAGAAGTTACCTGTCTCACAATGACCTTAATTTATACTCTTTAGAAATCTTCAGAAGAAGAAGAGGAAGAAAATCATCATTGTTTCTCCAAGAGATCCTCTTTTCCTGTTTTACCTAAACTTGAGTTTTAGAATGAAACCCATTGACTAATGAGGCAAACCAGGTAAAGGTGGAAAAGTCTTTTTTTTTTTTTTTCCTCTCTCTGTTATATGGGGTGAGAGAAAAGTAGGACAGGGACCAAATTATTTCATTATTATTGAACATATGGGCCTTAAAGGACTGCGGATCAACCTCATGAATTATTGTGGCTGAAACCAGACAGATTATTTACATCATTTACCGACGAGTTTATCATTGTATGTCCTGAGATGCGTTTTATTGCTTTTCAAGATGCATTTACTTCACTGTAACAGTTTTCATGCTGGAAGTCCAGTCCAATCTGATAAACACCAATTAATACGACAGAAACCCATTGTGACAAGATGACAAATAATCTCTGCAATTAAATTATTTCCACGATATAAGGAACTGTTTTTCTTTCACTGTTACATTATATAATTCTCTAACATTAGAGTATGTCTGATCCAAGACTTGAATTTGTACAAGTACAGAAAAAAACAATGTATTTTGATATAACTATCTTCTACTTAGAACTTTAAATGGCAAATCTATGGCCCTGCTCCTGACCATCTATCTGTTCACTATTGCACCTGTTTCTCCTCCCTCCTGCTCCTGATAGGAGTTTTCTGATTATATGAAAGTGATATGTACTTTGTTTTTCCATGGTTTGAGAATCTGAGTTCGTGGAAAATCCCCCAGAGCCTTTTCTCCTTCAATTATAGGGATCAGTCAATATGGTTTCTTTAGGGAAAGAATAATTACTTGCATTTCTGCTTATCAAGACTTTATTAAAATAGATCTATTTATACCACTCCAGAGACTTTGGGAATTGATGACTATATTGTTAAGGACAGATTATTTTCTGAGTCCATCGCATAACATGGGAATTCTTTAAACATCTTTTCCACCAGGACGCTAAGGCATTGAAACAGAATATTCAGGAAAGAGATGTGAAAAGGCACAGGCAGCTGACTTTGCTTCCATTGCCAAAGCCTAGACAACTTGAATTCTGACATCTGTTCATATCATGGGAGAAAGCTGAGACCCAAAAGCTGAAGTACAGACAAATGAGTTCTCTACAGAAGTAAGCTTTCCATGCAAAAAGTGAAACAAGTTACTTGGAAAAAATCTTTACATTTAGTTGAAATATGCATAAAACTCACTGACACAGTAGGTTAAATGGAGGAATTAAAGCAAGAATAATATTAATTATACAACTACATTTTTTCACAAGGAAGATAGTATATGTAACACATTTGAGAATACACACAGATACTAATTTTTAATCTTTATTTTAAAATTTCCAAAAATTTAAGTATGACCCTTTAGAAAAACCTTCCAGAAAACATCAGTTTGAGCATTAGTTAACAAGAAGACAGTGCACACGTGTCCCAGAGCACAACAGCTGGTTGTAGTATATTCTTCCCTTTTAGTTAACTAGTAAACCAGGCACAACCCCTGCCACCACTTCCTGAAACAACATTAACAGTACTTAAATGGGTAGCATGTTTTATACTAAATAAACCACTATAATAGATTGTATTATCATTTCTACATTGAGCCTGTAACTTTTCTCTAGCAAAACTGAAATACCATTTAAGAATTCTTTTAGGTAAGTAGGAAGCTCTTAAAGCAGAAAAATCATCTTTGCAAGTCACAGAACTAACATGTATCTCATTGAACAGATGAATGCCTGGCTGTATAGCTGGTACTATACTCAAGGTTTTAGCTTCTATAATCATGGATCTACCTGTGAGAAGCCAGGTTTTTTGGGAGCTGATGGGATTCACCTGACCAAGTTGGCAAGCCTCTTTGCCAACAAGCTGGCCAGACATGTAAGTAGGGCTTTAATCTAGACTCAGTGGCAGAAGGGGATGGAGTTTTGAGCAACACAGAAGAGCCAGAGGCTGCTGATGCATTAGGAACCAACAGGGCAACACCTGTGAAATGCTGCAAAGGAACTAGGGCTTGTTCCTCTAAAAAGGTGAAATGGTCAACAGCACAGCTGAAGTGCCTCCACACGAATGCACACAGCACGGATAACAAACAGGAGTTGGAAGCCACTGTGCAGCTAGAAAGCTGTGATCTAATTGTTATCACTGAAACATGGTGGGATGAATCACATGACTGGAGCACTGCAGTCAATGGCTATGAACTGTTCAGAAGGGACAGGCAAGGAAGAAAAGGTGGGGGGGAGTTGGCCCACTACGTAAAAAAAAAAACAAACCAAAAAACAAACCAAAAAAGAAAGTGGATTGACTGCACAGAGCTGTGTTTGAAAAACAGTGATGAACAGGTTGAGAGCTTATGGGTGAAAAATCAGAGGTCAAGCCAACAAAGGAAAGAGGCCACCTGATCAAGAGGATGCTCCCGAAGCATTCTTACTTCAACTACAGGAAGCATCATGCTTACAGGCTCTGATCCTGCTGGGGTACTTCAGTCACCCCCAAATGATGCATCTTTACTGTTATTTACTATATAATACTCTATAAGTCTATCTACTTCTTAGCTTTTAAACAGTCTTTCTCCCCACATCATTTGTTAGTTCAAAAATCTACCGAAAGATTTGGGTAGCTATAAACACTATCTTTCTGAACCCTTTCTTACTCTCTATTATTTTGAGCTCTGCTGTACATGATGTCTTTTTTAAATCATGGCTTCTCAAAAAAAAAAAAAGTTAGTTTCAATCTTTTTGCATTAGTTTTAAGAGCAAAAATATAAAAATTTACTATTCCCAAATGTTGCAGGTGCACATCAACATCATTACCTTCAATGTATTTTTAGGTTTTCAAGCCATCATCACCTCATAGCAGCACTTACTTATCACTTTCCTGATTTGCATGTTCTAGAGAGAGTCTCATAAGCTGAGAAGGTTGAGATTTTGTGAATCTCTTCAAGTGTCATGAAATATACCCACTCCAAGGAGGATTCCAACACAGATCTTCAAGAAAATGAAGTCTGAAACTATGAAATATAGAATGGACCAAAAGCAACTCTTCTTTCTACTGATTTGCAGCAATTCTTTCACATTTGCTCTATAGTATTTATTTCACACCCCACTTCCAGAGGCTTGTGTTTTCCTCACACCTGCTCTCTTCCAAACATTCCTCTTTCAATGCTCCTTCCCCTATTAGTTCTACAGAAAAACATTTTGATTCCATAAAGAATATCTATTTTCCTCATGCATACAAGTATCTTGGAAGAGAAATGAAAAAATAATATTTAGGTTGTTGATCCAAAATTTAAACAACAATAAAGAAAAAGTTAGAACCAAAAGACCATAGTTGCTTTCTTTGAAGTCGCAAGCAGAATGTGGGACTGGCATCATCTCAAATGCAGTCATACCACAAAAATATTAAAATAAAGCTTTGGAACATAGCAGTGCTAAAATGACTCAGAGTTACTCAAATTAGTTTGCTCCATATATAATACACCTACTTTTCTTCTGAAGTCACACCTTACCTTTGCTTCCATACTGTTCTGGTGGCAGGTCATAAGGTACAGGAAAATATATTGCTGAATCGTTATTTTCTGAAAGCATCTTCCCTCTCACATGAAAGTAACCTTTGTCAAATCCCTATGAAGAAAGGAAAACATACAGAAAAAAGACTTATCAGTTTTAGGGGAAAAAACCAAACCTAATCCACAATAGATTCCTTCTCAATAGGAGTTATTTTAATAAACAAAATGTTTTGCCTCCATTACTGAGATTAGATATTTCCTAATGCACCTTCCTGTCTTAAGAACTCAGCTTCTCTTACAACTATTTCAGGCTCTTCTTCTTTTGCATTCATTGGCTTGGCCCCACAGGTAGGTCCACATTGGATATACTCTACCTTCTCAGTCCCTTACACATATACCAATCTATTTCCATGTTCACTAGGTAAACACGCTTGTGGCCTTGCTTGTGTGAGCAATTCTATCCAAATCGCCTAAGGTCTTTGCTAGTACCATATGGGCAGCACACCCCAATACAATGAGATGTTGCTTCTTTTGCATAAATGCTTATGGACATTGGAACCAAATTTTTAATAATTAAACAAAATACTAACGCCTCTGGTATTTAATATTCAACTAAAGGGAAAAGCTTTAAAATTTTTCTCTTTGCTGTTTAGCTTCATTCTGACCATATTAGTTAGATGTTCAGTGTGTTTCATGAACTGAATTAAAATTCAACTTGTGATACAGAAACAAGTCTACAAACTATACTTTTCAGATATCTTGGGTAACGCTATCCACGTACATTAAAACAATTTAATGAAGATTTGAAACTTCTTGCATAAAAGTTTCAAAGACTACACTCATATTAGAATGACAGTGGATTTCAAACAAGATTAAGGACTACAGAAAAAACTCCTATAACACAATACAATGGCAGACAGATTTAAAGCGATTCAGGTAACTTTGGCAGATGATACTGCTTAGCCACGTCTCCAGAGAAATTGGATCCCATTCATCAACTGTAATGAGTTATACCAAAGCAAATTTCTAATACTGAGACTTCCAATAGCCTATTGTCAGTGAAGTACAATTTGATTAGAACAGGCTAAAAGTTTAAAGGCTATCAAGCTTTTATTATTAATTTCTGAAGACATTACTGGACAACTGTATTTTTCTTTCTGAAATCATATAATACTTTGAGTTGGAAGGAACTTTTAAAGGTCATCTAGTCCTACATCCCTGCCATGAGCAGGGACATCTTCAACTAGATGAGGTTGCTGAGCCCCATCCAGCCCGGCCTTGAATGTTTGCAGGGATGGGGCATCTACCACCAATTTGGGCAACCTGTGCCAGTGTTTCACCACCCTCATTGTAAAAAAATGTCTTCCTTGTATCTAGTCTGAATCTACACTCTTTTAGTTTAAACCAATTACCCCTTGTCCTATTGCTACAGGCCCTGCTAAAAAGTCTGTCCCCATCTTTCTTATAAGCCCCCTTTAAGTACTGAAAGGCTGCAATAAGGTCTCCCTGGAGCCTTGTCTTCTCCAGGCTGAACAACCCCAACTCTCTCAGGGTTTCCTCATAGATAAGGTGTTCCATCCCTCTGATCATTTCTGTGGCCCTCCTCTGGACCTGCTCCAACAGGTCCATGTCTTTCCTGTGCTGAGGACTCCAGAGCTGGACGCTGTACTCCAGGTGGGGTCTCACCAGAGTGGAGCAGAGGGGCAGAATCACTTTCTTTGACCTGCTGGCCATACGTTTTATGCAGCCCAGGATACAGCTGGCTTGCTGGGCTGCAAGTGCATATTGCCAGCTCCTGTCTGAATATTAACTTATGCATTATCCAAGCTGTAGGATCCATCTGTCCAAGTTTTACTGGAGTACTGTTTTGTGATAGTACAAGCAAGCTTCTTAATTACCACTAAATAATCCCATTTTATTCAAACATACATGTTGGCTGAATTGATAGTCCCATCTATATACAGTACTTCTACAATACTAAGTTCTTCTTTACTGAAGTTTTACTTCATCAAATGGTAGCACTGTAAGTTGGAGAAAGCAACATTCATATGACCACACAGAGCATGGGATACAAAGCAGCCTTACACCTTTTTCTTTAATATTCAAGAAGCATAGTAACAGAGAAAAGGGAGAGCTGCCAAAGACAGTGTCAAGCGGTATTACAGCAGTTCTAGCAAGTCAGTTCAAAAAACTCCTTTAGCATATAGATGCTTCTTTCGTCTCATGACCCAAAGTAACAGGAAACTACGAGTTATGATCTAAGAAACATTACGTATTATTTCAAAGACTAGCTAAAAGCCACTGCCTTTTAAATGAAAGAACAGGAGAAACAAACAAACAACGTCCATGATGAAGAACACCAAAGTCATACAGCTGTTGCCTGGCACCATCCAAGTTTGAAATTTGTATAACCATTGCTATCAAAGCACATAGTGTAGAATACCACTTACTTAGGCCTCTACATACATACATAGTAATCTCAGTTAATTCAAGTATCAAGAGCTATGCCACATGTATTCCACACTGAAGTTCATAACAGTGGGTGCTTTTCACAAAACATAAAAGAAAAAAGCACCACTTGTAGGACATTTTAAATCTCATTTTCTTTCCTGTTAGCCATCTTTTTTTCAGCCCAGTAATGTTTCCATTTCTGCTTCATTTCTTCTACCCTCCATTCCCCGTTATTACTTCAGTGTGTTTCTTTTCAGGCATTTTGCTTCCTTCTCTTGTTCTACGCCTTTGCTTTCCTCTTCATTCTTCCTCAGTAGCCACCAGTTATATTTTCCTCTCCTTTAAGAATCTTATGTCTTCTCTGATACTGTCCTCCAAGCCCACTGGACTCCATCAGTTGATTCCCAAATTATTTTATTTGTCTGTCAATTTAACCTGTAGAGATCTTCCATTCAGGAAATACTAATCTAGGAAAAGATACTTAGTTTTCCTCATAACATCCTGGAGTAAGGGTCTGGGTTATAGCATACATTCTTTAATAGAGCTCTCTGAGAAGATTCACATGCTTTTAAAAGTAACTCTCATGTCTATCTCCACACAGAAATTGAAATGTCATACATTTTGTCTGTTTTGAGCATTTCCTGAACGTTGACAGCTCTCATCGCTGTTTCCAAAAAACAAACCAGCAGGATTGTGCCTTGTCCTAGTTTCAGCTGGAATAGAGTTAACTGTTTTCCTAGTAGCTGGTACGGTGCTATGTTTTGAGTTCAGTATGTGAAGAATGTTGATAACACACTGATGTTTTCAGTT
>JANHGO010000042.1:25386893-25415109 GCA_024606505.1 Aquila spilogaster
CTCTATTCACCTCTGTGCCTGTGTGTTGTTGACTTCTAGAGAGATTAGTTTGTCCTCTTGGCCATATAGCTGCCAGGGCAAAACAACTGGAACTCTTCATGTTTTTTACTTTTTATAGTACTGGTATTAATCTCAAGAGCAGTGAAAGACTCTAACCAGATCACTGGATCACTGTCTTAAGCCAAAATTAGGTCACTGTTTTACTGTGCAACTCCAGTTAGAAACTGCAGTGTTGCACTGCCCAGACAGATTTAATCTTCTCAAAATCACAAGCAAGGAAGTTTTCTGTCTTGTCCCAGGACGGAGTAAACTGGTGCTACCACATTATGTTAGGAAGCATAACGATAGTGCCATACTGAAGTACAATTATGAAGCCAAATTTCCAGTCATCCTCCTTGATCTCTCCCTCTGCAGGATGCACAACTGCTCTGCAGTCTGCTTCCTTTCCATGCAACGACCTCTGTGGTGGCTAGTTTATAAAATCAGTGTGGGACCTCTTGGGCATTAAGAGTCAGTTGAGATTTTAGAAAACAACAAATTGTATTAGCCATTAAAACATTTTGATCAGACACTAAACAAATACATGCATTTAGCTGCAGAAAAATGCATTCCTTTCTTCTTTACAAGCTAATTATCAGCACTGCAGAAATGTGTGCATGTTATTTGCACCAGCATGTATTAACAATGAATTCTTACATGGTTGTCAAGGAAAACACTGATTTTGGAAGAGATACCAGAACAGATCTATGCTCAGATAGAAAAATTCATCAGCAATTTATTAAGTAACAAAGACACTGCGTTGAATAATCATTACTTCTACAAAGTCAAGTGCTTTTTATTTTTCATTATTTTTAAATACAAGCTCTCTTTTAGCAATAAAGGAGAAACACATGGATTTCAGCTATAAGTACCACTTTAGTCGAAGTTTCCAGAACAGAACACTACAGTCTAGAAGTACCCAGTCAAATTTAGTTACATACATCAGACGCTGGTTTGGTTTGGGCTAATTTATTTTCTCCTTTGCTTCATTCATAGTATCACATCCCAAATATTAGGGCCCCAATTTTCTTAAGACAACTCTGAAATCCAGTCTCCTAGATAAAAATGATTATTTGCAGTTCAGCTACTTACCAGATTCAAGTGAAATTGCAGTGAAAACAGAAAAATTGTGGGAAAAAAATACAATGAAACAAACAATTAGAGTGATAGGAAAAGTGGAATTTTAAAGCACTCTGCCAAAGAGGAATTTTAAGAGAACTTAAGAAATGTTCTCAAGTCTGTTCTGATTGATCAGTATTTTCTGGCTAAAGGTTTTTTCAAAAGTTTTTTGACCACTTCTAACATGTCATCAAGCCCAGATGTGTTTGGGTTGCATAGGACTGGCTGCAAAAACACATGACCACTTGTTTCTTCAAAACAAGTTTTACCTATTGCCTGGGGAGAGCGAAAGTTAAAATCAAACCACATATATGTGCGTCAACTGAGCTCAAACTCTACCTGGAATATTAATTAACATCAAACCACACACTGTTAAGCAAACCAACAGACTTTACTCTTTCCTTCAAGTCTGCCACCCAGCAGTGCCTCAGATAGCATACTTTAACACCTATCCCCCAGCTTCCTCCTTCAGCCTGGTTGCTATGCCCAAGGCCTTGCTCATACAATGAGGTGCAACGGACCTTGCCCTTGGCTCAGGACTGCTAACAATTAAGGTATCAGAAGAGTCAGGTAACGAACCGTCTCTGGTTGCTTTGGGTAACAGCCATGTGATACAAAGATTTCATGAGTTTTCTAACAGAACTGATCACTTTGTTCCCACTGAAGGACTTCAGAATGATCTTCTGACAGTGGATTAGATTAATATGAGCCCTGGAAAGCTGAAGTTAAATCACGCCAAGTTCCTAGAGACCAAAAATTCCAGCTGGAATTTAACCAGGAATGCTTCAGAGCCTGTCCAACAATTATATGCCCCAAATAAGCTCAGATGTAGCATTAGTAAATTGCTACATTATTCATGATGAATAAATGTCTATTAATTGTTAGAGCCTAAGAGCCTTAAAGTTTTCTTCATGACTTTTTTTTTCCTACTCAGATCTCTCATTCTCACAGAATTAACAGTGATAGCAAAGAACTAGCACTTTATAGCATTTCTTTACTGATTAGCGACAGCACTGAAAAACAGAAATAACTTCTCTTGTAAGCTGTGTTTTTACAAAGGCACATGGCTAACTTCATGATAACTCTTAAATGAAACAAAGACAGACATTAGGCAGACACTGGGAAGTAGCACACTCCCAGCGTAGCCCACACCACCCTAGAGAATGATACTACAAAATGAAAGAGGCAACACTGGAACTGCTACTTAGTCAGATCATTTAAAATCAAGATGGAATAATGAATGAAATAGTGCAAAATGAAGTAAGATTTTGGGGCTGCAGGACCAGTTGTGTATACATCCCATAACATATTTAAGACTACTTTCAAGCACCCAAGCTCACCCAAATTAGTATTTTTGATCATACTTGGGTCTGCAAGTGGAGAAAAACAAAAAAAAACGAAATTAGGAAATAACTGATATGACATGCTGCAAGAAGCCAAACCAGCAAATAATAGAGCTTGCACTAGAAGTGATGGTTACCAAAGCAAGCGTACACTCTTGGAAGATGAAACAAAAGACTGAACAAAGGATATAGAAACAAGGTTGACTTTATTTAAATTTAACACAATTTTTTTTAGAGGTGCTGAGGCCAACTGGCAGACTCCCAAAACAATAAAATTTAAATCCGTTACTGCCAAAAATACAGAGAGAATCTCTGAGAACAGTCTATACTTTTTTAGTCTTGAAAAGTACACTGAAAACAGAAGTAATGAGAAAACATACAAAAAGTTACTTAAAAAAACACAGTTACAACTTGATTTATTGTTACGGATTCTCTAAGAATTTGTCCATTATCAACATTTATCTTTCAACTAGAACTTAGCTTTTGTAGCAGACATTATAGCTTTAAGATAGAAATAAGCAGTCTCGTATCAGTCCTGCAGGCTCAGTGTCAGTAAGTGAAACATCACAAAATGCTGGAAACATTCATGATGGAACCCACATATTTCCATGTGTGTCAGGGGCACTTGTGTAAGGAATATTCCAAATCCATGGTTGATCTGTAAACCAAAACAAGAAACATGCTTGTGACAAATTCACTTATTAAATGTAAAATTTTGACCTGCCTCTTCTTCCCTTCCTTTTGGAAGATAGGAGAGGTAAAAGTTCCCATGTAAATTTCCAACTTACCAATTTTTTTTTTTTTTAAAAAAAGGAGGTAAGATTTAATTTTCGATACCTAAGAATAAGCCTGCATGAACTCTAAAGTGCTCAAGTTTACACCTCACTTTTTTAAGCATTACATCTACAGATGAGCAACAGGTTTGCAGCAGACTGTTCCCACTCTCCACTTCTCAAAATACAGAAGTTATTCCAAATCTTGGGAAGGAAAAATTCAGGCAGGAGAAGAGGCAAAGCAGCAGGAGCCAATCGCTAGCTCTGCAGCCTGCTCTAGGCTCTTCTTCCTCCTATGTACATACTGCAGAAAACCCGCTGATCTCTGAGGTCAAGATATTATTCTCCTTCTCTTAGGCTACTCCTACTACAATAGAGGATTCTCCTCTTTCCTTTCAGAATGACTTTTTTCCTCAAATAATCTTACATAATCCTAGCCTGCTTTTTCTTAGAAATCTGATATTTTATGTGTGAAACTATTGGTGAAACAAACTATAATACAGTTATTTTTAACACTAGGTAAAATTTAAAGTTCTTATCACTTTATAGGAGCAATAGCAGCAAGAGAAAGACAATGACCATGTACAATTGTCGTATGACCCTATTTCCTTACTGATGTATATCTACCACAAGCTTTTGAGAGTTTTTGATTCCAAGCTTTTCAAAGTTAGATGCGCTGATTTTCTGGAAGAAAACAAAAAAGATTAACTATTTCCTGTTTATAGCTTCACTACGTATTTTCCAAGCATGCTCAACACACTCATCTTTCATACCTTTGAAATCTAGTCTTTTATTTCTGATACCTTAAATGTCTCCGCTACACCTTACTGGAATTGTTGTCTAACCCAGTGTAACTTTTCCTTGGATCCTTTATAAAGCAGCAGAACTCTGACACTACAGCTAATTCACAATAAAATAAATGGTGGCATTTCTACCCCACCGCTACTCCAAGATCACCTGAAATCTCGGACAAAGCACTATTTCAGTTACATTTGGGCAGACTACTGCAGATTCTCTCACAACTGAATAGACTATCACATTTCAAAGATAGAGAGGCCCTGGAGAAAATTAATTTTTTCCAAGTACATCTAATTAATTTCTTAACCCCCTCCCCTCCCCCATTCTGAGTCAATGCTATAGAAAATGAAATTATGAGCTGTCAATGACACAAGAAGACCATTTTGCTTTTGCAAGTTGTAACATACAGGATTTTACAAATACAGTATATTGTGTAGGTCAATAGCATGTACGCAAGCCATCTTAAAACTTCATGTTCTCAGGCGTATGACAGATGGCAGTACAGTATGTACAGCCAAACCCAGAAAGTCTGTGAATTAAAGGAGCATATAATTGAATAATAAAGTATAAAATACAATTAAAGCATCTTCGTTATTCTCTTCTGAGAGTTTAAAATACAAGTGTCTTTTGCACTGCAAATGGAGATCTGGATAAGTTATTCCTTGTTGATTTCTCAACAAGAGAATGGATACTTACAGCCTCTTTTACAACACTTCACAAGCCCTCCAGTTGAAAAAAAAAACGTAGTTTTGAAGAAACTACATATATAGAAAGGTTATTCTACTGTCATGGTTTTCAAACTCTTCAAACTGTGATATCTGCATACACATTTTATTAACAGCAAGCTTAATCCCTCTTGCAGAAAATGCCAATTTGCTTCAGCCTCTCTTTTCTGTCCCTCTTTTTTTTTTTTTTTTTTTTGAGGGGAGCAGGGTTTGATATTTAAAAACAATTTATCTTGTCCTTTCAGTTCCTTTCAATGAAAAAACCATACCCAAAAGGTCTCAGGAAAGAGAAAAAGACAGACGAGGCATAGCAGATAAGGTAGTAATACAGCAGCTTGCTATATTATGAAGTAAACCAGATTCCCTGATTCTTTGGGTGTGTTCTTTGACTGTACAATCATTATTTTCTGTTACTTTTTATATCAAAAAACTGCTTTTTCAAGCACTGTCCACATTCCTCGCCCCAAGCACCATTCTATATAGTTAAATCAAGTTGCTTTGTGACATGAAAATATTTCTGATATGATTTCTCTCAGGGAAGCCGTCTTACAAATTCCTCACTTCAATCCAAAAGAACTATAGTGCTACCAACTATGTTAGAGTTGTATTTTATTCCGTGTTCCTTTTATTATGATCAAATGAAAGACTGACACAAGCAGGTGGAATTTAACTGCTGATCTATTATAAAGTCACCTCTGTGCAAGCTTGAAATACAACTGAAAACTAAGAGAAAGCAACTGGAAAATTTCCTATGTGTGCACCATGGAGGTAATATACTGTAATTACCCCATCAGCAACATCTTAAGCCACATCAACACATACTTCAGTGACCTATGATTACGTTTTAGTGGAGAATAAACTATTTCTCTGGGAGAGTAGGACAAGGCAAAACCAAGAAGCTACCTTTCTCACAATGATCTCAAATTATACTGTTCAAATCACTAGAAGTCTGCTGTCTTACTGAAAAGGCAAGCCAGATTTATGTATGTTTTTCCTCCTTGCTACACAAGATGAGGGGAAAAGGACAGACACCAGATCATTGTGTTATTGAACATAAAAGATTTTAAAAGATTGTGGATCAAGATTATAAATTACGGATGAAATCAGACAGATCATTTGCATCACTTACTGGTGAGTTTATCATTGTATGTTCTGAGAAATATTGCTTTTCAAGATTTGAGATGTATTTATGGCAGTGTAAGAATTCTCAGACTGGAAGTCAGGTCCTATCTGATGAACACCAACTAATACAAAGTCATTGTGATAGAATGACAAAGAAGAATCACTGCAAATAGATTATTTCTACACACTAAGGGACTGGTTTTCTTTCACTGTTATGTTATTATACAATGCAGTTCTGTATCACTAAGTATGTCTGATTCAAGATTGGAATTTCTACAAACAGGATAAAAGTGCATTCTAGTATTGCTATCTTCTACTTCGAACTTTATATGGCAAATAAATGGCCCTGCTCCTGACTATCTGTTTACTATTCTTCCCATTTCTTTTCTTTCCTGCTCCTAACAGGAGTTTTCTGATTATATGAAAGCTATGTATAATTTGTTTTCCCATGCTTAGACAATCTGAGTTCATGGAAAAACCCCTGGAGCCTTTTCTCTTTCAATTATAGGGATCAGTCAATATGGCTTCTTTAGGGAAAGGATAATTACTTGCATTTCTGCTTCTCAAGACTTCATTAAAATAAATCTACACTACTCTCTAGAGACTTAGGGAGTTGATAACTGTATTGTTATGGACTGATTATATTATGAATCCACCCCTAATATGGAAATTCTTTAAACATTTTTTCCACCAAGAGGCTGAGGAACTGAAACAGATTATTCAGGAAAAATTTGGGAAGCTATAGACTGCTGACTTTGCTTCTACTGTCAAAGCCTAGACATCTTGAATTCTGTCTGTCTGTTTCACAGGAGAAAGCTGAAACTCAGAAGCTGGATTAGAGGCAAGCAAATTCACTACAGTTTTTCATGCAAGAACTGAAAAATTATTCAGAAAAAAGCCTCTATGTTCCTATGAAATACACATAAGAAGATTGCTAACACAGTAGATTAAATGCAGAGAATTAAAAAACATACAACTACATTTTTTTCAAAGGAAGATTGCACATTACATGCATTTGAGAATACACACATGGACTCAGTTTTTTAATCTTTGTTTTAAAATTTTCAACAGTTTAAGTACAGCACTAATTATCGATCAGGTATCGCTGCATATGTATCCCCAAGCACAACAAATTGCAACTGGCACTACCTAAAAATTCATCCACAAGCATAGATGTTCATTGCACTTAATGGAACATCAGCTGATATCCAACCACTCACTTTACCAGGAAGAGTTGAAAGTCAGGTCAGTAATAGTTACAATATGTAAAATATTATTTCCCTTTAGTTAGCAAGTAACTCAGGCACAATTCATCACCCCTACTTGAAAAAAACACTGATATTTAAATGTGTTCTATACTAGATGAACAATAGTAAATAGATTATATTATAAATCTTCATTAAGCCAGTACTTTCTCCACTGGGAAAGACAGAGTAACATTTAAGAAGACCTTTAAGTGTAAAAGAATGCAAGAAGCTCCTAAACAGATACTTTATCTTTGTAAGTTACAAAAGTAAAATGCATCATATTCCTGCAAGTCTTAACAATGGTAGGCTCAAGTCCTATTGAATCTAGGTGAAAAGATACAAGACCTCCCAAATTAATGCAGGTATGATTGCCACTACCACCCTGAGAAAAGGCAAGATCAATTCATAACGTAGATAAGAATACAGGAAAATAAGAACCAAAAGATGAAGTTCTTTTTTTTTTTAAAGCAGAATGTAGGAGTGCTACCATCTCAAATACGAAGTCAAGCCACCATAATGTTAAAATAAAGCTTTTGAACTTAACTCCATTAAAACAACTTAAAGTTACTCAGATTAGCTTAATCTGTGTTAAGTAGCTTAATACACCTACTTGTCTTCCAAAGTCACAACTTACCTTTGCTTCCATACTGTTCTGGAGGCAGGTCAAAAGGTACAGGAAAAGATGCTGCTGAATCTTTACCTTCTGAGAGCATTTTCCCTTTCACATGAAAGTAACCTTTGTCCAATCCCTATGAAGGATGGGAAACACAGAAAGAAAGACTTATTGCTTTTTGGGGAAAAAGACAAACCCAATTTACAGCAGATTTCTCAAGAGCAAAACTTACTATAATAAATAAAAATTTGCCTCTGCTACTGAGATAACATACTTACTAGAGCACCTTCTTTTCATAAGAACTCAGCTGCACTTATCACTACTATTGCAGGGAGTTGCAGCCTTACTCATGAACAATTCTTTCCAAATTGCTTAATATCTTTCCTAGTACATCACAGGTAGCAGTAAACGTCAGTGGAGCAAAATTTCATTGTACTAATTCCATTTTATCCACATAAAACTGTTGGCTGAACTGATAGCTCCATCTACATACAGTATTTTTTTTAAACAATACTGAACTTCATCAAAAGTTAGCGTTGTAAATAATTTCACAGAATCACAGGGGTTGAAAGGGACCTCTACAGATTATTGAGTCCAACCCCCCTGCTAAAGCAGGCTCCATACAGAAGGTCACACTGCTAAGCATCCATCACTCTGACAGTAAAAAAAGTTCCTCCCTGTTTTAGTATGGAACTTCCTGTGTTCCAGTTTCTTCCCACTGTCCCTTGCTCTACTGTTGCTTGACACTGAAAAGAGCCTGTCCCCATCTAACTTGATCCCCACACTTTAGATATTTATAAATTTAGAGGAAGCAACATTGATATGACCACATAGAGCACAGAAGACAGAGCAGCTTTACACCTTTTCCACTGATACTCCAGAAACATGCCACAGCAGTTCTTGCAATTCAGTCCAAGACACCCCCAGAGAGTATAGAAGCTTATTTTACTTCATGACCCAAAATAACAGGAAAATGTTAGTTATAAAGAAATACTGCATATTACTTCAAGGACTAGATTAAAAACCACCATCCTTCCAGTGAAAGAACAGGAGAAAAAAATTAACAAGGACCATGCAAACCAAGATCTGTTTTAAACTTCCATTTCTTATACCTTTCAAGTCAGGGAATTTTGATAAGCTTCTTTAAAACCAGCCTACAGCCTTTTGTAGAGATTAGTCTCCTCATAGCAAGCAGTACATTCAAAATATGCCAATGCACAGATACATTAAGATTTTTAAAACTTTACTAATTAGGACTTGAAATTGACTGAATAATAAAACATGAAATCCAGAATTACTTAGAAAAAATGCAACAAATTGTACACCTTCACCTCCAATGATCCTGGAGTCACTCAGGGATTGATAGAAATATCATATAAAAATGTAAGTAGCCATAGTTACGCATGCAGTGGAAAGAACACAAAACAGACAGTGCTATAGGTCAAAGCACAGGAATTGTATAAGTGGAGTGGTGGTGGTGGAGAAAGCTTTTTTTATACATCCCACAGTAGTTCAGCTTCATTCAGTGAGGAAGCTGGGTAGGGTGCATCCCTAGACACCATGCGTAAATAGACATTCTAATTGCAAACTGTAACGGAAAGCAAGTCTCACAGAAGCCAGCTGCCTGTGAACTTTTTTCTCATCTTCCACATAGAGCTAATAGAGAAATGTGGAACGGTAGACAGTGTCTTTCTGGTGTATCACAAGTTGGTTCTTATATTCTACAATAAACTTTATATACACGTCAGACAAAGAGCACTGAAGTTAGATCCCTGTCTGATACCATCTGAATTTAGAATTTTTATTAATCTTTGCTATCAAAGAACAGAGTGTACAAGAACAAGCACATGGACTCTACATACATACTTAGTAATTTCTACCAATGTAATTCAAGAACCAGTAACAAATGCCACATCTATTCCACTCTGGAGTGTATTGGGAGCTTTTCACACAACATAAGAGAAAATGCACCACAGAGTGTACAGTATATAGATTCTAGCATATTTTTAGTCTATTGTTTTGTTATCTTTCCTCCCTGCCCAAAAGAAATTAACGTTTCTGCTTCATTTCTTCTACAAACCCCCTTTGTCCCGTTATTACTTCAGCATGTATCTTTATCTTTTCAGGTTTTGTTCTGCACCTCTGCTTTCTTCTTCCTTGTTCCTTTTCCAGTCACCAAATGTTTTCCCTTCCTTTAAGTCTTATTTCTCTGATGTTGTCCCACATCATCACTAGACTCCATTTCAAAATTGCTTTATTCATCCATCAAGATTTAACCCATGGAAGTGTCCCATTCAGAAAACACCAAACAAAACAATATTTAGAAGTTTTCCTCAAAAACATCCTGGAATGAAAGTCTAGGTTATAGAATACATTCCTACATTCAGGCTCTCTGAGGAGACTCATTTGTTTTTAAAAATAGCTCTCACATCTATCTTCACACAGAAAATCATGCAGAAATTGAAACTATTCACACTTTTTGTCTGTTTTGAGCATTTCCTGGATGTTGACAGCTCCCATCGCCATTTCCAAAAACAATCAGCAGGATCTTGAAGAAAAAAATAAATGCTGCTTCTAAATTCTCCTTTTCAGAAACTCCAGAATTTTTCCTCTACAGCTAGATTTTGTTCTTTGACACATCCACTCATAGCAAAAAAATTTGAAATGTCAAGAAATGCATTTCTCCATTGGGAAAGCATCTCTTTTTGTACTTATAAAACTTAAGATACTGTCACGCGTTTTATTAGTACCTTAACATCACACTTTGTTAAAGCAGGCATTAGTAGGAAGAATGGGAGAAGGGAGAATGAAGTAGAATAGCAGTTAAAGTTTTTGCTACTCAAACACAGCATCAATTACAGATTATAAGAAACAACACACAAGACAGAGGTAAAATAGCTAACCCTGTTCAAGTGGGAATTAACACTTATGTATTTAGACACTACTGAAGTAACTTGTGCTGGAGATTGCTGATGATCCCATTGTCTGTTACTTGGATGACTTTGGGACTATTTTTTCCCATACAGGTAAAGACAGAAGAGCCTTCTGGCAAAGATGCTTAAATACTCACTGATCTGGGCAGTAAAGAATTAGGAATACAAAGAAGCTTGACAGTAACTGTAATTTTCTGGTCGGAACACATGGAAATCTTTTCTCAGTACTGAGCACATTTATTCAACTGTGCCATAGTTTATTTATTCCTAAGAACTCCACAATGAAATTCAGGTATCTATATCCAAAGCTCCTTTGTTTGCAAAATGTGGTTTTGTCTTTACAACTTCTGAATTTGAAAATCTTATAATGGTTCTACCAACACTATGAGCAAGGTTTAACATCCTCAAGTCCACATACAATGTGACTGAACCAAAATTTTATATTTATTCTCTGCCCACAATCAGTTCTACACAGTGCAACACTTCACCTGAAACCAGATAAAATGAAGAGTAAAGTAGTACTACATTAATTTGGAAGTTAATTCTGTCTAAGTTAAGCTATGACTGAAACTAGTTTAGATCAGTCTGAATTCAGCAAAAATGACTGACTGCCATCAAATCCATTTTCAGCTCAATCCTCTCCCCACAGGCAACTATGAAACAGTCAATATTTACCATCAATACGGCATTTCAGAATCTGAAGTGCTTTTGTTAGATGTCTGTGCTGATTATTTATCTATAACTGTGACATCTGAGTCTATCCAATACCACTAGATAGCAGTAACGGGTAACCTCTCAGTTTAATAGCAACTACTGTATCTGAGTTTATATTTCCAGTAGTTCACTGATTAGTACTGCATTCTTCAACAGGCCATTCAAAAGATTTAAGAATTCCACAAACATTTTTATACCATTCTATTACTCTAGCTCAGTTTATCTTATAACCTTAAGACACACACACAAGGCATGACTGCAGAAGGTTCTACTTTTTTAATAGTTTGTCTAAGAAGTGGAAAAAACTTTCCATTATAAATATCCTGGGAGTGTCTAACAAAATAATTACTTGAACGTGTGTTCCAGAACAACTCCATACTGTTAGGTCATGGGTTCTCTCAATATGTTTTATGTATTAAAGTTGTAATTTATTTCAGCCTTTGGAAAGAAATCCCCAGCAGCCTAAAGAACAAGCTGGAACATGAGTGACAAAGAAGATACGAGACGTGAGAAATGGAGATAAAAAGGCAACTGCGGTTCCAATACCAGGATGTGACCATTCTGTAAACACTGCTTTTTAATTGACAGAAGCTTTTGATCTAATGTCAGCATCAGCTGATTCTTCACTGAACGCTAAAATTGTAAATGATGACAGCTGCAGCTGTGTTGAGAACAACCATCCAACATATTTGAGTCTACATTAGCACACCAGGCTGAGACCCAGCCTCAAAGCATAAGTTCTGGAAAGCATTTAAAAAAAAACAAAAAACAAAAAACAAAAAACAAACAACCACCAAAACAACAAGGAAAAAATAGCTTTCAAAAGATGGAAAGGGAGAAGTGATCTACTTCCAAATCTGTATTCAGCAGAAGACAAAACCGCAAGAGATGGAAAGGTCCTCAAGAGATCAAGTCCAGCCCCCTCCTAAAGGGGTTTTTAAGATTATTACATTTGTAGTATGCAAGCCTTAACTTCTATCAAAATCAATGTCACTAACTATAATCAAACTACATGAAACAGCCAGAAAAAACAGAGCTATCAGGAGTCAGCAGTATTAAAACAGCATTCCAACAGCTAGAGTGTGTTGAGACTCCTGAGATGTAGGAATGCTTTTGTTCTGTTTCGAAGAACTTAGTCCAGTTTATGTTCTGCATATTTCTACTGATAAACAAATTTTTAAAGAATACTGTTTTCTGGAACTGTGTTAGTCTATTTCTACCTCTGACACTTTCATTTAGACTATTGTAGTACATAATATATTACGATCACACTGAACCAACAGAAGTCTTCACACCAAACTAAGTTAGCTAAGAAATGTTTTTTTAATGCAGAGTTAACTCTGCAGGGTATATACATACAATGGTTTCACAAGTTAAGCAGTGTAGCTTACATACATGCAATTATCTGATACTCAAATACAAGTATAAATATTTCTATCTGTCATAGGGATAAATATGTGTACATATTTGTCTCTGCAGATATTTCCCTGTAAAAACAAGAACTGCTGCAATTAAGTTGTGTTCTGAGGTCCGAAACTCAAACATGAAACTATCACACACATACTGATGAATTTTAGTACAGCCACCTGTACATTTGCACATTTACATACTTTCTGTAACATAAGTAGGAAAAAAATTGAGAGGTCTGTAGAAAAATCACTATTTACTCACGAGGCATCTTTATATTGCATATATTTTAATCACATTAACACAAAATCAAGCTAAACTTCAAAATGAAGTGATAAATTAGAAGTATGTTTCTCATTTACACACATTTCTGTCAGTCTTGGATGAACAACTTTCCTGTTAACTTGTTGAACAAAGACTAATTTATCACACAGCATTCTGTAAAAAGCACAGCAGGCTAAGCAGTCTTAATGAATGAGAAGAACCTTGATAACATCACTGTGCCACAAATTTATATCTGCATCTTATGCACACCTTTTCCTCACCCAAACAGTATAGAAGAAACAAAAAACAAAAACCAGAAAAGCAGTAAGAATGATCAATGCTCCAATCAAGAAAGCAATTGAGCAGATTTAGGACTCTTAAACCTAGAAAAATTTTAAAGGTCTACAGGAAGAGCGGCACAGAAAAAGTGAACAGGGATGAAGTGTTTATTGCTTCTTCCAATATAAGAAGGGTAAGCCATCAAATGAAACCAAGTTTCAAAATGCATGCTTCATGTGACATTGTTAAACTCAGCTAGACATGCTGTGACTGCTAGATGACTGCAGGCATTTAAACAGAAGTTGTTAAAACATAGTCTCTAACTCAAGAACTCATAGTTGTTAACATAGTCTGTAACTCAAGAACTCTTTAAAGAAACTACTGTACATGCCTGCCCATTGTACTTTTCTATAAGTATCTGCTTGTGGCCACTTAGTTTCCAAGTGTATTTTTGACAAAACAAAATAAAGCCACTCACCTTCTATTCCTCCAGCAGTGGCTACTTCAGAGTTAGCAGTGTGGGGAAAGGGAAAGCCTAAGGGGCTTGGCTCTGAAGTACACAATACATAGTACCTTTTCTACAGCCAAGCCCTAGACATTTGCACCTATTTTCCTCCATACCTTCTCTGATCAGCCTTCTCCATAGGCTGTGGCTCCAAAACCAGGCCAAAAGATCATCTTGAATATCCTACAAGTTACACGGTTATCCTATATTCACTCGCCTCTCTGCACACTTCTTCCTTCTTTGAGCATTCACCTGATCATGTTTGAGCTTATGAATGAAATGAAAACTTGTGCAAGTTGTTTTTCATCAGTTTGAGCTAGGAATCCACTGAGAACCAATGCTGGTACAAGGAAGGCAATGAAGACAGCCACAAATAGGCTGCAAACATAGCAGGACAAACCAATTATGTAGTTCCATATGGTAAGCTGATTTATTACTTTGTAATGATTGAGATGAGATAGATTTCAACCTACCTTCCCAGGTGGTAAATCCTCTAACAGATTGATCTGCTAAGTCAAATACAGCAATTGTACCCGTCACCAGAGCACAATATGGAGTGGCAGCAAAACTTCACAGTAAAAAACTTAACTTTACTCTTCAGCTGCTGGGAGCCTGACCCTTCCTGCAGCAGATGTAGTTTTAAAGAGTGGCCTTGAACAGCAAACAAATAATGATGACTGCCATGACACTAAGATCAGCATCCTTTGCAAATCTCAGCCCATCCTTTAAGTCCTCAAATGAGATCAAGATCTTGGCCTGGTTTGTATTAGTAATCATTGTGGTGCTGATCTACTGTATATGTAGAAATTGGATTCTTTTACTCCAAGTAAGTACTTCAATTCCTGCTAGTCTTTTTTATTATTATTTTCATATAGTTACAAAACGTCCATAAACTTTGATGACAATGAATGGAGCCAACAGGCAATGTTCTCATCTCTAAAGGTTAATGATAACATTGAAATGAATGATTTTTCACAGCCTAGGATCACAAGAGTGAGATTGTCTCACTGGAGAATCTGGTGTAATTCGACTGGAAAACAGCCTTGGAACAATTTAGCATCTGTAACTTGAGATAAGTTAACTCTCATGTAGAGATATCTGAAACCAGAGTCTTGAAATATTGACTCCTGAAGCTGCGTAAAAGGAAAAAAAGTTGCCAAAAGCACTGCTGTCTACCACAATATGACAAATGCACTTAATGAATAGCATATTACAGTAGCGACTGCAACTTGTACAGATATACCTGAGGAAGTACCTTAAACTAGTGTGATGCTGTTAGCATGGTAATTATAAAGTTTATTACAGCTCCATATTAGCTCCAGTTCATGGAAAGTTTCAGCAGTTCTTACTGAACTCTCTTCTGCTACAACTGTCAACTAGCAGTTCTCAAGAAAGAAACATCTTGCATGCATTAAACTATTTTTGGTTTTCAGATACGAGATTGTGCTATGCATGCATAAGGATAAATTCATACTGCAATAAAAAACAAAACACATCAGCCAAGGTTTCAAACCCTTGATGCCTACAGATATTTTTTTCTTTAGCAGTATTTATTAACTTGGTGACAGTGACTCATCTTGCCACTATGTTTCACAAAGCCATTAGGTTCCCAAACAACCACACTCCATTCCAACCCACTTCCACCCCACTACAAAATACATCTTGTTTACACTTCTAAATCCATGTTCAGTACGCAAGTGTGAGTTCAGTATTAAGAGTACTGGCCCCTGTGTTTCACATTTGATGCTGTCTATATTAAATACAACATTTATTTTCCACTTCAAAAAGAAATGATGACAATGCACAGAAACTGCATTTTTCATGACGAAATTTTTTTCTTAATAGAGGTAGATGCTCCTAAGATGAAAACTAGAACTTCATTACTGAAGTAAGATTGGCAAAATCCCATGTGTGTTAAATAAGACAGCATGATCCACTACTACAGACTTAAAGCTGTAAATTTATGTTTTATAAGGGAAAGCCACAACAGATACTAGGAGCAGTGGAAAAGACTCACAGTGGACAGCTTATACTTATCTATTCAATCTGATACAAACTTACAGGCATATGAGATTCTGTGCATAGAAAAATCACAATATTTTCCTCCCTCTTGCATTGTTGCATCTACAAACATTACAAAACAAACATTTTACATCCAATTATTTATTAGTCCAAACTGAATTGTCAACAATGGCTCTTCCGCACTGCAGGAAGGGTTTACACTGCTTACTGCTTCAACTAACGACAAAAAAAAAAAAACAGAACAATATAGCAATAGGAAATACTGATCTTCTGAACATAGTGGGGATTGGAATGGGAGGAACAGGAATACCTTGACAACTTATTTCAAAAGATTGACCAAACATAAAAATGGCTTTTACACATTAAGTGTTCTCTGGGGTTCATTTTATAAACAAATTTAGAGTGTGCACATGAACAAAGAACGCAACCAAACTAGTGAAAAAATTTCAATGAAAATTCAATGCAACATAACCTCCCTTCCATAAGAAACAGAATTCTCTACACTTCCTAAACAAAGAAGTCTGACAAAGAAGAGAGGAAAAAAAAAGCAGTCCTAATCAATGTCTTTTTCTCCTCTCAACCTGATGACCAGAAGGCTCAAGCTACACTGTGAACTGCTTACCCATGAACAGTTATCAAAACAATTCTTTACTGTTCACATGAGAT
Source organism: Aquila spilogaster (assembly GCA_024606505.1). Lineage (NCBI taxonomy): Eukaryota > Metazoa > Chordata > Aves > Accipitriformes > Accipitridae > Aquila > Aquila spilogaster. The sequence continues at coordinate 25,403,463 of JANHGO010000042.1, forward strand.
TTATAGTGCAATAACTGAATTTTCTGTGTAAACAGGCCTACAGGCTTCTGCTGAAGGCTGGAGCAGATGCTTAACAAGTATTAAATGTGTTTTGAATCATCAGTAAACTTTGCTTTGACTGAAACTTAAATCCAGTGTCTTTTTGATGCAGTTTAAGAATGAAAATATACTTCTATTATTAGTAATTCTCAGTTTCTTAACAAATGGCTAAAAACATTTTGTTTCAGCTGCTAAGACTGGTGTCAGCAGAAGTAAAAGCTTTAGCAATTTTGAATGACAACTTCCATATTTTAAGGTGTTTAATGGCAGGTGGGTCAAACTAATTTCAAGAAGGTAACTTCAAATTGAAGAAATTTTTTGACTGCTTAAGAATCTTATCTTTCTGAGCATTAAATGCTCCTTAACGTATATTTCTCTTCAACAAAATGAAGCTTGCTTCTAAAATGAAACTGAGTTATTTATAGTAAAACCTGACAGAAGTGAGGTCTTAAATTTTAGGAGTGAGAAAGGTTTAAGTTTTTTTCCATAAATTTTACCTCTCTGAAAGAGATTCTGGTGATCTTCCCTATCCTTTTCCATGTGCAAGAAATTCTACATAGAACTGAAGGTTCAGAATGGAATGAATGTAAGCCAGGTGTTCTCAGTTATATATATCTTCTTTTCAAAGCTTGTAGATCACTGAGATGTGAAACAGTTACAGTCAACTCTTGTCAAAAAGACTTATGTTAACTCAAGTATTCCTTGTTTTCTACCGATTTTATGTATGTTTTTCAAAAGCTAGTCATCAACAGAAAAGCCAGAGTCAGAACAGAAATACTAATTTTATATAAAATGACTGTTCAATCTGATCAGTTAAGGTTGTTAAAAAATATATATATATATATATCTGCTAAAAACAATCACTCCACTACCATAAATTCTCTGCTCAGCAGCATCTGGAGATAACCACAGCCAACTTCTTAGAACATTATTTTGTCCCTTTAGGTCAGCAGCTTTTAAAAGTCTTTGCACAATTGTTTCTGCACAACTCTTCATTACCACTTTATTAATAGTTATTTACTCAAGTGGTATTGGAGTTAGGGTGCAACAATTTCAACACCAATGCCTCCTACTGTAGGAAATCATAGGATTTTCATGCTTCAGTCTCTAATCAATCCATTTCTAAAAGTTGTCTTCCAAAGAAACCATGGCTGGAGAATTATTTCTGAGATTGACACTGTTAATCTTACAAAGACCACACTACAACATGAACACCTCAGTAAGTGGCAGGAGGGACGTAAGAGTTCTTTAGCTACAGCCATTAACTATCAAATCTTTAATATTTGTAAATATTCATTTGGGAGTATATTACCAATCAACAGAAGTGACTAAACATTATGCAAGTATCCAAGAATGTTATCTAGGAAAGATGTACTCTTTAGAAAAAGTTTCAGAGAAACTTGCAACTCCTCCTCTGAAAAAGAAAAAATTCACAGGGGAAGAAGTTTGAAGGGCTTCTGATCTTAAGCTAACTGCTGTTCATAATGTTTTGGTACCAATAGGTTCACAAGGAAGAAGCAATTAGTAACAGGAACAAGAGACTCATATCTTCCCACTATTAGGCAGCAGTTTTAAGCAAAACCAACCTAAACAAAAAATGAATCATTTTCCTCAAGTACGATGCGTGATTAAACCACAGAAATCAGTACCACAGGATTCTGTGACAACTGAAACAATGCAAGAATTCAGTAAAAAACCTGATGCGTTAAATAGATAAGTCAAGCTATGGTTAATACCAGTGATCTGGATACAATATTAATCCTGAAAAATGTTTAAAATGTATCATTGGGAACACATCCTAAAGAGATAATCACATGCATACTGTTTATTGCACTAATATCCACAATGTGTTAGGACTGTGTTCACATTGGATAGAAGATAGGTCAGCCTCATGTCTCACTAGAACATTTTCATGTCTCCTAGTTCCCTGCTCCATGGGCTAAAATAATGGATATTTGGGGTAAAACTTGTCTTCAGCATACTGAGATTGTTGTCCCAGGTTTGGATGGTATAATCCTTCATCATTTAAACTCTTACTTATGAAGATATTCTTAGACTCACATATTAATATTAGATGATAATCAGAAAACTACCTCGTTCTCAGAGCAGAAAGCATGAGAAGAAACTGTTGTGTAGCTTCACAAATACTATACGCTTCCTAACATAGAAACACATAAATTAGTAACTAGATTACTCAGTCATGTTTGATATTTGTCAGTACTTGGAGATTCTCAACATATCCCAGGATTTGCACTTGAGCTGTGAACTTACAAATGCTGAAGGCAAGAAAAGGACTCCGAGTTCATATGAACGGATCATCAATTGGGTGCCGTTTTTCTCCAGAGCTCCCCATGCTGCTTTAGATAGATTGGCACTGCAAAGAGAAAGCATTTCAGTAAGGCATAATCTTCACAGCAGAAAATACTGAAGCTGTAGCAATGCACTTCTGGCAGGAGGATTTCACTTCAATCACACCAGTTTTTAATGGAAGTAATTTGAGTATTACTCCTAATTGTTATTTCTACAGCACAGTGGAAACAGCAGAGGCAATACTCAGAAGGACACTGAAGAACACATGTGGATAATTATACAAGCCTGCTCATATAATACAGATCTATAAAGAAAAGGTCAGCCTTTTGAAACTTCTCTGCACATTTCAGATAGGAACTCAATATTGGTAAATAGCTTCAACATGACAACATCATAATTTAGCTAGCCTTTTATTTTCTGACTAGTTATAAGACATTTAGTAAAGAACATTTTTGCAAATACTAAACAGAACAAAAGGCTAACAGCAAGAGATACTTTGACACATTTATAAACACAAATAAATATCATACAAGCTTATCTTTGTTTCAATGTATTATTCAGCACCATGTCATTCTTAATCCTTCATCATTACCTGCTATAAAGTAGATAAAGTTGGAGTCAAAAAATGCATAAGTTCTTAAAACCGACTTGTACAGAATAATACCAGGTGTAAACAATACATTTTAACCAAAAGGCATGCTGAATATTTTTTGATGGTGGAAGTGAAAAAAAGAGAAAAAAGTCAAAGCAACTATGAATTTCTGCATTACGCGGACCGGCATCACATTTCAATGACTTATACCCTTTAACAATCACCTTAACTGCTACTACTGTAGGCAGCAGCATCAACAAGCAATGACATTTAAAAATCCAAAGTAGAAAAAAAAAAAGAATGAAGTAACTGAACATTTAAAAGAAAATATACAAACACCATGAGCTACTGTATTTGGGTTATACAAAACCCTCCCATCCACAGGACTGAAACAAATGTACTTTTTCATTCACAATAAGAAAACATTCCCTTGTGTCAAGGAATTACTTTCTGCTCCTTTTGGCTTCTTCAGAAAAGAAAAAGAAAACAAGTAGATGGAAGTATACAAGGAATACCATCTATACTTCAAGCTAGACTGCTGAACAACTTAATGTGACAAAAGGTCAGATACCAAGTATCAGCTATCTATAGGTTTTATAGCAAAAAGGCAGCACAAGCATAAACTAAGCCTCAACTCATTCTATTTTGTTGCAGTCAATGAACAAACCAGTACATCCAACATCTATCTACGTACAGCATGTGTTAAGGAACATCAGCCAAAGGTTTAGAAAGTTTTTATTACTTCAGTTGATGCTGGACCCTGAAACTGGAAGCTACAGCCAGAAAAGATTAGAGTCATTGTCAACAGCTCCTAAAGTTGTAATTTCAACGTGCAGCCCCAAAATGCTAAAATAGATGCCCTCAGGGTACCTATGAAAAAAATATAACAAAATTGGCACTATATCAAACCCTGGTGCATCCATATGCTGAGTTCTGTGTGCAGCACTGTTTTTCACAACTTCATGAGAACATATGGAGTTTAGAGGTAGAAAAAGGCAACAGGCTAGACCAGTTGTGAAGCTGAAGAACAGAAAGCCCTATCACATCTAGGCTATCCGGCAATTCAATTGTAAAAACTGTAACACCTCTTCAAAAAGGAAGAGAAGGATTTGCTTTGCGTACTCAGTGCATGTATTTTGTGATAACAGAAGTTTTTTCTTGCAATTACAAGGTCACCTGACAGAAGAGATAAATAAAACTGGAAAAATGAAACGCATGTAAAGAAGAATAAAAGTAGCACCCAGGATATATGCAAAAGACTTATTTTCTTCTGCTGATCCACTGTTAAGGAATTTACTTTAAGTATTTCTTACAAACTTTCTATAAATTTAAAATTAAGTATTTTCTGAAAAACACATGCCAAGAATGACCTAAGTCAAAACACCTTTCACATGTAAATTCTCACAACTAATTATTTATGCTACTTAGAAAAGCAAGACTGTCTTGTTTATTACAAGCATTTCTGTAATGGAAAATTTATATTCTTAAACTGTGCATGTGTGTGTATATATGTACATATACTTACACACATGCATACACTTTTTTTTTTTTTGGCCCTACTTTTTACCATCTGTTCAGTTTCCACTGAAAGTTTCGTTTAAATCTCCGGTAAGAGAATCTAAAGACTTTCTAAAGAAGGTCTCTAAAACTGAAATGAAGAACTAACACTACTTACAGTATCGTGAGGATTATGGCAGTAACTCACACGTGCCTGCAATTGATGAGAACTTTTTTTCATATAGAATGAAAAGTGTTTAACTAGTTGTTTACCTTGTAACTAAAAACCATGCAATCTTCCGGAAGTCATGAGAGGGTCTCATGTACGTTTTGATGTGAGGCATGGCATGACTTCGACCTGAGACTTCTGCTGACCATTTGCTAGAAATTGAAAAGGAATGTTTTTTAGATTTGTTATAGAACAAAATATAAAACAAAAATAACCTCCCACCCCCCCACTGTAATATAATGCCATGTTTTTTTATAATGCTATCCTTCTATACTACGTCTAATACTCGTGTGCCCCACAGAAAGGCTAAAAATACTTTAATATTGAAATCCAGCCTTACTCGAAGCCAGAGACAATTCTTTTATAAAAACAAAACAGACATTCTCAGCGTATCAGGAACCCCTAACAAGTTTTCCATTCCTTCTCTCCATACAGCATTCAAACCCAAACTTCCAGCCAATTCTTCTTTTCTTCTTTGAAAATTATAAATGGTTATGCCTTTAAGCAAATGAGCTTTGTCTTGGCACCAAACTAACCCTTGCAAAATTCTCCAAACTTATTACAATGTATTTATACATGAAGGAGAGGCAGGGAGCAGATTGTTGACACTATTTTTCTACTTCCCCTTTCTGTGCCTCTAAATCACTGAGAAACTTGAGGACTTCAGGCAGCAGAGGTCATATATAAAACTAGTTTAAAACAACAAATCATTGCTGGAGTAATACAACATTGATGTTACTGAACTAAGCTGCAAGCAATCAGTAAATAACAAACAAATGTACAGAATGGAAGGTGTGTAACCACGGTAACTATAATGGTTGTCGGTGAAAGTGCTTAAGTCCTCACTTAAAAATCTGGAAGTGAGAGGACTTCCAAACACACCTACACCAAATCCGAGACTTTTCTTTCCCAGATTTGTGGCAGAGTGTGTTATATTCTAATCTTGTTCCCCTAATTTAGCATGGAAGAGAACACGTGATAATAACAAATTCAGGCTAGTTCTAGTCAAACTGCCTTAATGCGTTTTAAATTGTAAACTTTCTATCAGTGTAGCTAGCAGAGGATTTATAAAGTACTGATCTCACATTGCAGTAAATTTTGGGTGGATGCAGTCTTACAAAGTTCAGTTCACCATAAATACAGTAAGTTAAATGAAACTAGCTTTGAAAAATTTTATGGAGCAAAACCACAGCTTAAAGCAGTTATTCTATTGACAGATGGGTCACAGAATTGTGTAACCTAAAGGCCCAAGTGTAGGGTGATGAAAAGGAGTAATATCAAAATCAACTACTTGAGCACTAAAACATGAAAGCTTTTTTTGCTAGCTTTTTAAAATTCTTTTAAATTTCTAGGACAAGAGCTCCTTATCACTAATATATCTTAACTGACTTCAGAGCACTATTCCTGACATTTTAATCATTAACTTCTATTTTCTCCCTCAGTATTTTGTGGCATTTCAGTCGAAAGGTCTTCCCCCCCTCCATTTGTTTTGTTTTTATTTACACTGCCTATAATTTCTAATGTGATGAGTAAGGCAACTCCACTGTGAGTCAAAGTGCTGAACTGAAGGGTCAATCTATTCTCCTAGTTTTAAACCAACAGTTTTCACCTGTCCTATCCCTCCATTTTTCCAACAGCTGTTATTGTGTTTCACATAATTTTTTCAGAGGGAGTGTGGTGGTGGTGATAACCATGTGAATTCTCCACTATGAATTAGTTATCTTTTGCAGTATAGAAAAATACTCACTTGTACTGCACTACAGATGAGAATGTTTACAAACTGATGCTTTTATATCCACTTAGCCACTTGCAGCATTTCAGAGGAATGATTTTTTTAAAACATTTGATAAAAAAAAGCTATATAACTTTCCAGTAAATTTTTGAGTTCAAAAATAAGAGACCACAATTTAGTCAGAAGACGTGGAACAAATATCAGGCCCAAGTGTTGAACGACATTTCTGACACAAAGAAGGTAAAGGACCAAATACAACCCACCTCAACTCTACAAGTGAAGCTGCTGAGACAAGGGAGACAAGGGAGACAAATAACCCTAACATTCTGAAAATTAATCCACGCAAACACATTCAGTGCAAAAGCATAGCCAGGAATAACTCATTTTCTACAACATAATCTCTTTCGTCATGTAGTTCTTAACTTCAAACAGTGAACAGGCCTTCTATCTCAAGATACTGGCAACAACGCTTGAAGACAGTTAAGAGAACTCATACCATTAATCTCCACCATAAGAGAACAGCAGACCCTCTGTGTAAATGCTCCACATATTTCATCTTTTATGATGTTGGGGGAACAACACTGTAGCTCTTCAAAGAGGACAGACTATTCTTCAAAACTCTAAAGGCTTAAAGAATACACAACGTTCTAAAAATACACTATTCAACTATGATTACAGACTTGTCAGTGACAAGTCAAATAAGCTCTTGTCAAGCTAACTTTCCATTCTCTGAAAATAAAAATTTGACAAGGTAACTGTATAAACATAAAAATTGTCAATCAGTTAAAATAAGCATTAAAAATACAATGGTTTATGCACTGTTAAGATTAACTGCTTCAAAAAAAGTAGCAATTAGCAAATCACTGATGATTATAATTCTCTCCTTATCAATGAGTAATATTGAAAGGGAAAAAGTTGCTCTCACAGAAAAAAAAACCACTTATACAGTAGCTAATTTAACAAAGAAGTCTAGCATTCATTTGCTATTGTAAGAAAAATGAAATCAACACTAAGCTGAGTTATCTTGTTCTTTTGAGAAATTACTTCCAAAAAACCACAGTTCAGAGCTGCATTACAGGTTAAATACACTCAACTATCCGAAGAATTAGAAAAGCAGCCTGCAGACAGTATAAAATTTGCATGTCTGGGGAAAAGGTTCTGCCTCTTTAGGTGAGAGCATAGACCACCATTTTCCTGCTCTGTAAATCCCTTTCCTTCTGAAAAGAAGATACTCCTTCTCCCTCCCTTTAAGCATAAAATATTTCTCTTCTTTTAACCCTGTTAGGCCCTCTCATTTCTTAAAAGTTTTGTATTATTTTCCAATGAGCTAGACAAATTCCTCTATTCTCTTTGTTCCTCAAAGTCTTGTTACTATATCAAGCTCATCTTGTATTTAATACTACTGAAAGAGGACCAACCATTTTCTGTCTCTCCCAGATTACCACAGATAAGAAACACAAGATGTTAACAACTTCCATGCAGGCTCTCCTCAAGGGGCAGTATGTTGTATTATTACAGGATAAGAATCTACACCTAGACCATCACTGAAGAGCAGATTATGCGAGGTCACTTGTCATCCACAACCAGATGATTTTGAAACAGCCCTTTTGTTGTCAGAACAGGATATGAATATGCTCAATGAGACAGGTATGTGCAGTGTTCTCACTGAGCAGGAATAAAACATTATTTGCTAATGAGATCATTCATTACCTAAGAAACTTACTGAAAACAATTACTTTTTTTTTTTCCAGTAAGATTCTCACAAGGTATATGCTTATCACAGAAGGCACGAATTAAGGCTGGACATTGTCCAGCAAGGCTCACAGCAGCAATCATGCTTGCTCCAGAACAGGAGATACTCTGAGCAACTAGCAATTGTATTCTCAGCCCTCTGAATACTCATCGTTACCAGCTCTGACTGTACATCAGTGTGGGTAAAGTATCTTAATAGAGAAGCTTCCACTTGGAACAGTTAAAGTTTCTGGTGAAAGGAATGGAAAGCTGTGGTCTTGTAAGAGGTTACCAGATCTTTATTTTTATTTTTTGATTTGTGCAAAACAACTTTTCCCTATTGTTCTCAAAAAAAAACCCCATATTTTTAAAAAGATTCAGCCTAAGGGAGACATCTGGCATTGAATTTTTCAGATGTTTAGAATATGGCAAAAATTAGTAGTAAGTGGAAATAGAAGCTTTTAATGGAAAACGTCAGGCACCTTTAACAAAGACAGTATTACCATAACTAACTGAGAATTTTGCAGTAGGACTGCAAGACTTGAAACAAAGCCTTCCTAACCCTGCTGTGTCTCAGCTGAACTTCTGAGAAGACTGAAGCACAAGTAAATACAGCTGAATTTCACTTTTCTAAAAAACTAATGTGATTCCAATTCAGAGAAGGACCATATTAATAGAACTTTACAGAAGACAAAATCTGGCAGTGTCTTCCATCAGCAACAGGACTGCATGTAATTTTTACAGATTGAAGAAAAAAAAAAAAGAGCATGTTTTGACTATACTTTGGAGATGAAACCAGCTGATAAGGAAATAAAGGCTTTTTTCTTAAGGAGTTAAATGATACCTTGCTTCTCATCACATTTACTTTTAACACACAAGTACTACAACAGTGTAAGTTTAAACACATTGTCTAAGAAAAATCAAAGAGGTTTCACTTACTGAAAATAGGAATGCAACCACAGCTGTTTCTGTGCTGTCTGTATGCTGTATGGAAGGGAACCACCAGCTTAAGGAGAAAAAAAAAGGATACAGTATTTTCTTTTTGAAAGACATTCTGAAAGCAACAAGGGACTCAGGAATTTTATCTCTACTGTCCCCATGACTTATTTTTTGAAAACTTAAATGCTCCAGAAGTAGAATATAGTGGAACATATATAGTAGAACCAGAAGTATTTTTACAATGGAACAAGTCCCCAAAGACTAAATAGCAAATACACACTAGGAAAAAGGAGATCCAGTATATAGACTCTAGAATTAAGTCCTCCTAAAAGAAATATGTATGTGGCTAATTTTTGTTTTGACAGTACTTTTTAATAAAAAAAATTGCAGTCAGTACTCACAAGCTAAAGGAAATAAAACAAACAGCATTCAGAAAAAAGAAACATCCTAAAAAGCAAGCACTCTTCAGGTAAAACTGCATTTGTCTTGTATCTTGTCTTTGCCTAGCACATGCTGCAATTTTTCCAGCCTGCATTTAGGTTCCCCTGAATGGCAGCACCAATCATGTGTTGCATCAGCCACTCCTCTGATCTTGTATCTTTTGCAAACTTACTGAGAGTACACTTCACCCCACCATCCTGGTAAAGATACTGAATGCTTGGCACCAGCATCAATACTTGGCACACATCACTAGTGGTGGACCTCCAGCAGGCCTTCATGCCATTCATTACAATGTTTTAAGCCTGGCAGTTCAGCTAGTTTCCAGTCCACCCATCTTGCTTGCACTTCATCAGATTATCTGTAAGAATGTTAGAGGCATTCATGTTGAAAACCTTAACGAAGATAGATATTTCATCTAGAAACTATCCAGATCTAGATCCAGCGTACTCTTCTCATTTATTGTGCTAGTCTTCTCATCACTGAAGGACATAAGCTTGGTTAAGACAAACTCTTCCTTTAAAAAAATCCATGCTGACTACTCCCAATTGTCTTCTTGTCCACAAATTTGGACATGGATTCAGGGATTGCTTGCTGCATCACCTTCCCAGGGATGAATGGAAGGCTGACTGGGAGATTCCCCAGATCCTCCTCCTTCTTGCCCTTATTCTTCCTGAAGGCAAGAAAGAATTCCTTCCTTTCAGTCCTCAGGAGTCTTATCCAATTGCCGTGACCTTTTGAAGACTAATCACCAGCAGTCTCACAATGACATCAGACAGCTCCCTTTACTGCATCAAACAGAACACTACAGTATCTCTTTCAGGTTGGCTGAGACTATGCTTTCTATGCAAATACATTGACTTAATGAAGATAAATGTAGGAAGACTGATCAACTATACAATGCATTATTAAAAAATGACTAATGAGCAGTAAAAAACGTTCTGTTGTCTTTGCAGTGTCATTGTGCACATCATTTACAACAGGAGATGAATTTGGAATAAGTTGAAACTCTCAAACCTGAATATTCTGCCAAAATCTAAGTATGACTGGAATTAGAACACTGGGCAAGAACTGCATTTTCCCATACAATTACAAATGTAAATCTGTGTAATCATGTTCATGTTATATATACCAATACCCAGAACACATTTTTTTTTACTCAAACATAACAGAACTGGAGTCAGAATCCAATTAATACAAATAAAAGAATTCCGCTGCCACCTATTCAACCAAGTTGTCAGCTTTAGATTCATTCAACAGCAACCACCGAAATGATTTTGCAAGACATTGTTACCACAAAAAGCTAACAAATGCATTTCCTTTTGCTGATCTGCTTACCAGGATAGCCTTCCAGACTTTGCCTCACATTGCTCACAGTAGGATAAACCTTCACAGAGAAGAAAGTTACCTTAAATAACAGAGCTTTAAATGCACATGAGATCAATTTTCAAACAACAACAAAAAAAATCACCTTAAAGAATACTTGTTATCAATCTAATAAACCATTAAAAGCTTCATTTTTTCCAGAATGAATAAAATTACACTGCAGTTTTAAACTAGTACCTAAAAGACATACCAAATGAATCGGAACATCACATTTAAGAAGAGTTGCCACACTGCTGCCTGCAGCCACCAGGCTCTCCTGGAACTCTGAGCACAGCCATTTGGACCCATCAGCTCCCAGTGAACCAATGCTTGAGAACTGTCCTACAACAGGCCAAGACTCCTGTGCTGGTATTGACGAAGCATGCTCTTTCAAAAGCTATTGAGGAAAATTAAAACATTAAGACATTCAACAAACAAAGAAAACCTTAAGTAAGGGTTTGATATTGCTTCCAATACCCTCTATAGTCATTTCTGAAACAACCTGGCAGTTAAGAAGGAATCATCAGGATCTTGGGCTTGTTCAGATTGGAAAAAGAGAAAGGCTGTAGAGAGACCTAATTGTGGCCTTCCAATATTGTCATGGTTTTATGATTTCATTATCGGTATTCCACATCATAATATCATGTAATGCATTGGGAGTTAAAGAGTTAATGCTCCAGTTCCGTGGGCTACCGAATTTTCTGGGTACCTGGCTCTCAGAAGAGAACTCCATACCCCAGAGGACTTTGCGTTCCCATTCTCCACCCAGAGGGAA
>JANHGO010000042.1:25422734-25451355 GCA_024606505.1 Aquila spilogaster
TGTGGGGATCCCCCCCCCCCCCCCCCCAAGCAAAACATCCTGTGTAGAACACAAGACTCAAGAGGGAATGCAAGCCAAATGTTTTCACAGGGATTTTTCTCTGGGGTTTGTTTTTTTTGGGTTTTTTTGTCTGGTTGGTTTTGTTTTGTTTGTTTGGGTTTAAGTGAAAATTTTGCAGATTGCTCAGATCTGAAACAGGTATGGTCACTCTTGGCAAAAAGACTAACTCAATTATTCCTGATTTTCTATCCATTTGAAGTATGTTTTCCAAAACTAGCAATGCATGGAAAAGGCCAGAGTCAGAACAGGAATATTCAAATTATGTAAAATGACTGCACAATCTGGTGATCAGTTATGTTCATACAAAAAACTTCATTCACTAAGTAGAATCATACCAATACCATATGTAAATTCTTTGCTCAGCAGCATGTGGAGATAACAGCCACCTCCTTAGAACATTATTGTATCCCTTGAGGTCAGTTGCTGTTAAAAGTAAAATTTTTTTGCACAATTTTTTGCCCAACACTTCATTATTCTGTTATTAATAGTTGTTTATGCAAGTGATGGGTTTTGGTGGTTTTTTTTTTTTTTTGTTAGTTTGGGTTTTTTTAAGATTGCAGTGATATCAAAACCAATGCTTCCTACTATAGGAGGGTTGTAGGATTTTTCTTGTTTCAGTCTAATCAACACATTTTCTCTAAAAGTTTTCTTCCACATAACCATGCTGGAGAACAATGTCTGAGATTGGTCTCTCATATTGTGAACTTTAGAGACACACTGCTAGGTAAACTCCTTAATAAATGTCAAGTGAGATCTAGTTCTTTAGCTACAGCCAGAAACCATCAATCTTAATATTGCTATCTTAGGAGACTATAAATATATAGTTATGGTAGGTAAACATTTTTATGATGTCATAGTATTAGTAAATATTCATTTGGAACTACATTACTAATCAACAGAAATGATGAAACATTATGTGAACAGCTGTGAACATTATATAGGAAAGATGTATACTTCATCAGAAAAGTATTTCTAAGGACTTTTAGCATACAAATGCTTTTTCAGAGAAACTTGCAATTTCTTCTCTCAAAAAGAAGAAATTTCACACAGGAAGGAGTTTGAATGGTTTCTGATCATAGACTAACTGATGTTGATAACATTTTGGTACTAATAGGTTCACTAGAGAGAAAGAGGAATCAACAACAGGAACAAGAAACTCTCATCTCCCCACTGCCAGGCAGTAGTTCTAAATAAGACAAAAAACAATCTGAAGAAAAAAGCAAAGCTTTTTTTCTTAAATACAATGCAGAATTAATGCACAATTAAGTCACAGGACTCTCTACCACAGGATTCTGTAGAGGGCTAAAAACCAGCAAGAGTAGTTCAATAAGGAATGTGATGTGTTAAAAGAATAAGAGAATAACCGAGTGGCTACTAACCATCATGGTCTGGATACAATTTTCCTCCTGGAAAGCCTTTAAAATAAATCACAGGGAACACATACTAGAGATCACATACATACTGTTTATTGTGCTAATCCCCATGGCATCTGCTACAATTGCACTAAGACTAGACTACAAGGTAGATGGACCTCAGTTACCAGGAAAACATATCGCATCTCCCAGTCCTCTGCTCCACACGCTAGAATAATAGTTATTTTGGGTCAAACTTGTCTTCTACATACCAAGACTGCTGTCACATTGGTTTGGAAGAACAATCCTTCAACTTTTAAACAGCCTTTTATGAAGATGTTCTTAGATTTGTATTGGAGATTTTTGAAGACATATTTGAAAACTTGTTCTCAAAGCAGAAAGTTTGAGAAGAGACAGTCACATGGCTTTGCAAATGCATTTCAGGGAAAGAGCAAGATCAGCCACCTTGTTTTTCAGGTTACAACCCATATGCACCACTTCAATGTGACTGTGCGCTTGCAGCCTACTTTTAAGAAGCACAGAAGAGATTTGATCATCCTTTCCAGCAACATTTAGTTATGTTACAATTTTAAAATATTATTGCCTTTCAGTAACACGACAAAAGTCACATCAATACCAAATCTGTACTTGCTGTGTAGGAAAACAGACTATTTCTATTTTAAAGAATACCTTGTATAAATTCCACTTGCTATTAGCTTTCTAAAAGAGAAACAGAACCTAGTAAGTAGATTATTCAGGCACATTTGTATTCATCAATATTTGCAGATTCTCAGCATATCCCATGACTTGTATTTGAACTATGAACTTACAAATGCTGAAGGCAAGAAAAGGACTCCAAGTTCATAAGAACGAATCATCAGTTGGGTGCCATTTTTTTCCAGGGCTCCCCAGGCTGCTTTAGATAGATTGGCACTACAAAGAGAAACAAAGCATTTCAGCGAGGCGTAATTTTCACAGCAGAAAATGCTTAAGTACCACAGCTGTAGCAATGCACTTCTAGCAGGAGAACTTCAATCAGAACAGTCTTTTCAGAAAAAGTGATTTGGGTGTTATTCCTTATTGCTATTTTTACAGCACAGTGGGAGCAGTAGAGACAATATGTAAGAGGGTATTCATACAGCACATGCGGATAATTACACAAGCCTACTTGTGTCATACAGATCTAGAAGACAAATTCAGCCTTTTGAATCTTCTCTCCAGATTTCAGAAAGGAACTTGGTATTTGTAAATAACTTCAATTTGATGACTTAGATCAAAGGCCAGCTCAATTATGACTAGTTACATAATACATTTAGTACAAAGCATTTTTGCAAGTGTTAAACAATCATTTACTCCTAGCATTTTGTTCTTTAATATATTTATGAAAACAAGTATTTATCGAAGAGGTATTTTTGTTTCAATGTGCTATTCAGCACCATGTTGTAGTTAATCCTTCATCAGTATCTTCTATGAAGTAGATCAAGTTGGGAGTCAAAACCAAACACAATTCTGTTGTCAAAAATACAAAGAGCAAAATGCAAAGCTTCAACATTACGTTTCAACTGACAGACATACTGGATGCTTTTTGATAGTAGCAAAGGGTACAACAGAAGAAACATGAGAAAAAAAAGAAAAGCAACCATGAATTTCTGTATTAGGTGGACTCAGCATCACATTTGAATGACTTAAATCCTTTAAAAAAGCACCTTAGTCACTACTACTATTGCAGGCAACAGTATTGAGTAATGGAATTTAAAAAGCCAGAATAAAATGAGGAAAAAAATATTAAAAGTAACTGAGCATTTAAGAGTAAGGATAGAAAGATCATAATCTATAGTACATACGGCTGCACAAAAATTAGTTTTGGCAAAACTGAAACCTATCTGTATTTTTTCATTCACAATAAGACCTTCTCCCTCATGCCAAGAAATTTCTTGCTCCCTCTTTTGGCTTCTTTAAAAACAAACAACAGAAATGCAAACCTAGACTTCAAGCTAGACTGCTGAACAACTCAATCTGACAAAAGGTCAGATTTCAAATACTAGGTATCTACATGTTTTGTAACGATAAGGCAGCATAAGGATAAACTTCAGCTTAACCCATATCTATTTTGTACAAACCAGCACATTCATGTACAGCATGTGTTAAAGAAACTTAACCTAAGGTTTAAAAATACTTATCACTTCAGCTGATGCGGAACCCTGAAATTGGCAGTTACAGCTCAGGCAAGATTTTGGTGTGATTGCCAACAGTTCCTGGCATAATCATTTCAACGTGCAGCCCCAAAAGGGGCAATGCAATGAAGAAACATAAAGTATGACTAAAAATTCCTATCACTACTTATAGTAGTATGAGGATTATGGCAGTAACTCACCTGGGCCTGCAACTGACAAGAACTTTATATATGACTAAGTGAGAGGTGTATGGTTAGTTGTTTACCTTGTAACTAAGAACCATGCAATCTTCTGGAAGTCAGGAGAGGGTCTCATGTACGTCTTAATGTGAGGTATAGCATGACTTCGACCCGAGACTTCTGCTGACCATTTGCTAGAAAAAGAAAAGGAATTATTCTCATATACAGTTTTAGTTTGAGGTCTAAAAAACTCACCATACTACAATGCCATGTTTTGCATAATACCACCCTACACTTGTCACATTTAATACTCATTTCCCCTACAGAAAGGCTGAAAATACTTTAACTGATTTTTTAATCCTGAAATCCAATCTTACTAGTAGTCATAACAGCAGGATTTTTTTTTCCTTTACAAATATAGACAGACAGATATTCTCCTCAGTGTATCAGGATCTCCTAACAAGTTTTTCCATTCCTCTACTCCAGCTAGCACTCAAGAAACTAAGCCCAAACTTCCAGCCAATATTTCTTCTTTGAAAGCTATCAATGGTTATGCCTTTAAGCAAAGGAGCTTGGCACCAAACTAAACCTCACAAAATTCCCCAAGCTTATTACAATGTATTATGCATGAACTAGAGGCAGGGAACAATTGATAGATTGTTGACACTACCCTTCCTCTTCCCTTTTCTGTGCCCCTAAGCCATTAAGAAATTTGAGGGCTTAAGAGAGAAGAGGTCTTATCTATGTGTATATATACAAACTAGTTTAAAACAACAAGCCATTGCTGGGGTAATTCAGCATCAATGTTACAGAACTAAACTGTAAGCAAGCAGTAAGTAGATGTACGTAACTGAAGGTATGTAAACATGGTATTTGGAACCACTTTCCACCCACAGCTGTTAGTCCTCACTCAAAATCAGGAAGAAGGCTTCCAAATACACCTTCCTCCACCCAGAGACTTTTCATTCCTCAGTTTGGAATGTAATAGGCTCTGGTTGTCACAGTCTTGTTTCCCTAGTTTAGCATTCTCTTCTAAAAGGCAAATCAAAAAGAATTGATCAGCTCTGAAATACCTCTTAAGTGAACTGTGTTTGTTTAAAAGCCTAAGAAACCTGAAGTGGAAGGGCTCAATTATTTACTGAAGTTGACTTCCAGGACTAACTTTCACATTAGTTAAGTCAAGAGGCTTTGCAGTTCAGGGATCAAGACCTACTTACTTTAAACAACCCTATCCTCTAGTAAAGGAAAGAAAACTGTTTTTGAGAACTGGTCCTGTATTCCTAAAGGGCAAGAGCTGAAACACTGTATGCATGTTTGAGCAAACTAGACATCTTTATATTTTGATGCAAGCCACACTGAAGTCTGTTTCTGAAGAACAGACTAAGATATGTATGATACAGAAACTTGTGCTCCCCTACAGAACTCTACACTTTCCATACATACAGATTCTAAGTCTATACCATAACTCAACAGCTCTTGTTAATAGCTTTTATCTTACAACTGACAGTTTAGGCAAATGTTATCTTTAAGTTTAGGGCACAAAAATAATTAGGTAACTCTACTGAAATTGTAGAAATGAAGACCAGAAAAAATAGTAGAATTAGGAACTGAACACAGATTTTCTTTAGCTCTATCTTGCTGCCTTACTTGAGGACAAACTTCTCCCCCCACTATTAACTTCAATAATTTTGAGATTAGTATCTCAGTCTACTGCCTTTTTGCCTCCTTATCTTTGACAGATACTGTGTTTTAGCAGGAGTATTACCCCTTCTCTTCCATTTACTAACCACAGTAATCTAACTGCAGTTAGTCTCAATTACAAGTGGTTGAAACTGTTACTCCAGAAAGTTAAAATCAGAAAGGGGAGCATACATTTTGGACACATTTTCTTTAGCAGGACAAAACAAATATGTAAAGACAAAAGGAGGAAAGAAAGTGATTATGTTCTCCAACGAGGTTTCGGGGCGGGGGGGCAGTTGTTGTGTTGTTGGTGTTTTGTTTTTAAATAATTACCTCATTAAAAACTCAGATTCTTTTAGTAAAAGCATTATTAGCAAAGAAGTATTTAAGAAGTGTTTTCTTTTCAACCTAAAAGTCAGCTTATCTTCAGACTGCATAATGGAATGATAAACCAAAAGAACTGGAAGGGGTTTCAGATGAGTACAATATCTCATTTAATCTATTCTTAATACAGCTAAATTTCAATTTCACCATGGAACTTTCCTGGCATATTTTAGGAAAAAAAAAAAAAAAGCCAAAACAGATTACAAAAAGCCTGAAGTAAAATACAAGAGCAGTTGCTTTGCACAGCAAGGATGAGAGCATATGTCAATATAACAATTTCAGGCTACTTCTAGTCAAATTGACTTAACATGTTTTAAGCTGTAAACTTTTCATCAGAATGCAGCTGGCAGAGCATGTACACAGGACTGATCTCATGTTGCAGTAAACTTCAGGAATATTCAGTCTCACCAGAGATAAATATGGTAAGGTAAATGAAACTAGCTTTGAGAAATTTTATGGAGCAAAACCACAACTTGAAGTAGTTATTTTTCTGACAGTTAGAGGTCATGGTACCATCTAAGCTAAAAGCTCAGGTGTGGGGTGAGGAAAAGGAGTTATGCAAGTAGGTGTTATCAGAATATGAACAGTAAAACATGAAAGCCTTTTTGCTAGTTTTTTATTCTTTTACACCCCTAGGACTAGAACTCCTTATCACTAATACAGCTTAACACTAACTTTAGACCACTAATGCTGACATTTTTACTAGTAACTTGCTACTGCTTCCTCCCTCCCAGTCTTTTGTGGCATTTCAATCAGCAGCTTTTTTCTTTTTAATTACACAGCCTCTAATGTGATGATTAGGTGCATTGAATTAAAGAGGTAATCTACATTCCAACTCTTAAAATGCAACAGCTTTTGCCCCTCCCATCCCTTTATTTTTCCAATAGCTATTTTTGAGTTTCACATAATTTGTTTTTTTTGATAAAGGAGAAGGGGAAAAATGTTCTCTACCATGAATAAGGTATCTTTTGCAATATAGAAAATACTCTGCACTCACTTGCACTGCACTAAAAATGTGAATGCTTACAAGTTGTTGCTTTTATATCTACTTAACTACTTGCAAAATTTCTTAAGTACTTTTTAAACATTTGATAAATATTTGTTTTACTCTGTGATGAATTTTTGAGTTTGAAAAGGAGACTACACTGCAATCACAGTGCATTTAGCTGGAAGACATATAGCAAGTATCAATTGCCACCAATGTCTGATATTTCTGGCACAAATGAGGTAAAGGAGCAGACAGAGGCCCCTTTACAAGTGGAGCTAACAGATGAGGAAGCCAGATAATCCTAACATCCTGAAAATTAATCTGTGCAGACAGTCAGCCCCTAAGCAGAGCCAGGAATAACACATTTTCTACACCACCACCTCTTTCATCATTTAGTTCTTACTTCAAACAGTGAATGGGCTTTCCATCTCAAGATACTGGCAACAAGGCTTGAGCATAATTAAAACAACTCACACCAGTAGTCTCAACCATAAGAGAACAGTAGGTCCTCTCTGTAAATGCTCCATATCTCATCTTTTATGATGTTAGGGGAACAACACTGTAGTTCTTTGAACTGAGAAGAAAGATGTTCTTCAAAACTCGACAGGCCTAGAGAATACATAAAGCTCTAATACAACTACTTTTGTAGACTTGTCAACAACAAGTCAAACTCTTGTCAAACCAACTTCCTCCATTCTTTGAAAATAAAAATTTGACAAGGTAAATGCACAAACATAAGGCATGTGGTATTAAAAGTCAATCAATTAAAATAGGCATTAAAATACAATGTTATGTACTGTTAAAGCTGATCAACTGTTTCAAAAGCAGCAATTAACAGAAATCATTAAGCATTGCAAATCTCTCCTTATCAATTAGTAATACTGAATACTGAAAGGAAAAAACAGCAACCCTACCAGAGAGAAAACTGAACAAATTGCACCATTTACACAGTAGCTAATCAAAACCAAAAGAGTCTAGTAATCATTTGCTACGATCAGAAATCTGAAATCAATATTAAACTTAGTCACCTTATTCTTTTGAGAAAGTACTTTGAGAAATTTGCAAAATTACAATTCAGAGCTGCATTATAGGTTAGTTAAATACACTCAACTGGCAGAAGAGAGAGAGAAAAGCAGCCCACAGACATTATAAAAGTCATATGCCTGGGGCAGAGTTCTACCTCTTTGGGTGAGACTATAGGACACCATTTTCCAACTCCATTAATCTATCCCTACTTGTAAAAAGGAGCTATTCCTTCTCCTTTACTGTAAGTATAAAAGTATTTATCTTCTTTCAACTCCAGTAGGTTCCCTAGTTTCTTGCTGGTTTTGTATTATCTTCCAGTAAGGTAAAGACAAATTTCTCTAATCCCTCTACTGCCCAAAGCTTTGCATTATGGCTAGTCTTTAAAATAGCTCATCTTATATTTAATCCTATTGAAACAGGACCTACCATTTTCTGTGTGTCTCAGGTTACCACATATAAGCTGCTGTATGTCATCTGCTCTACAGTAACAGCTTACAGGCAGGCTGTCCTCAAGGGCTAGCACCTTCTACTACTACAGGGTAAGAATCTGCATCTGGGTAGTCACTACAGAGCAATTATGCAGGGCCACTCATCATCTGCAACCAATTTGACAGAGGAACTTAAAACAGCCCTTCTGTTGCCAGAGCAGGACCCTAGGATGCCCAATGAGACAGGTATGTGGGTGTTTTCTCATTGAACAGTAATAAAACAATGAATGATCTCATTATCAAGTAACATTCTGTGCACTAAATAAGAGACTACACTAAGAGACTAACCAACAGAAGGTTACATTTTTCTTCCAGTAAGATTCTCATGAGGTATATGCTTATAGAAACTGAATTAAGGTTGCACAAACACCCCCAGTTTTATGGCCTCCTCACTTTTTGAATCATGACTGAACAATCTTGAAGTCTTGAAGGTGTTTGTAGCCTTCTTCCTTTGCTGAATGTGCTCAGAGGGCACACTTCAAAGGCAGGAGACAAAGCCTCATGTCTTTCTGTTCCAGTTCCATTCCTTGGACATTGACCAGTAAGGCTCACAGCAGCAATCATGTTCACTCCAGAATGGAGGATGCTCTCTGCAACTAGCAATTGTGTATATATTCAGAGTGCTGAGAATACAGCTTCACACACTCTTACTTAGATACAGGTAAACTATCTTAGTGGAACAACTTCCACCTGGAAGAGTTAAAAGTTTCTGGTAAAAGGGGGAGCTGTAGTTTCTAAGAAGTTACAAGATTTATGTTTTTTTGTGGGTTTTTTCAATCTGTGCAAAACAACTTTTCCTATTGTTCTCAAAACACGCTTAAGTTTTTAAAGATTCAGCCTGAGGGAGACATCTGGCATGGCATGTGTCAGACTGTTAGAATTTGGCAAAATTAGTAGCACGTGAAAATAGAAGTTCTTAATGGAAAACGTCAGGCACCTTTAACAAAAGATGATATTACCATAAGGGACTGAGAATTTTTGCAGCAGGACTGCTGTACTCAAAAAAACAAACAAAAAAGCCTTCCTAACCCTGTTGTGGTTCAGTTGAAATCCTGTTAATGCCAAGGCACAAGTGGGAAAGTGAAATAC
Source organism: Aquila spilogaster (assembly GCA_024606505.1). Classification (NCBI taxonomy): domain Eukaryota; kingdom Metazoa; phylum Chordata; class Aves; order Accipitriformes; family Accipitridae; genus Aquila; species Aquila spilogaster. Next base: position 25,432,155 of record JANHGO010000042.1, read on the forward strand.
AACTGTAAATAAAAAAGGAAAAAAAGAGGAGTAACATTATTCCAGTTTAAAGAAGGAAAGCTTAAATAGCAGTTTACAGAATCCAAAATCTGGTAGTGTCCTCCATTAGCAACAGTATCCCATATCTTTTTTTACCAGTAAATAGCATGTTTTGACTATGTTTTGGAGACAAGACCAGCGATAAGAAACTTTGATTTTAAGGAGTTTAATAATATCATGCTTCTCACCACTTCCCCTTAATTTGCTTTTAACACTCAAGCATTACAGCATTGTAAGTTTAAACATACAGTCTAAGGAAGAAAGGAAAAAACCCAACACTCAAAGCATTGAGTTCTACTTACTGAAAATAGGAATGCAACCACAGCTGTTTCTGTGCTGTCTGTATACTGTATGGAAGTGAGCCACCAGCTTAAGGGAAAAAAAACACCAAGCATGTACATTTATATTTTGAATGACATTTTAAAAGCAGCAAGCATCATGGGGAATAAGCTATCTGTACTATCCTCATGACTTATTTTCAGAAAATGGTTAAATGTTCCAATAGTATAAAATGATATATAGTTGGTGGGTTTTTTTTTTTTCATTCTTACAATTTAGTAAGTTACTCAACACTACATAGATTTACACTAGGAAAGAGAAACAGTATACAGGCTATACAATTAAGTCCTCTTAGAAGATAGGTGCTTATGGGTAATTTTTTATGATACCACCTAATATCATCAGATTAGAATCATTACCCATACAAGCTAAAGGGAATAAAACAAGCAGCTTTCAGGAAAAAAAAAAACAACAAACAAAAACACTCCCAAACCACAAAACCAAAAGAAAACAGAAAACCATCAACCAACATTATCAACATTATTTTAAAAAGCAATAACTTCTCTGATGAAATTGTATTTGTATTGATTTGGCCTTTGGCTAATGCATGTTGTGATTTCTTGAAATGGATTTAACAAAGAAGAATCAGCCACGGCATACTGAGTTATGTTAGCATTGCATATCAAAAACATGATGCAAAACCTACTGCATTCAGCCTGTCCTAGAAGACACTACAAGGACCTGTTACAAAAGCTTTACTACTCTCACGAATGCACTAACTGCAGGAGTCCATGGAGATGTTAATTTGCACAAATACAGAGTTACATAATTCACTAAGTTATTTCACAATATGAAAGAAATGACAGTAACAAGTCATTGTGCAGATTGCATCTCTGACTTTCAAGAGTATCAACTTTGCTAAACAGATGCTGTAGACAACCAGATGTATTTCAAAAGACTCTAACTTACTTGTAGGAATGATAGATACCTGTAAACTCACTAGCTGCAGTTTCTACATATGTCCAAAACTGCTCAATTCAGAAGAAAGAGAGAGAGCTGAAAGCATTCTTGCTAGCCCTGTGTTCCAAGTTCCATCAATTGTTAGAAGAGTTCAACAGCTACTCTACTTCATACGACACAGGAGCATAGGTATTTGGCTTGGAACAAGAACACATGTTTATGGATTCAGCAATGCCAAAGAATCATTGAATTGCTGAAGCTGGAAGCACCCTCTGGAGATCATCTAGAATAACTCCTTGCTCAAAGCAGGTTCAAACAGAGCATGTTGCTCAGTACAGTATCCTGTCAGGTTTTGAGTATCTCCAAGAATGGAGACTCCCCAACCTCTCTGAGCAACCTGTTCCATTTAAACATCAGAAAACATTTTTGCTGTAAGGGTACACTGGAATTTCCTGTATCTCAATTTATGTCCATTGCCTCTTGTTCTTTCATTGGTCACCATGCAAAGAATCTGCCTCTACTTTGCATCCTCCTATCAGATATTTATACACATTGATAGGATCTCCCAGGAAAGTTCTCTTCTCCAGGTTGAAGAATTATCCAGCTCTCTCAGCTTCTCCTTGTATGACAGATGCACCAATCCCTTATTCATCTTTGTGGCCTTTTGCTGGACTTGGTTCAGTATCTCCATGTCTGTCTTGTACTGGGAAGCCAACAACTGGACACAGCACTCCAGATGTGGTCTGACCAGTGCTAAATAGAGGGGATGGGTTACCTCCTGACTACGTGTCTACTATGCCCAGTATGCCGTTGGCCTTCTTGCCACAAGGGTGCACTGCTGGCTCACCTTCAGCTTAGTCACCACCAGCACTCCCAGGTCTTTTTCTGCAGAGCTGCTTTCCCGCCAGTCAACCCCTAGTGTGTACTGATGCCTCGGGTTGTTCTTGCCCCAGCACAGTACTTTACACTTCCCTCTGTTGAACTGCATGAGGTTCCTGTCAGCCCATTTCTCCAGCCTGTACAGTCCCTCTGAATGGCAGCACAATCACCTGATACATCAACCACTGCTCCTGAGTTTGCATCATTTGCAAACTCACTGAGGGTGTACTCTGCCCCACCATCCAGGTCATTAATGAAGATATTAAATGCATGGCCCCAGTATCAATGCTTGGCACACACCACCACTAGTTGCTGACCTCCAGCTGGCCTTTGTGCCATTGATCACAACCACTGAGGCCTGGCAGTTAAGCCAGTTTCCAATCCGCCTCCCTGTCCACTCATGCAGCCTGTACTTCATCAGGCTGTCTAATGTTACAGGAGACAGTGTCCAAAGTCTTATTAAAGTTAAGATAAACAACATCCAGTGCAGTCCTTTCATTCATTAAGCCAGTCATCTCATTATAGAAGTACATCAGGTTAATTAAGCATAATTTCTCTTTTATAAATCCATGCTGACTACTCCCAACCACCTTGTCCATCATATGTTTGGAAATGGTTTCCAGGATTCTTTGCTCCACCATGTTCCCAGGGATAAAGGTGAGGCTGACAGGCCTATAGTTTCCCAGATCCTCCTTCTTACCCTTCCTGAAGGCAGGTAAGAATTACTTTCTTTCAGTCCTCATCAATCTCTTCCAATTGCCTTGACCTTTTGAAGACTAATCAAAACCAGCCTTGCATTGACATCAGCCAGCTCCCTTAGCATGACAGGTGTAACCCAGGTAAGTCCTTGCTTTTGAGAAACAGAAGCTTCGCTGCATCAGAATACTACAGTACCTCTTGCTCTTTCAGGTTGGCTGGGGCTATGCTTTCTATACAAATATATTGACTTCATGAACACAAACGTGGGAAGACTGAACAGAACAATTGCAGATTACAATATTAAAGAAATTACTAATGAGTAGTAAAACATCTTATTCTCCACTGTATCTGATGTGCAGGATGACACTGCAAAGAAAACACAAGGAGGAGAACTTGGCACACTCAAATCTGAATTTTCTGCCAAAATGAAGTATGACTGGAGTTAGAACAGTGAGCAAGAGCTGTTTTTTCTTATACAGCAACATATGAACATGGCTATACAGACTTAAACGTTATAGGCAAATGCCCACGAAGCTTTTTCTATTCAATCACAATAAGAGAGATGGAGTCAGAGCTCCAGTTAACAGTAATAAAAGGATTCTACTGCCACCTATTCTATCAAGTTCTCAGCAAGAAGACAACTTCAGGTTCACTGAGCATCAACCACTGAAGTGATTTTGCAGGACATTATGACCATAAAAAAACTAATAAATAGGGGTTCATCTGCTTACCAGGATAGCCTTCCAGACTTTGCCTCACATTGTTCACAGTAGGATAAACCTTCATGGAGTGGCGGGGGGGGGGGAGAAAAAAGGTAACTTGAACACAGCTCTAAATACACAAGCTGTCAATTTTCGAACAAAAATCACCTTAAAGAAAACTTACAGGGGGCGGGGGGACTACGACACCAAAACATTAAAAGCTTCATTTTTCAGAATGAATAAAATTACACTGCAGCTTAAAACTAGTTGTGTGCCAGTAACAAAGAAAGTCTTTAATATTTTTGCCACTCTTGCAGAGCCTACCAAAATTAGCTAGCAAGACTCAAACAATCCTTCTTCAACCACTTCCATGGTGGTCAAAGTAAGCTCTTAACATTATTTATGAGATTTTTAGACTCATATCTCAAATATGAGTATACAGGGGCAATTAGCACATGCTAAGGGCATAGTTTGACAACATTTGCTCCTTGATTTAACAAGCTCCTGCCACAAACTTGTTTCTGCCCTTCCCCTTATTTGGTTATTAGTACAATTAACCAGGTTAGAAAATAATTTGGTTTAGGTATTAATCACTCAAGGTTCAGTTACATCTCAGTAGCAGAAACAGTTCTATCTACAAAACTCAATGGAAGACAAGCTATAGAATGAGTATATAATTTTGATTAGATTATATATACACTCTAGTGTCATGCAGATGGAAATTATAGTACATTTTTATAGTGTACCATACACAAGTGTCACTAAGGAGGATCCTTATGATTTCAGGACAAAAACTACATTAATGTCCTCCAAAAGTTAAAAGCAAGTCAGTGACTAAGATTTAAACAACAAATGAATAAATGTTAAATAAAGGCGGCTAGCATCTAAAAGGCATACCAAATGAATTGGAACATCACATTTAAGGAGAGTTGTCACACTGCTGCCTGCAGCCACCAGGCTCTCCTGGAACTCCGAGCACAGCCATTTGGACCCATCAGCTCCCATTGAACCAATGCTTGAGAACTGCCCAACAACAGGCCAGGACTCCTGTGCTGGTATTGACGAAGCATGCTCTTTCAAAAGCTAGTGAGGGAAATTGAAACAGTTAGACTTCCACAGGTAAAGAATACCTTAATTAGTGGTTTGATATTGCTTCTGATATAATAAATCCTCTGTAACTCACTTCTGACAACAAAAGAGATTAACATTCATACTATCTATTTAACTTTGCAATAAAAAAGGTCATCAGGCTCTCCAAATAAACCCACTGCTCCTTCAAGAGAAGATCAAACATCACAAGTTTTATCCAGAAGCACAGAAGCCAACCATTAAATAATGGGTAAAAAGAATGCTAGCAGCTCTTCCTAAAAACATGAAACATTAGCTTCAGAAGTAACAATAAATTAAACAACGAAATCTTTTTATATTTGGTGGTTGTTGGCCATAAAATTCCTCTCATATCCTAAAGCCCCAGCTACAATAGAAGCCTACAATAAGAAGGGAAAAAAAAGAACAATTGAAGAGAAAATTGAAATAATCCTTTTAGAGGAGTTCTTTAGCTGTGAATGGAATTTAAAGTCACATTAAAAACAGATGGATACAGACACATATTAAATTATATGTAGTGGCTAGCTTCTTCCACCTCTAGAGAGGACACAACTAAATGGCTTCCATCAGTGTAGTGTCACCAGGTCTATCTGCATTGTCACTAGAAAAATCAAATCTTTTTAATCACAGAAACATTTGCCACAAGACCATCTTTATCCTTTACAGGCTTTGTCTGGTTTATGTTGTTTTCATTCAGTGTCTTACTAGGCAAAAACACATGCAGACAACACATATCAGAAAAGGCAAGCTCTTTATGAGCAAGGGGAGGTCTAAAAGAGTAACCTTGTGTTGAAAACCAATGTGATAAAAAGACATGTTGTATGTCACTGAAGTTTGCCATGAACAGCATTAGAATTCCATGTAAAATTCACACCAGAATTTGAAATAATGCCACTTCAGCAGGAGGTGCAGGTTGAAAATTCCCCAATTATGAGAGGCATTTAACAGATGACATAAAATACCCTACCTGCTTCTAAATAAATACTGAAAAAGAAGGGGCCTATGAACTTGAGACATGTAATCTTGTACGAAGATTTACTATTATGGCTTATATAAATAATGTGAGGGGGTGGGGATAAAAAAAAAATCCTTGTTCCTAATTATTCAGTTCATTAATAATAATAAAAAAAAATCAAGACCTTAGAAACATAATAGAACAAAACTAAAAACCTGACTGAATTGATGACATCAGCTATGTGCAAACTGATTTTTAATTTGATGGGTTTTTGCCAGGTCATTAGGGAAAGAGAAACTGTAATAGCCCTTAACATTTAAGTAAATAAAATAAGCCTGATCCCTATGTGTAGGCAAGTCTGTATCAACTCATCTTTCCTCTGCGGGTGCCTTTGAAAAAGGCTATATTTGGTTCCCAGTCACAGAAAACTGGATTTTGGTAGTGTCACACTGGTTAGAAACACCAACAGCAGATAGGAAGTCATTTGAGTAATGGTGACTCCTCAGATATCTGTAAGCACATGACAACTCAGACCACAAGCTGACCGGGGTAATAATGCCCAGGAATATTATGTGCACAGTCTACACTGTCATAAATTCCAAGCTTATGTTATTGCTAACTTAAACTGTAACAATGTATTAAAAGATTGCTGATCATAGCTAGAAAAATTGAAAGCAACTAAAGAACAGTCTCCAAAATTATATTTACATTTAAAAGCATATTAACAAAAAAGGTTACAGTTTTAGTACCTTTCTGAGCCTAAGATGACCCCACTTTTCTTTATCACTACCTTGATATCGTCCAGGGGTAGAACCAAGCAGATACACTCTACAGAAACAAAAAACCACCAAGTTATTTGCAGCTATGGGGTGTTTTGGTTTGTAAAGCATTAAGGTATTTAAGTAAAACCTATCAGCAAGGTTGAACATAGAAGTGCAACCAGAAATATTTAATCTTCCATACTTAAGATTTACAATACAATGAAAAGTGGATTTTCAGCTGTATAATTTATTACTAGCATCCTATATGCTGTCATGCAGCACGAGGCTGTTCTACAGCCGAGACAAGAACTGCATCTATTTCTGTGTACAGAAATGCAGAAGGCAGATTATGTTAGCAATAAACGCAAATAGTTTTTGTTTGACACAGAACTGGACATGTAATTTTGAGTAAAGCCCATCTATTGCTACATTCAAATCAGCAGATTCAGGTATGAGATTTCATTTGGGCACCTAATAGTTCAGATGCAAAGTACAGCTTTTTCAACTGTCTTCCTAATAATGGTTTAGTAGCCTGTTTGACTTTGCCCTGAAAACAGAAGACACCTACTCAGAGTCACAACAAACAGAAGTTCTAAGAAGCTGTTCCTTACTGCATCTCATGCCTAGCTTTATTTATGAATCTCCTACATATTTTACATGGCAAGGAACCAATCCTTATCCTAACAAGTGACTCTTCCCTAACCCATGCATAAACTCACATCAGCTAGGGCTCAGCCAACCTGTCCAAGCTCATGCAGATGACCAAGCAACTAACAACAGTAGCTCAGGCTGTTAGTTCACCTGACTATAAAGGTACATACTTTTTTTTTTTTACCCCCTCTAATCTTGTAAGACTCCATGTAAAGAAAAAAGCACATTTTTTATGTATTAAGCTAGACAATGCTTCAGTCTATTTCCACCACAGTTTATGACCTTTTTCAGCTTTTTTTTTTCAACAAATTTTTGCCAGCTTATAAAACTGCTATTAAGCAGCCAAGGAGATTTACACTTTCTGAAGTATTTCAGTGGAAATGCAGGATGTATTTTTTAGAAGTAAATTAAGCATCCTGAATTACGTTAAGTAATATCAACAACGTGATATTAGAGAAGCCTGTTTCAAGACAAAGTATATTATTAACATAACACTGCCTACCAGACACAATCCATGCCTATTAACAGGCAAAATTCTATATATATGTATATGGATTGAACTTCGCCTTATAAATACAGAAGGCTATTCTTAATAAAATCCCCATTATAACAACCTTTGCTTACATGATCCCTCTTACATGACAAACCCAAACAACATTTTTTAACTGGTAATTTTATTGGAGCAAATATTTAAGCCAGACTAACTTAAATGAAATTCTGAGTCCCTATTACTTACAGCTACCTTCTATCAAGTTACTGCTGATGCCTGTTTTTTCATTCCTTTAAAATGTATGTTCATAAAACTAAAAGTTGGTCAATTAAACATAATCTACAGAAGATAGATTTAAAAAACTGGCTAAAGTTAGACCCAAGTTTGAACACTTAAGTCTGAAACAATGTAAGCTTAAAAAACAAACTCATGGTCTAATAGATCCTAACAGAGGTGTTTAATTTTTTTTGGAAAAAAACATGCAAGTTACTACAAACACAACATAACATATACCTTGTCTCTGATAAATCATGTTCTTGAATCAGATCTATCCATTCCTTGAGCGTAGGAGAATTGTAAGCCAACAAGTAACTTATTAGGTCAGATTTAAAATTAGTTTCAGATTCACCAGCAGAACCAGTTGTTCCCCGAGGTAGCCTTGGATATAAAGGGCTTAGCCATATCCTAAAAACAAAGCCACAAAAACAAGGACACCACACATTAACACGTGGTTTTAGTAAGTGATTAAAGCACATCTGAAGGTCCTAAATGACTACTAGACAGATTTATTGTGATACTAACTATAAAGCAACTTGCCTTTATTTTACAATTACAGAATCAAGTCTTACACTCAATATCATAAAAGTAATACTGCCAAATGAAAACAATCTCAGCACATTTATCTGTCCATACATTTACAGCTTTCACCACTGTTAAACAGGCCAGGCTCAAACTTACCAACCAGCAATCCTTTTGTCAAGATTTTCTGTATGAATAGAACACCGCAATGCATTCTGCTAAGCTACTGGTTTGTGTAATGATACAGAAAAACACTAATTAGAGTGTCCGAAAGTTCTGCATAGTTTGAAGAGTAGCCCACAACAGTAACTTGCCTCCCAAGAACTTCCATCAGAATAAAATAGGGTGGGCATTATGCAGGGAAAACATCTAGCATTTCTTTCCAGTCACACATTATTGTAGCCATGGAAACCAAAGGTTCTGCATTATCAACTTTACAACATGTTGATACTATCCTTTGTAATTCATAAGCCTATAAAACAGAGAAGCCAGTGAACCATCATATTGGTAATACTGCATATTATTGCAGTGTGCAAAAGCTAAAAATAAAAATGTTTTTCATGTTTGACAAGTAGAGCAACTTGTTAAGCATCCCAAATAGATATTTTCATGCCTTCTTGGCTTTCTGAAAAGCTAACTGCCAAAAGATACTAAAACCATCCCCGAGGAAAAGATTTAAAGACAAAAAAATCGGTGGCTATACTTTTGCCACTCAAAAACCCTTATGAGAGCTTGCCTCAGACAAGTGAAAAGCCTCAAAACCTTGCCATATTTAATGGCAGCAAAATGGATGTCAAAGTGACAGTAACTTCTGAAAAACATTTTCAATTAGTTTGATGAAGAAATCTTATACCTTGAGTTACTGTGGAGATAACTAAAAAATGCACCCATAAAAATAGCCAAGAAAACAAGATGTTGAGGGGCCTTATATTAATATGTCACTTAGTCCTATTTTTTGTGCTCTAAACAAAACTATGTCCCAAGCTGGCCATTAAGTTTAGAAACTTCTACCAAAAAAACCCAAGAAAATTCTTTCCAAAGAAAGGATACTGGGTCATTTACTGTAATAAGGAACCAATGGTGCCCAGCATTTATCAGGTTACATTCTAGATACAGTCACAGCAGAAGCAGAACATTTGCACATTTGCATTATTCTTGCAGTATTAAGATAACTTTTAAATAGCTGCTTCAGATTTGTATGAAGAGTACTTTATAGCTAGGTAGTTTTTTCATAAAGTGACAGCATGGCATAATAAAAGACCTTAAATCAGTCAGACCAAATTTAAGGTAACAGCCAGCTCAGGAAAATTTTGTTCACAGTAGAAAGCAAGTAGAGTTCAGGCTTAGACAGCTACCACCATTCTAGGGTTGATTTTTTGGTTTTTTTTGCAGGATAGCTTTATCTTAGGAGTGTAAGACTTGTAGCACTGGATCATCTGACCTAGTATCCTGTCTCCAGCAGTACGGAAAGTATTAAAATAAACATACACCTGCTAGAGATTGTTGCTTACCCCTGAGTTTTCTGGTGCCAATCTTCAGCAATAAGATTGGATGTATGTATCACAACTCGAAGACCTTCTTCATATAACAGCAACATCATTTTCCTTTAAAAAAAGATATAGAACACTTCATCTATTTTAAGTACACTGAGAGTATGAGATAAATTACCAATTCATTAAAATGCTCCAAGATAATTATTTTCAAAAGATTTGTTCTGCATAGTGTAACCACTTAGACTCAATCCATGTGCATGCCAAACTTGCATGACAGTCATTTAGACTATCCCCATATATTTTGTCAGCAGCATCATACAATATATTCCAGAGTATAGTCTAACATCTCATGCAACTGGTTTCCAAAAGCAAAAATGAATACTTGTGGAATGCTTTCTATATTTGCTTTGTTCTTCAGATAAACTTATTCCTTGCAGATAGCTAAAAAAAAGAATTAAGGAACACTAGAAGGCCTTTGCTTATAGCTGAATTTATTAAAACATAGTTCTTTTCTCTTAAACTGACAACTTTTAAAGTAAAAGAAGGTATGTAGGCAACTATCCATTGGGATGGCAAAAGCTATTATCTACCATAAATCTAAACTCAAGCTACAGCAGAAAGGAGTTTTAAAACTAGTAACCGAGTTAAAAATAAATGTCTGTATTTTTTGTAACATAAAGGCTCAAATTTTCATATACAAGTTTTCAATAGTTGTGTAAAGACAGCATATCCATATGTCCCTGAAGGATGATATAGCTTCCACAGAAACCAGTGCTCAAGAATAAAAGCTGTAAGGAAAAACACACTTATTTTCATTGCTGTCCCATGGCAAGATAATGCTATGCAAATCACATCAGGCTCAAATTTAGACAATTATTTATTCAGTAATTTCTGCTTTTAATGTTAAAGTACCTGCACATGTTCTCCTGTGCTTACTGCATAGTTTATGCAATATGCAAGACCCCCTAACTATAGAATAGTTCGCCACATCTGTGCTATGCCTTGATCTAAGCACAAATTGAGTTGAAAGTAAAATAAGTATTTTACAGCAAAATAAAGTGCAAGATTAAGGTATGTAAAAGTGGTAACTGACCAAAACACCACTACCTCAAAAAAAAAAAATCACTGACATGTAATTTAAGTTTTATATCATACAACAGGAATGACATGAATTTAAGTCTTTATATTTGATGGGCTGAAATCTGTTAAGTTTCCCTTGGAACAAAATTGTTTCATTACCTACCAAGATCCAATTTACTGGTCTGCTACCCACTCGTTGTGTTCCATCTGCAGTGGAACATGCATTCAGAAATACACTACCCAGAACAACCCTTTAAAATATAGGGTTAAAAGAACCGCAGTATTTAAGATCACTATCACTTATTTGTCCCAAAGTGTGGTGGAAGAAAAAAAAATTAAAGTTGAGCATACAGAGAATGACAGCTGCTGCTTAAACTGCTTAAGTAAAATAAGCTAAAGCTTTAAAAATGATCAATTTGAAAAACAACCTCAATTCCTCTATGTCCCTCACTAAACCTGAGAGAAAAGTAAGACCCATTTTTTAAATGCTGATTTCTTTCCTTTATTTGCATATTCTTCTCCAAAAAGACAAGGAAGAGGTCAGTATGCTTTCTACCAGAAAGACAGATGCACCTTAAATGGGCATTTCAGATCAAGGTTTTAACGTAATGTCATGTTTTATAAAACAAATCATACAAAAGGACTAATTGATTAAAAAATACTGCAGTGCCTTAAAACCAAAGATCTTGGCTACAAGACAAAATTGAATCCATTCTTATCTGTAGCTTGCAATCTACAATATTCCCTTTGTAATACTTCTATAACATCAAATTAAAGTTTCTTCTTTGAAAAGACCCCCAAATTCAGTAATTATTTCCAGATGTTCCACGACAGCTGCAAAAGCTGAGCAGCAAATCAGTGTTGTGTCCGACCTGCCAACAAAAGTCTCCATTATAGTTTAGGTTTTAAGGCATGAGTTAAGAGCCAGGACCTGCAGTTCACTGACTTCAATTGTCTAACTTGCACAACTTATATCTACCTAATAGCAGATTTCTTTCATTAAACTAGAACAATCCTATAATCTATAAATACAAAATAATTAACGACATTTTTCTTTTAAGACTCATCAATTTCTACGAAACCCAGTTTTATGGCTTCAAAATAACTTGCAGATAAATTAAACATACACCTAGAACATGAAACATACTACTTTTAAATCTCATCAATATACATTAGGCCTTCAGAATTATGTTTTCACAAACAGTAATAACCTATCTTCCTATCCTATAAATACTTCAAGACACTAGTTAGTAGTCCAATCATGGTAACTGCATGTACCAACGCTGTGGTCATCTTTAGAAGTGGAGCTTTCTGCTTCAGAGCTGTTACTTACGTATGGTGAGTTCCAAATGCAATATCCAGTTTAGCCTACAAAATTAAAAAGTTGATCATTAAAAATTCCTATTGTGCATTCCTATATGCAAGAATGTTAAAGGAGAAGTGCTTCATTTTGTTTTATTTCACTGCTCTCTAGTGGACAGAACACAAAACACATTATTTTTCCCCTCAACATCTTTAAATGTACTCCCTAATTTCCAGAAGTTAGTCTTTAAATGGCAATGCAACTGTTTGCTGGAACTGCTCCAGCAGAATATCTGGTCTCATACCAGCAGTATTTTCAGAAACAGTCAGCTTTGCAGAAAAGGACCTAAGGTTCCTGCTGGTCACCAAGTCGAACAGGAGCCAATAATGTGCCCTTGCAGCAAAGATGACTTAACAGTGTCCTGGGCTGCATTAGGAGGAATCTTGACAGCAGTTCAAGGGAGGTGATCCTTCCCCTCTACTCAACTTTGGTGAGGCCACACCTGCAGTACTGGGTCCATTTCTAGGCTCCCCAGTACAGGAGAGACATGGACATACTGCAGAGTCCAATAAAGGACCATGAAGACAATTAAGGGACTGGAGCATGTCTCCTATGAGGAGAGGCTAGGAGAGCTAGGGCTGTTTAATCTGGAGAAGAGAAGGCTCAGATGGGATCTGATCAGTGTGTATACATACCTAAATAACGGGTACAAAGAAGATGGAGCCAGCCTCTTCTCAGTGGTGCTCAGTGACAGGACCAGAGGCAGTGGGCACAAATTGAAACACAGGAGGTTCCCTCTAAACATCAGGAAACACTTTTTTACTGTGAGGGTGACTGAGTACTGGCATGGGTTGCCCACGGAGCTCATGGAGCCTACATCCTTGTAGGTATTTAAAACCTATCTGGACGCTGTCCTGGACAACTGGCTCTAAGTCACCCTGCTCGAGCAGGAGAGTTGGATCAGATGACCTCTAGAGGTCCCTTCCAACCTCAACCACTCTGTGATGCTGAAGCATATGACAACTGTTAAAAGCAGTTTAATGGCTAACATTGCAAAGAAAACACAGAAGCCAGACAGAAATGCTTTTTTATCAGTGTTTTGCTTTTACTAAAGAGTATTTGCAGCACAATTTCTAGAGAGAGAATGAAACATGAGTTACAGGTGTTAAGAAGATACTTTACCCAATGATGGCTCCAACATTGTGCCTAGTTAATACGGGCGTGGAGGAGAAGATGAAATGTCAATATTTTCATTTTGGGGTACTACCATAATGGAATGCATGTAGACTACCAGAAGAATCCAGAGCAGTATACTCAAATAGGAAAACCATCACAAACACACATTTTCACCTGCTACTTACTATTAATTACACTGACAAGTTTATCATATAGAACATACTACATTTAAATTCTTGTTGTATGTGAAAAGGAAACATTATATGTGAACCCATGAATTTATTGTTAGCATATTTGAAACCTTAAAATTGTTGCTACTCCACAACTTAGTGCAAACACCTGATTAGTATAGCACACAGCAGCCCAGAAATCCTGGCCTTGAGAACTCACTATGTTTGGCATCAATACAGCAATCTCTAGGAAGCTCACGGTTACCAGACTGCCTGAGAAGGAAGAAAATTCCAAGCTCATCCTCCTCCAATAAAGAGTAAGATATCCCCATGACCAATAATATATTCCACCCAGCAAAATCATGAAACACTGGCAAGTTGCCATAACCACATCCCTCCCCTAGCTGAAGCCAGTAACTTTACAACTCGGGGACAGCACAAGAGTGAGCATAACATCAGAGAGAAAGTGGCATGTGCCAGGAAGTGCGCTCACAGCAGTTTTAATGGTATTATGGAGACTACTCGTAACAGCCTTTTCTTGTGTAAAACATATTTGGAAAAATAATAATTCTGTGATGAGACTTAAGATTACAGTGACACTAGGACTAAGTTCTGCACTTTACACAAAAAGTGCTTCATTTTCAGCCATTGCAAGAATTTGAGTGTAACATGCTAGTGGAGAAGGCGTGCAGCTCTTCTGTGAGACCCATGACATTTTTGTGGGCAGCATTCTGTGCAAACCTTTTGTGGGTGACAGGCTACCATAACCACAGAAGACCAGGGACATAGTTACCATGTTCCTAAGGTCCTAGTAAGTATACTCCTTAAAGCATAACAATAAATTCCTGACTTCCCATACAAGGTATGTCTCTTCATCCATAACAAGATTTTGAGTGCAACAGATAGCTTAATTTCAGCCAAAGGATGATACAAATGTTAGTTACCTGACAAAAGCTAATGTTCTCGTAAGGGCGCGCTTGTGCAAGCAGTTCAGCTTTGGATTCTCTCTTTTCACCATGAACTATCAACAATGGCTTCTTCCTTAAATAAAAGGAGATTACTATTAAAACATCAAATGAACTAGTAGTCTAAACCACTCCTTCATGTAGCTATGACTTCTGGCCCCTAAATCTGATAGCCCAGAAGGAAGATGGCACTAAAGTCTATATGCCTTATTAACTATCTCAAAATAGTAGTAACTACAATAGGACCTCTAAGAGAAAGACACTAGAAAACTTTAATAAAAAAAAAAGGGAAAACAAGAAGCATAGAGTAAATCAGACACCAAAATAGAAACTAATAATACAAGATCTTGTAAGGAACTCTTGTCTATATAGCTGGAAACAGACAAATAAAAGCTCTCAGAAGTATTGATATACACAGTGTGTATCTAAGACAATTTAATCATTGTTACCTTACAGAGAAGATGGGAAGAATGAGAGGGAAAAGGAGAGGGCTAGGTCTATCCTGGCAGGAGTTCCACATTCACTTCCTAATACTCTGTTCTACTGCATTTCCAGTAAAATGCAAAAAAAGGAGAGAAAATTGTACATCGTACACTCACTTCATTTGCAGTAGGTTGCAATTATCAGAAAGGAATTTCAAGCAAATGTAAGAACTGCTTCCATGACAATATCCAGCCACGCCAACCATATCATATCCATGACATACCATCTTGGATCATTTTTGCATAGTTTTCTTGTGCCCTTCCTATATTCACCCTTTCTCTTCCATTACCTTGCTCTTGGCTCAGTACACTGTATGGCAAAAAAGCTTCTTGTTCTGTCTTTACAGGTCATCTACTGCATTGTCATCATGGCCCACAATGGGACCTCTGAAGTGTTAATTAATAAAAATCAGAAACCAGCCATACTGAACTCTGTCCATTTAACAGTCTTGAAAAGAGGCAAGAAATCAATAGAGAGCTACAAGTCTAGAATAAGCGTACAAGGAAAACCAGGAGTCTACACAGACACAAGTGGTAACAGTAATTTGCAACTTATAACAGGAACTTGCACAAACAGAAGGATTTGGAAACTGTGTCATTTCAACTTTGTAAAATACTCATACCTGAATTCCTGTGGATACTGTCTTACAAGCCATCCCACATCTATACAGTAGTTAAACTTGTACATAACAAAAGAAAAACAGACTCATTAAAAAAAAAAAAAGAGTTTGTCAGAACAATTAACTACAGCAAAAAAGCTTCCTGCGTAGTCATTACTCAATACCAGTTATATCGTACACAGCATCTTTCAAAAACAGGTGTAGTTTTTGAATTTCACACTTTATTTCATGTCTCAACAATTCAGGAATGAATTTAAGTTATTTAAAAGCATGTTATTAGTCTTTATAAAATGTAACATGCGGAAAAAAAGAATCACATACGCGTAATGCAAAAGCTTTGATTCAAGAACCATCTCTTTGCCATGTGCTTATACCACAGATGATAGCAAAAGCTTCTTTGCAATAACAAAAATATCATTCCAAGATTGCAAAGCTTTTTTCTTTAAAAAAAATCATTTACATGCACATCAATACACATTTTTCAGTTGCACATTCCCCAAAAACACAAGAGAAAGCAGTCTTATAGTTACCTGAATTCTAAGCAGAACATGGTATGATTTTTATATTTCAATAAATTGTTGTACTGTTGAAAACATTTAGAGTTCCCTCTGTATTTTAACAGTTCCCTGCTAATATCAGCTACATGGCACAGACATGGATTATCAAGTTTAAGGTTAATAGAGTGAAATAAGCAAGTGAAATCAATTTGGCAAACAAGAAACTCACCTGGGCAGAAGATACAAGAGTCCCAAAAAGAGGAGACAAAATATCTATTAAAAACATTAAAGCATAATTGAGTAAAAAAAGGTTCAGGTAAACATTTCGCATCTTGAACAGTTTGATAACTACCACAAGTGCCAGATTGTTCACAGACTTGGGGAAACAGAGACATTCACAATTAAGTTTACTGTTCTGAACATTCAAGCCACCGATTCTCCTGTGAAATGCTTATGGTCTTATATTTATAAAAAGCATGAAACCTCTCAAAGTAGAAAACAAGTTTTAAACACTCATTAGGAGGAAGACCAAGATGATATGGAGAAAGAGACAAACTACTCTCTACACTATAGTGAGGGCTTGAAGAACTGTGGCAGCGTGGAAGCAATAAGGGCATAGTTAATGCTTAAAGACTTATCTACTGGAGACTGACTGTAGGATGTGTGTATCCTTAGTTCATTCATGGTAACACAGATAACTAATCTGACTGAGGATGTATAACCTTAATAACTGAAGCACAGCAGCAACTCAAAAACATCCTACAAATACCTTCTAGGATAGACAAAATATTTCATGCCCCATCTCTACAGAAATCTGGTTTTCCAAGTTAAACAAAAAAACCTCAGCCCCTCCACCAGCTCAACTAATCACCTAGCAGGACAACTAGTCCTAAGAGAGGGCACGCCAAAAGCCACAGTGAATTCACAAAGCAGATAAAGACATACAGTAGTAAAGCAATTGAGATCTGACACCAGGCTGCCATCAACAATCAACACTCACATGGAGCACATGAAGTTGAGGAAAAGCTACAACCTGATTGTACGGGTCTTCAGTCACTTGTTCTCCTTCAAAGAACTACAAAATTTTTCAGCATTTTACTGTATTTCTGTACATAAACCTTGTATTAATGCTTGTTTCTGATTCTGTCTTGCGATGTATGAGATTTCATTTCTGAATGAGGGGATTTTTACAGGTGCACAGAGCTGTTCCCCCTTACATCAAACTACTACACAGCATTCCTGAAGCATCAGTATTGTACACTGAATACTTCACTCCATCTTGACTTATGCTCACTTCTAATTGAACTGAAATGGGGCCATGAATCCTAGCCACAGAGCTTCAGAAGTACTATCTTGTATTGCATCAAGTAATAGTGAATTACTAGGTCCAAACCACTCAGCAGCATGAAGACAAGTGCAAACAACTACTCAGGGAGAATGGTTAGGCACACAAGAAAAGCATCCCTTTAAGAGCCATGAAGGCAAGTGGTTTTCCCCAGATTAACTCAAGAGAAAGCAGCAATAAGAAGCACCATATGAATTGCCTTGACTCAATGCACATTAGATTTGTGCAGCGTAACTCACAAGTTACAACTGAATCAGTATCAGCAAATTAATGCTTTATACACTATATTTCCAAAAGACAAAGGCTAAGGTAACAGAACCAATTCCTACAACTTGCACATTCAGAATATGAAGCCAAAGCTACACCAAGGAATATATGCATTTAAAAATACCCCACAAACTAAAAATAAGCATTGCCTTGCAAACAAGTCTCCCAAAAGCCCACTTCTGTAGGAGCCACTTGTTCACCTTTTATGTGCAGGGCTCCAGAATTATAGCTCTGTTCAATTCCTCTGACTTTAGTGAGAAAAAACCTAAAAGGGTTCTCTCCATTCAACAAATCCCAGGTATCTTGGGCTTCACTGGGTGTTTCGCTATACTCCTCTGCTTTCTGATTCTCTGAGAGTTCAACACCTTTGCAAAGATTCAGAAGATATTCTTTGGGTGCATCACATTTTTCTTCTTTCACTGTTTCTTTGTGGGCATGCTTTCCCTGATCTTCAGGCTCTTCATCACTACTAGAAAGACACCAGCCTAAGCCTTCTTGGCTAGTTCTCTGTTTTCCTGCTGGAGGTATTTCTGTAGAAAAACTTTTATCACTGAGCTTCAGGGGAGAAGCTTTTCTCTTGTGAGCAGCTTTCCTAGCTTCAGAGCATGGATATTGTGGCCCACTTGTTCTGCCACGTGCAGCATCCAATAGTGAAGATGTAGATGGTTTTTCACTGTCAGAATTTTCCTCAGTACTTTCATCACTGCTAGATACTGTCCATTTTCCGTGTGCACCTTCCTGAAGCATGTTCCTAGGGATTAAAAAACAAAACACCAAACAAAAATTGTGCATTTTTGCTATGGAAAAGTCTGCTTCCCTTCCTCGTTTCCATTTGCTTACTACTAGGGAACTTTGCCTTTTCCACTTAGCAGAATCTCCATAAAACTTCTGACTCGGGAAAATTTCAGTGTACAAGGCTTATGCGTTCCTGTGCCCAGGAAACAAAGAAACACGTGCAGCGGGAGCAGCCATCAAGCGGGAAGCAGCTAACGTGGAAATCAGGCTAGGATAGGGGCACGGACAGGAAAGCACTTCAAAATTCAAAAGAGTAATTTGCATCACGCAGGTATTTCTCCTACCGACCCTGACGCTTCGGGGTCCAGCGCGCTCTGCTGAGGAGACGCGGGAGCAGGGAGCCGAGTCGCGGCCGCCCCTTCCGGCTGCCTCTGCGGAACCACAGCCTGGGACCGCCGCCCCCCACGGGGCCCTCAGCCGCGCCTCTCCCCTAAGCCGAGGGCGGCAGAAGCCCGGGCACCGCCGCCCCGACCGCCGACGGCCCTGAGGACGCGACCGCTGTTCCCGCCGGCTTCGGCGCCGCCCCGCGAGGAAGACAGAGCCTGCGGCCGGGGCGGCGGGGGCAGCGGGAGCCGCCACCGCGCCCGCCCGTAGCCGCCACCGGCTGAAGGGGGTCATCTGCATAACACAAACAGTATTGATCCCCAAGCAAAGAGGCATACAGCTGCACCAGCCCGGAGAATGTTTTT
>JANHGO010000042.1:25457584-25528151 GCA_024606505.1 Aquila spilogaster
CTCTTTAACTCCCAGTTCTTTATATGATGTTATGATGTGGAATACCGATAACCAAAATTCATAAAGCCATGACAAGTAGGCTTATGTTACTTAAGTTATGGCAAATCCTTTTACTCAGCTACTCAGCATACTGACATCGTTTTTATTGCAGTAGAAGTGGCAGTTATCTAGCATCATCAACTGAAATCTATCAGTCGACTGCATTTTTGGTAATTTGTTGCTGCGTATTTTTGGTCGTGATTTCATTTATTCTATAAATTAAAAGTTATGCTAACTTTACCCACAAGATGTCACCAATGAACTCTTTACTGAAGGAAGTAGGACCTAAAAATTTGAATCCCATTCCTACTTGTTTTTTTCTAAATCATTTGTTGTAGTTTAACAGAACTCTTATTTAAATATTGTTATTGTGTGTTTATTCAAAGAGATTCTGAACTTTTTACTCTTAAAATTAAATCTTCTGAGACAAGTAACTAAGAATACATGAAAATGAATTCCCCTACAGTATTTTAACTGATGTAAAGCACTGTCATATTTCAGCACTCATTAAGCTAGCTAACTGCACATTCAGACACTGTTTCAAATAAAAAGGTACTGCAGGAGTGATAGTCATGAAAACATTTTGTTTTCTGAGCTGACGTTTCACTCCTGGTACTACGTGTTACACTTAGATCTAAGAAAAAGCATTCTACTCTGTGCCTAGATGTTCACTGGCCAAAAAATGTCCAGTCTTTACCCTGACTCCATCCCTTCACATCAGGACACCTGTGGCTCAGCATCTGCTGCTGATCAAGATGCCAATGGTAGGGCACCTTGGCATCCAGAGAATGGAAGAGCAGTCTGAGCTCAGAGCTGCTTACAAATTCCGGCTGCTCTTTGGCATGTGTTATTAAAGCATTCTAAAAAGAACTCCCTCATCTGTTTGCCCAGTGCAGTCTGAAAAAAGCTTTGCAGGCCAAATGGAATATGTAGACTTAGGTTAACTGGTCACAGCATGTTTGGCATGTTTGTTCTACAGAATATCAAAAGTACGGTCATACTTTGATTGCAGTAAAAGCTGCCGACACCTTGTCTCTTCCTGTGTGAAATGTTTCAGTGCTGCAAGTATGTGCAGTCTTGTATTCTAATAGCGTAGATGGAAGAGGTTGCGTTCATCAACACTCAGTCATGCTAAAAAGCAGTATAAATACAGTCCAAAGAAGACTTCTCTTTTTTAGATATATATACTCCCTTTTTGTTCCTTAAATTTTTTGAACACCTTTGCCAGTAACCACTTTGTCAGCTCCTAATACAATTCTAAAAAGTCAGTATCATTGATCTTATCAGGTCATTCAGCTTTTTGTCTTTGTGCTATTAATGCATCTTGGCAACACACTAATAGATCAGAATTTTTGGTGACATGCTAATCAACACCTGTCATTCTTTTGTTTCTATCAGAAAAATTATGAGATAAGATCCTACTGAAAGACTTTAAACAATGTACATAATATGCAAAATGAAACGGGAATGAATTTGTTTCAGGATAGGTTTTCAAGCTGAATGATGCAAACAGAATATATATTTTTTAATTTATTTATTGCTTTTGTCTGATTTACCAAATGAGTTTGATCAAAAATAGTTTTCAGGAAATACTCCAATCTGAATACTGAATCAGAAAATTCCTTCTTTGTTTAAAGGAAAAAAAATGTAGGAGGCTGACTCTCCAGAAATTTATTTTGCATGTTACTGTTCCTTTATGTGCAGTTGAACTCCAATCTGCATAAGGTTAACCATGCCTTTTTAAGCATATTTTATTTAAGATTAGGATTTTTTTAGGCTCACATATATTTAGTTTACTTACCAAGGAAGAGTGTGTGTTTTTTCTAAAATTAAAGACCAAATCTTTTCTTGTTTAAATAGCGTAGATGATGATACTGTAGTATAATATGTATAATTATGAGATCAGCATTTAGTGAAGTCACATATTATTGATACAATTTGGCCATCATACAGAGTTCAGATTTACCACTTCTGTAGAAAACCACTTGGTTATATCTTCTCTGTTCCAGGTGGAGGTGGATTCAATAATGTCTTCTGTGAGACCAGAAAATTCAGGTAATATACAAACATCAGTCAGTCAATGATCTCTACTCCTTTTCCATTCAGAAACTTACAAATAAATAAAATCTGAAGCTTGGTCTCTGAAGAGTTTTGAGAAACTTGATGCAGATTAATGATAAATGAGCTGACCGTAGCTATTAAAGAGGATTATAGGATTTCATTGAGTTTTGGAATATTTCTAGTGCTTTTATGTTAAATTTAGCTTGGAATTCACTTTTGAACTTATTCTTGCTTCTCAGAGTAGCGTTTCTTAATGTTATACAGATCAGTGATAGAGAAAAGTAATTAGAAAATGTTGTTGTTCAAGCTGATAAGTAATGAAAAAGATTTTCATTAAAAATATTTTTTTCTTTTGATACTGTTTCACTGTTCACTTGGGCAAATACACAAGTCTTAGCCCAATTCAATAAATATTTCTCACGGTTCAATAAATACTTCTGTCTGTAGCAACACCCACTTACTTAGTTCTACTTGTTTTTTTTTTTTTTCTTGCTCTTGACCTTATCAGTGGTGCCAGTACATCTGTTTCTGGGGCCATGCAGTAAATTGTCTTGGAGAACTGATTCATGTGAACAATAAAACTGTCAGAAATTTGGGTGCTTTTATGAATAAGTTCCCTCATCCCATTCACCATGTGGTTCCGCTTGTACCAATGCATTGGAGGGGTGTTGTAAAGGCTATCTGTTTATTCTAACTTTGTTGTCAAAAGCTATGTTTGTTAAGCCCTGTCCTTACAAAGATTTTACTCCCCCTTCTCCGCCGCAAGATAAAACCTGTATGTGAATGCCTGAATGAAAATTAGTGAGTGAAAACATGAAGACAGTCTCTGGATCTGTCAATATCTAAGTGGTTTGAGTATTTTTTAAGGTGACCTTTTTGTGTGTTGAGATACCTGTGCAACCCATTTTAGTAGCACATAAATTGCCATCTCATGATCAATGAATAGGCGGCTCTCTATTGTAGGACTCATTCTATAAAATGAAAATTGTATTCTGTAATTTTCTGGGCTCATATGCTACTCTGAAATACTCTGAAAGAGAGAAAAATAAATAGATGGAAATCTTATATTGCTTTTTATGGTTTCATTTTCCTAGTTATCCAATTGAATGGAAAGCTGTTCATGCAGGCAAGTTCAGTATGTTTTGGCAACCTCTGTTATTAAAGAAATTGTGCACATAAAGAGCCTCGCAGTTGAATTCAATGTGTCTTTGTAATTCTGGAAATTGAGACTATAGTAGTTCTTAATGTATGATTTTTCAAGAAGAAATAAGGGAAGAAACACCAGAAATCTGTAAGCTTGGAGTCTAAGGTTTGAATTGAGACAGCAGGTGGAGCTGAAGGAGCTGTGCTTTTGAACCACTGCAGAAAGAATAGAATGTGAATGAATCAAAAGAAAGAGAGGTGCGGAGCTTTTGTTGCATTATTTGATAAAGAAAAACATTCCTGCAGGGTACAGTCCCCTTTTTAAGAAAATTCAACTATTAAATATGGGCATAATGCATATGTTAGAAAGTATGAGAAAGACTGTTTGAGTTGACATGTGCTCTCTTTGCTAAAATAAAATGTATCTGCAGATACCTTTCTATCAGAAATTTTGCATATTTCATGAGAAGGCCTAAAGTTTTGGGAGTGTATTTTTGTTTCTTAATTTTATGGTTTTGTTTGATTTTAGAATAAAAGGTTAATTGAAACAGAACTTGCAAACTAGTTGTGCATTTTAATTTATTTCATTTTTCCATTCATTAAAAGGGTAAGATAAAGGTACAGGTAAAGATTTTCATATAGTTCACTGGAAGGATAACCGTATCACATTTGAGTTTAATTTTATTGTGAATCTCATAGGAGTCTATATCTGATTATTTAAGAGTTCTGTCCCTGCTGGGAATTATGCCAGATACATTGTTTATGCAGCATCTGTGGCTCTTTATCCATGGCATGAAAGTTCTGTTGACTTAGAAATGTCCACATTTCATTCCAGCGCAAAGGAATATGAGATGGCAGATAACAGATGCATTATTTTCAAGTATAGAAAATACATGAGAAAATTTAAAAGACAGTGAAATGTTTGCACGAGCAAACTTTGAAGACCTTTATTTCCATATATATAATTCAAGCGATTCATAATTATCAGACAATCATGCAAGTTTTTAAGGAGGTAAATAAAACTGAGTTTTTTGGGGGGAGATTTATTTGAACTTCCAATTTTTCTAGGTATATTATTTGAAAAGTTTTTAAATCTCATGAGTGTGAAGAAATCTGCACTACTATATAGTGATGAAACAAGGGAAATATTCACAGCTTTTGACATGCATGGTAAGTTTCTTCTCCTAAATATTTGGAGTATTAATTCTAAAACAATAAAGCAAAGCAGAACACCTGAAGGAAATAAGAAGAGATTAAGATGAGATGTCATGAATGCTGTCACATGAAGTAAAAAATTACCAAAGTAACAAAGACAGCGATGATATTACTATAAATAAGTCAGAGACAGTAGACTGCAACATTCTATTTGGTAGCTCTGGGTTGTCTGTTGTACTATGAGCTACTACAAGACAGTTCTCTAGGCCATTCACCCTACCTACTTACTCTCACTGCCCCATCCCTGGAGACTTTCAAGGTGAGGCTGGACCAGGCCCTGGGCAACCTTATGTAGCTGTGGATGTCCCTCTTTGTTGCAGGGGAGTTGGACTAGATAACCTTTAAAGGTCCCTTCCAACTCTAAGAATTCTATGATTCTATGATTATTTCTGTTACTCCTAGTCACGTGTCCCCACTCATTTATTTATGCCACATATTTTAGAGATTTGTCTTTGGTGGCTGTAGATCTTTTTTACCTCTCATAATAGATG
This sequence comes from Aquila spilogaster, assembly GCA_024606505.1. Classification (NCBI taxonomy): domain Eukaryota; kingdom Metazoa; phylum Chordata; class Aves; order Accipitriformes; family Accipitridae; genus Aquila; species Aquila spilogaster. Next base: position 25,462,534 of record JANHGO010000042.1, read on the forward strand.
GAGGAATGGAAACCAAAGTAATGTGAGTTTTCTCATGTACTCTTTGTGAAGTATATGTGGTGATTCTTTCCTGTTCCTGCTAGAAAACAAAGAGTATCTCCCATCGCCAAGCTGGAAAAGGAAAAGTTCATCAGGAGCCTCTCTTTAAACAGACATTGAGACTTATCTTTTCATGATTTCTTCCTGACCTGAGATAGGACTATGGCTCCTGAAATGAGTGAAAATGAAACATATGGTAGATCAGATGTTGGGATGATCAGATAAGCATCCTCTGCAGCTCTTTGCTCTTACTAAAAGTAGCTTTTGAAGTGTTATTTTTAGTGAGTTATTTCAAAGGACTTAACTGTTTCAAGCACTGAGCTTTTGTTTGCCTTGCTATTTGCTGCACACCATCTGTGATAGCCTGGTTTGAAATGCTTTATTTTCTAGTTGGATCTGGAAGTGAATTCATAACCTAACTGATTGATCAATTGATATCACACTGATATATTTCAGGATCTTCTGGAAGAAAGTTTTTCTGATACATAATGCTTATAGTGGCTAAGATGTCAATGGAAATGATAGATTTGAAATGTAATTTGACATATTTTAGAATATACATTTTCAAAATTCCAATTTTCAATTCAGAATGTCTACTTTTATAATGAAAAGTTTTAAATGAGAGAGTTGTGGATGTTATAGACAGTACTTTTGAATAGAGGTCACAGTGATGCAAAGGAACTTCCAGAATATATGTATATGCTCATTCTGTATAACAGCCATCCTAAAATATTTTGCAAATGAAATAACTTAGTGTACAATCATCTCAGAACTGTGAATTGATTAGCATTATACAAACATAGTTATATGAAGAATTTTGTAAAATTTTGTATTCTTTTTCTCTTGTCTAATCGTGATTTAAAAGACAGAGGATTCTTGACTTTTGAAGACTTTAAGAAAACCTTCAATTCTGTTCTTCCAAAATTATCTGAACGAATCATAATTGAAGCCTTCAGGTAAGACTAGTAGAGAAATCCTTATTTGGTCTGGATAGCAGTCTTTTCATTGTATATATTTCACTTAATTGAAGTGAGTACATTCTGTTGTACAATTGAAGATACAAGCTTCAGCACATTATTGTGTCAATGCCTTTAATAAAAAATACTATAAATATAAACAATATGCATGTAAATAATAGAACAACACAAATAAAGTAGAAATAATACATATAATACAAAAATATTATTAAATACAGAAAGTAAATTGTTGCCCGAACTGTTTTTCAGGAAGCCTGTAATTATTTACTCTTAAATATTCCTCCTGTAATCACAAGATCTTCATTCATGAGCTGCTGAAAAACTATTGAAAACTTTAGAATTAAAATTAGTGCACGAGTGAGATCTTTCATAAGGTGAGATTTGGCTGAGGAGTGAAAGGATAGAATTTATTTTTCAAGCAGAATTTTGCATGTTTCTTTGGTTAATCTTGAAAGAAAATATAAAATAGTATTGTGTAATAGCAAATCTGCATTAAATGCTTCAGAATTGTAATTTGAAATGAAATTCCTATTTGTTTAATCTAAATTTTAGGTTCTCTTTTAGATACATGTCCCTTCTGAGTTTCTCATAATTCTTGATGCACATATTGAACTTTATGTAGGGGAACATAACTAAGGTTTTTGTCCTAAATTCGATGATTGGATTAAAACTGTTATGAAAAAAGCCAGATGAACTATTTTGGACATAGATATTTTTCAGAAACGCTAATGTCTTTTTGGCAGAAAATGGATTTTTGGCAATGGATTTCTAAAACACAGTGCATATAATCTTGTATTTGTAGTTATGTTTCTTGTTCTTCCCTCTTTTTAGTAGCAATGAAAAAGTTTTCAGGCTGAAAGTAGTTTTTGAATATGTCTTTTGCGTTAAGCAAAATTCTTTACATATGTATTTCAGTTGTTTAGCAGTCGTGTCATGATGATTCTAATCATGTGTGAATTCTACAGCTGCATATATGTTAGCAATTAATACAGGACGTAGGAACCTGGTCTGTAGAGAAGAAAGTTTCTGATGGGGACCCAATATATATATGATATTCACTGAGGAGTTTACTTGGACTGATCCTGGTCTGGTCAACAGTCCGAATGATCCCTTCAAGTTGGAGTGCTTTTGGTGCCCACTGGGAATGAAATTTTCTGTTTAATTTCATCTGAAATGAGTGTAGTTTGTATACTGTGAACACTCTGTGATGCTAACCAGTAAGGGGGGGAGACTGAGAAAGAGTTTAATAGTTACGTTTCAGAGCTTTATGAAATGGTTAGAGGAAAATGTTTTTTTCTGTTCATTTATAAAACTTTCACTTTAATGGACATGCTATCTACAAGTCATTCACCTACTGATGGAAGGTTTAATGTATTATTTTCCTATACTTTAAATGAAATTAAGCTTTAGAGTATAAACTAAGTCTGTGGCTAATGTCACAAGGGTTTAAAGGAAATCGGAAAGAAGTTAAAAACATATGTATAATACTTAAGTTCTCTCCTTACCATACAGAGCAGGGGATTAATTTCTCCTAGAGTGTGATTCTCAGCATATACTTTTTCATAAAAATGAAAGCAAGGGTATTTTAGCTATGTAGAACTCAGGGAGGGGAGAACATCATTAACAGATTGGTATTAAGAATGAAGAACCCCACTGAAGTTGTTCAGGTGAAGTAGATTTGATTTATAGGTGTCCAAAACGCTCATAATGAGGAATCCATGCATCTTATACTGATTTTAACAAACGTAAGGCTTGAAATTGAAACGCTTGTATTTATGATTAATATGTTTTGTGAATACTAAAGCAGTCTTAAAAATTTTTTATATATAACATAGTAAGGTGCTAAAGAATAATGGATTATTTTCCTATCTAACCTGTGTAACTGTTAATTCGAAATCTTGTTATGGCTAAAAGGAGAAATACCAGATACGTAAAGCCAAATTTTATTGTTAAGGAACTGAACTCTTAGCAGTCTAGTCAAACAAAAATTGCTAATATAAATCTAAAAATTACATAAAATAAAAGTATAATACAGAATACTGTATTACAGAAAAGTCTCGATAGTACAGTTACATACATTACATGTTTCATAACATCTACTCCTTTCTGGTGTTATTCCAAGTCTTTCACTACCCCTCTCAGTCCTGTTGTGACAGATTGCAGGTGGACAGGGTTGGGTGAATTGCCATTATCCTGGCTTCTTCATCAGGAGGAGTTTAGAATTCATGTGGATGAGTTCTTTCCTCTCGCTCTTATCATCCAGTTACAGTCATTTTAATACATCTGCTGACACACGTTATGCATTTCCCCTTTCTTCAATGGTCTACAAGCCAATGTTGTATTCAAATGTATTATATGTGGCACATATTACATGTTTTAGATACTTATTCTTTGCTCCCTTTATCATCTGTAATGCTGGATTTGTACAGCTTCTGTGTCTGCATTTCTTTAACTGACCCTTGGTGAGTTGTTTATAGTCGTGGTCCTCCGGTGTTAGCCTGTGCCCTGCATCTTAACATTCTGTGCTGTGCTCTTCTGCTCTGTGCTGTGTCTCATTTTGGAAGGTCTCTGCTGTGAAGCCAGGTTGGTATTTCTCTACCTCATTATCGTAAACTTATAAATATTTAATTTTACATAGTTTTAAATGGACTGAAGTAACAAGAATTTATTCTATGTTTGTGCTGTATAAACACAAGAAGAACAAATTAGGTATACTCCTCTGACCCTTAAAAGAACTGAAGTTAGAGATAAAGCAAGTAGAAAGCTTCAGGCAGGTCAGGCAAACTCAGACAGTGTCAGAAGAGTTTCAGTCTTTAGGCTTTGCAAACTCAATACGTGAGTTTGTGACCTGTTTTACTGTACTGAATTTACTGGAATGCAGGGCTAAGAAACATACAGTTAATGCCTCTGCTTTACTTTAACACTGTATAATGTTAAAAGATGTAGTGGATTAGTATGACTTGGTAGTCGAGTTTCAGGTTGGGATGGTGTTAAATGCTCTACATTATGGAAAAAAACAAAAGATACTTCCATTCAGTAGTGTTTCTAAGTATAGTAAGTGACTTTGGTTGTTGTTTTTTGTTTTGTTTTTTTTTTTTTTAAATTGGAATGGGAATAGGGTAAAATATATTTTCATCTCTTACTGATAAAATAATATTTAATGTAGGTTTTCTTTCCTCTGATGGATTATTTTCTTACAAATTTCAGTAATATACTGCAATTAGTTGTTGCTGAAGTTTTACAAAATGTAGGTGAATTTTCAGTTTACCTTGATTTTATTAACTGACTATAATCTTGAATCAGTTTTAAATTAACAGTAGCATAATGTTTCTTGGTTTTGAGCTAATATGGCATTTCTATTGAACTTAATTCTCATGTGCCTAGTGTTCACTTCATTAGAGTGCCATTGTATCATGAAAACTCAACATTCTTTGTTGAGCTGCCGAAGTACCTGCTAAGGTAAATGGTGTGATATGTGGTGATATGTTCTTTCATAATGAGGCTCTTTTTGATGCTTAACAGAGAAAAGAATTTCTTTATAGTAATGCTGTTGTTGTGCATTTAGCAATGTTGATATGAGATGTGACACATCCTTTGCAGTAATAATTTGTGATAAATTGCTGTCTGTAGGTGAACATGTTGTCTTTTAAAACAACTCTAGTTCTAGAAAAAAGAATTAAGTAATGTGAATATGAATTAGAATTATACAATATTATTAATTGCAACTGGTAAGAAAATATTTGTCTTAGCTGTATCGTCTGTTTAGAGAAAATAGGTGTTTGCATGTTAAATCCTGACTGTGATCATGGAAGTGATAACAGAAATAAGATGAAAACCAATTGCATGTGAATGTGAGTGAGTCTCAGAATGATGAAAAATGTCCTAAAACCTGAAAGTGGACAGAAGAGTCTAATTCAGTTTTTAAAGCTAGCAAGCATAAATGAGATCTTAAGGAAAAAATGAAGGCATTCATGATCAACGTTTTACACTGCAGTACTCTTAGATTGATAGGGTGACACACTAGAGGTATACTAGTACTCTTGTACGTATTGGTACTTTCCATATGAAAAAAATGACCTAATTGTCTCATTTTTCTTTCATGTAATTATCTAATAATAAAAAAAATAACCTGGTTTTCAGAGCAACCCCATGGAGGAAATCTTATGCTCTTTTATGCAAGTTTGATTTATAGACATATACTGCAGAGCACAGTGAATATGAAACATTCATTTTCCTATGGCTAGTTGTCATGGAAACGTAGTACACAGTACAATGTCATTCCAGCTCTGGTGATGCCTGCAGTAGTTTATTCCTTTGTTGTTCTTGTTTCTTAAGCAACTGTCTTGCAGCCTTTCATATTATCACACATCACCTATACACATCTTTTTCTTTACCTCTTGAGAGCTATCTGTAGTAGAAAAGAAAATTTTTTTGTCTACCCATGCATATCTGTATATGTACTTTTTTTTTTTTTCAAATAATTGGTTAAAAGCTTGTTCCATACCCAGAACTAATTAACCATTGCTTTAAAACTCGTGAAAGAAGATGGTAAGCTAGACTGAAGATCAAAGTGTAAAAGACCTGGCTCTGCATCTTTATTATCTCTCATCAGGGAGTGGAGTTAAGATGGTTTTTCTATAATCGGTGTGTCATTCCAGGAAGACATGAAGTAAAAATAAGCCAACAGATTCTCCTGCCTGTCCTTAGCTGGTATTTGTGGATTGAAGACAATCCAACAGCTGTCATAAAGAGTCAGATCTGAAAGGAAAAAAAAATAATCGAAAGATGTGGTCTTGTATCTCTCATTTAGAAGAACAGAGTTTAAAGGATAAGACCTAATATTTATAACAGCACAGCAGTAGTGTGTTTGTGCACAGAAATTCCACTTTTTAAGTAACTAGTAGAAAGAAAGGAAATGCTTATCTCAGGAGGGAGAGTTATTTTATACAAAGCAATTCATTTAATTATTTCTCTCAATAATTTTTCTTGGACTATATTTGATCTGCATGCCTGCATCATAGAGTTTCTTCTTAACAGGATGCAAAAATCTGCTTTCCCAATACTGTATTTCTGAATGGGCTAACTAAAGCAGAAGAGCACGCCCAAGCTCCTATTTACGCTACCAGGAAATAGAATGTTTTTTACTCTGAGAAGCTGTACCCTAATGCCAGTTCTTGTTGGTCAAGGCAGTACCTATTTGATGATTCATTACATGGGGAATGGACACACATGTCCATTAAGATAAGATACTTTTTGAAATCCTAAAGGTAGATATGTATTTTGGGTAATTATTAATAATGTGTTTTGGTTTGTATTCCAATCTATAAACAACAGTAATAACCAGTTTTGTAATGCTGGTTGAACCTGGCCAGTAGCTAAGCACCCACTTAGTGATTCACTTGCTCCCCTTGCAGTGGGATGGGACTGAGAATTAGAGGAGCAAACTTGAGAAAACTTGTTGGTTGAGATAAAGACATTTTAATGAGTGAAGCAAAGCTGTGCATGCAAGCAGATCAGAAGGCATTCATTCACTGCTTCCCACCAGCAGGCACATGGAAAGTAGGACCTCAGCATATTTAATGGCTACTTGGGAAGATAAGCACTATAATTACAAACATCCGCCCTTCTTCCTCCTTTCCCAAAGCTTTTATTGCTAAGCCTGACATCATATGGTACAGAATATCCCTTTGGTCATTTTCGGTTAGCTGTGTCCTCTCCCAGCTTCTTGCCCACCTCCAGACTACTCACAAGGCAGGCAGAGTGGGAAAAAGGAAGTCTGGGTGCTGTACAAGCACTGCTCAGCAGTTACATTCATGCATAGCATTACAACTTATTAAAATGTACTAATACCACAGTAAGTGCTTAACTGGTCATATCCTCAGGGCTCTGTTTTAAGACGGTTTCTTTCAGACAGGATAAAACTGTGACATATAATTAAAAATATTAAAATATGTCAGCTATAAAATAGATTAAATTCACAATGTGAAAGATTTTTTTTTCTGAATTACATCTGAGATAATAGCAGCACAGATATCTTTTGCCTCCCCTGCTAACATGCCTCAACTGTGAAGCAGTTCTTTTAGCAGTAGCTTATATTTATTCAATTTGCTGATTATTTTTAATTGCATTGGATGATAGAGACTAGCATAAAGACTGACCCTACCAAACTCATTTCAGATAAACACTGAACAGGTTACAGGAATTCTTGTTAATTTTCAAGTACTTCTACCCTATAAGCAAAAATGTTCCTTAAGCACTCTGAGTGTACTTTTTATTAAAAGTAGATTTTTCTCCAGTGTTAAGAATAAAAGATTTTTACCAAAACAAATGGCACTTTTTATTTGAAGTATGCTGGCAAACTGAAAAACAGGTATGATTGGGTATGATTGGATTCTTTTCTTTTTTTTTAATTTAATCAATAGTAGGTAATGTAAGTAGCAACACATTTGCAGCAAGAAAGTTTTTGCAAAGTCTACAGTCCCTTTACAGTAGAAAAAAACTGTGACAAAAGTCTGCAGCATAATAAAAGAAGAGCCCTTGTGTCAAATTGTCACCTGGTTTTCCTTTTAGATTATATTCTTTTTTCTGCTGCATTTTGAGAAAACTAATCATCACCAGAACTGCTGCACAGTTGAAAAGATTTTGTAAAGTTACCTGATAACAAAACTTAATGGCAGGAAATACCTAAAGTCAATGCTTGTTTTCAATATGACACACTAAGTTATATTTTGATTTAATAAATGCTCATCTGTTACTTGGCAGCACGTAAGTAGCTGTGGAGTGACCCTTTATTTAATCTTCAGTGTTTTGTTAAATTAATATTAAAATATTGATAACAGCATTTAAATAACTCTTAGCAATCCCTGTATTTCTGAATTTGGCTAGGTTTATGAAAGTGTTCATGATCCAGCTTTTCAAGAAGTTCTGTGATTTTTCCTTTTTTATTAATTTCTTATAAGGCTTCTATTATAATGTGTGTCCTCTTGCTGATACCGTTGGAGCCTACAGGCTGGTTTCAGCAAAATATCAAAGCTGAGATCAAATAAATAATTGGATTTCTCCAAATTTCATAAAAATAGAGGAACAAATAGGAAGAGAGAGATGCTGTAGGTGCCCCCAATAAAGGAAAGGGCCAATATATGAGCTATTGAATCTTAACAAACACCAGAGTAAACATGGAAGCAAGACCCTATAAAGACCTAACTGCAGAGAAGCTTTAGACAAATATTTCACAATAGACTCTAAAGTCAATTGTAAGATGCATACTACAGGAGATCAGGCATTGTTATTTCAACCATTCACATAATTATTTAAGTAGATTTATATCTGTTGTATTCTTTTGTTGTAATATTTCCCTCATAAGTTTGAAAAACATAATGCCTTAAATAGTGACTTAATAGTTTTAAGGTGGTTTCTTGATGTTTAAAATTTATCCACTGAGTGTTTCCTTCTTATCTTATGTATAAAGTAAGAATGATAAAAAGGGAAGATCACCTTCTTATTATGAAATCCTAGAAAAAAGAAGATTATAGATACGCCTTAACATGTACTATGTCTTGTGTTTTGGTAGATTAATAATGGTACAGGAGATGATTCTTCAGACCTGAAAATCATTCGATCAGTAAAAAGACCCCAGCATAGCACAAGGATGCACCATGGCATGGAGTAATATGTACAAGTTGCTTCAGGGGAAATTCTGTCTGAATACAGGGAAAAAAAATTCCTCATTATGAAGAATTACGACCGTAATAACTTCACCAGAGAAGTTGGTGGTATCTCCTTCTTTCCTCCATCACTGGAAATATTCAGTGGTCAGCTTCACAGTGACATGAATAACTTAATCTAAGGCCCTACTTTGAAAATTGTGTTGGACCAGATCGTTCCATGCTTCTAAGATTTTTTTACAGCACAGAAAACCCAGAAGTCACAGTAGCACTTGAGAGAGACTGAGTTAAGCACTAGGACCACATTCTGAGTATACAAATACTTAGCAGAAGCAGTGTTTCTTTCACAGAGATGTTGTGAGCAAAATTCTTGCTGAACAAATAATAATACAATATGTGATAGATTCCAGAACCTGAGTTGTTCTCTTCATCTTAAAGAAATGAAGTCTGTACTTCTGGATGACAAAAACATTTTGAGCATTCAACACCCCACAGTCTTAGGAACTGTGGCATATATCTAGTTAGATAGAGATGTGAAACTGATTATCCTTATGGTTTGGGAAATTATATTAAGACTCAGAAATGTGTTCACCTGTCATAGAACACAAACTGAAATGGTAGAGTTGGATTACTGCTGTTATGTAGCTCAGTAGTTGGCATGAGGCCTGAGGCCATGTTAGGTAAAATGTGTCCTGTGATAAAAAGATAGCAATAGTGTTTTTTTTCTCCCAAGACCATCTCATGTGACTGGTGATTGAACAAGATAGGTAAGATAATGATTGAGAATGCTTCACTGATTTGCTGCAGGTAAAAATTGCACGTGTTGATTTATTGATAATTTGAATTAATAAATGTTGTTAGTTTTATCACCAGTTCTTCTAATGATCTCTTTCTGTGTTTTTGAGGTCTTTATGTCTTTGCTAGCTTTTTCACTTACAAATACAGTGCATCTAAACATAACAAAGAGCATATGTGGCTTTCATACAGAACTTCAGTGTCATTACCAGTGAGCTGGTACAGAGAAAGCTCTATTCAATTCATTGATTCAGTGAAGTCATAAGAGTTCAGTTTTCTCCTGTTGCAAACAATTTTTAAATATTCCCAATAAAATGGTACTCAGTTAGAAACCTTTGTTAATATAATCCTTGAGCGCTCACATTACTTATCTGCCACATATCCAGGAGAAACATATCCTCTTGTGATTTTTGTTTGAAAAGAGCTTTCTGTGAATAGGCCTTCATTGCCCCATTTCCTTCTCTCAGACCTGATCAGAAATTGCGACTTCAGTTTTCTTAGTGCTGTGTTTCTATTCTGTAGCAGTAATACAAAAGGTAACTGATTCACACTAAATTCTCTTTTCCTTTGCAAAAAAAGTACTGTGAGATTTTTTTTGTACAATCCTAGGTCCTTTAATTTCTAATTCTTTCATCTCACCCTATCCCTATAATTTTACAGCTGTTTTTTCCCCTGTTTTTCTTTCTTTATCTATGTTGATTATTAACAAGGTATAGGGAAAAAATGATGTTTTGGGTGAAGTGCTTTGTAATTATTTTTTGTCTTGAACACAGTGATGACCACTGTGATATGCAAGGAGCTGGGGGAGGAGAGTGTCTGTTGGTCAGATGTTCTATTTTTATTCCCATGTTTCCTTAGAATGACAATCTTTTTTTTCAAGGTGTTTTCTCATACCATTTAGGAGCTTTTCTCTAATTTAAACTGTTAAAGTTTTCCGTATAAAACTCATAGATACATTTCAACTGCGAAGTGTCCCCATCCAGGTCCTGTGTTTTTTAATTGTACAGCTATATTTTCAACCTTTGCATTGAACACAGACTCTTCTAACTGAATTATTTTAGGTGTTTTCACATCCTGGCTGGGGCTCTTGAATTTTAAAGTTTCCAATTCTGTCATCATGTGATGTGTCATCTGAGTAACCTGATGTGACACATTTTCATTATTATGTATGGCTAGATTCAGCCTGACAGTTATTAACGAGAAAAAAAAAATGAGTAGAAGCTCCTTTAGTTAAGATATGAGTGCTCTATGTCCTCTGTTAGGTCTACCTGGCATGACATAATCTCTTGGTCTTGATATGGGAAATACCATATGCACTCTGTATGAGTGTTACCACTGTATTCAATCTACTCCCAGTCCTTACATGTGCTTAGCAAATACTGAACTTTGAAAAATACTTTTGACAATTTGGAAAATGTTTTCTCCTATTTCAGGATTTTTTTTTCTCCAAGTTAATAATCTTGTGCCAGTAGGCTTTAGAGCCTTTAAGCATGTTCCTGATCCAGGCTGTTGGGTAGCTTAGAAGCAGAGATTCACTTCCATTTTCATTGCACAATTCAGAATCTCTTCTAACAATCACCAAGTCTTCGTATTTAATTAGGGTGCTATTCTTTTCCCTTGTGAAATGTTATATACCAGTTAAAGTGCTGTGTTTACAAAATTCGATTAAACGCTTACATCTTACAGGAAGTATAAAAGAATTGGTTTGGAAACCTCAAACGAATTTCAGTAAAACTAAAATTTTGCAGGGTTATATTTCAGTTACTTGATTCAATTACTTGATTGACTACCTGTTTGAAGTCTGTTGTCAGAATTAAGTAGGTAGAAGGCATCAGAATATGTGTTCGCTTCATAAGCAATACATTTTTGAGGTTCATATTTTTTGTATCTCAAAAGCGTAGGGGAACAAATTCAGGTCTTCCTCACTGGGTAACACATCACTCCATGGTGTCAAATAGGCTGCAGAAACAGGTAAAGAGATTATTTCAATCCTCATTGATTTGAAGTCTTACTTTCCAGGTGAGTTATGAGTTTGCTGAAAGTAAGCCAAGTTCTATAGTTAGAATGCATTTTTATCTTGTGTTAAGGTTTTATTTTATCTTTTAGAATATTCCTAGTCACACAGTGCTATGCCTACTGAGTTCTATTTGTGTGTCTTTGTTCTCTGACTATAAACTTCTAGTGTTGTTAACCCCTTTTGAAATCAAAGAATTTTAGGAAATGAGTGAATGAAGAACTCTTGTTCTCTTGATTGATAGTTTTGATTCATATCATCTACTATAACTGACAGTGTCTCTTGATTCTTCTAATAAATACTCAGCTGTTTGTCTCACACATCTAAACAGCAGACTTGGCAGAACATTCTCTTCTTCGTTCTATACCTCTGTCTTATCTACTGTTATTTTCCTCGTGAGTAACACAAATATGGTATGTGCAGCACAATGCCAAATGCATTGTTAATTCTTTACCTATGGTAGCGAATATAAATACATAGTGGCAGTCTTCTATTTATACATAAACATACATAATATACTGTGACTGAAATTTTTCAGCATGGCTATTATTCTACTAGAAGAACCTAGTAAATCGTTTCTTACACTAATTCTATATTGGTAAATCAATAATTCTGGGGAAAAAAAACACACAAACATTTTAGAATAATTTAAAAGGCATTTCAAATTTTATTTGAAAGAATTTTATCAACTATTTACTCTGTTCCTTATGGCTTCTTGTGTCAGAAGGTTAATAAATTCTTCAAGCTTGCTTTTTCATCCAGACAAACTGTGCTTCAGAAGCACTTCAAATGAAGTCTGATCTGGGGTCACCTAGTGAAAAAGGTCAATAAGGAGTCACTGATGCATTTAATTAGCAAGACTATAGTTAACTAATTTGTTCTCCTGCCTTCACCTAAGTGTTGTTCTTTTTTTCCTGAAGATTGATTTTAGTTAATGTGTATTATACTTATTGTCATGTGCGTACATAGCACAGCAGCTCTGTTGTACAGACTCATTCCTCTGTTTTTCATGCTTTAAATCCAGACTGTTCTGACTGGAAGCTTTTCATAGACAGCCCCTTCTGGGAGTGAACTTTTTTTGCATTTGCAAATGTCCTTCATTTAGGAGAAAGTGAACGATGATCATGCCTCACATATATACATTAAGATATCAGAACAGGGTAAGGTTTTTAGTGACTGTAGCTTCTAACATCAAGTCACTAATACTATTGGTGTTCAGAGATCACAGATTTCCCAAATCAGTGTTAGTAGTTAGAATATAATAAGTTTGGAAAATGCTCTTCTTAAATGGTAACTGTTCTTATTTATAGGGTTTTAAAAATCGGACACTTACGTCTTTCATACTGTTTTATTCTTTGCTGACCACAAAGATATGGATTCTGTGATCTGGTTGGCATATTTGCAAGGCTGGTGCTGCCTGTGGTTCCTGACGGTCTTGAACTTTGGCCTTTTTATGCAGGGCCTGCTTTGCAGGCAGTAGCAGTGAAGAAATGCACACATTTAAAATGATTGTAGAAAAATAGATTTTAATTTAAAAGACAGCAAAATTTACACCTGTACTTTGTAAATAAGTGCCAGGAGCCTGATATGTAAATAAGATGGGGAAAGTAGAATGCTTTACTTTAAACCAAGTTTGCTGACAATAAATATTTATTGAAAATTTTGGGAATGGAGAGCAATTGATCTAACACTGGAATAGAGTGAATCATGCTGATGGTATAATGAAGGGTATTATGGACTCTTTGCTGGATAGGGAGCTGCCTGGAGGGCCGGGCTCAGAGGGTGGTGGTGAATAGAGTTAAATCCAGCTGCAAACTCATCATGACCCCAGGGGTCAGTACTGGGGCCTGTGCTTTTCAATATCTTCACTGATGACCTGGATGAGGGCATTGAGTGCACCCTTAGTAAGTTTGCAGATGACACTAAGTTGGCAGGAAGTGTCGATCTGCCTGGGGGTAGCAAGGCCCTACGGAGGGATCTGGACAGGCTGGATGGCTGGGCTGAAGCCAATGGGATGAAGTTCAACAAGACCAAGTGCTGGGTCCTGCACTTTGGCCACAACAACCCTAGGCAATGCTACAGGCTTGGGGCGGGGTGACTGGAATACTGTATAGAGGAAATGGACCTGGGGGTATTGGTTGATGCTTGGCTGAACATGAGCCAGCAAGTGTGCCCAGGTGGCCAAGAAGGCCAATGGCATACTGGCTTGTATCAGACATAGTGTTGCTAGCAGGAGCAGGGAAATAATTGTCCCCCTGTACTCAGCACTGGTGAGACCGCACCTTGAGTACTGTGTTCAGTTTTGGGCCCCTCACTGCAAGAAAGACATCAAGGCCCTGGAGCATGTCCAGAGAAGGGCAACTAAGCTGGTGAGGGGTCTGGAGCACAAGTCTTATGGGGAATGGCTGAGGGAACTGGGACTGTTCAGTCTGGAGAAGTGGAGGCTCAGAGGAGACCTTATTGCTCTTCATAACTACCTGAGGGGAGGTTATGGTGAGATGGGGTCGGCCTCTTCTCTCGTGTAACTGGTGATAGGACTAGAGGGAATGGCCTCAAGTTGCACCAGGGGAGATTCAGATTGGATGTTAGGAAATACTACTTTTCCGAAAGAGTGGTCAGGCACTGGAATGTGCTGCCCAGGGAGGTCGTGGAGTCACAGACCCTGGAGGTATTCAAGGAACATTTAGGTGTTGTGTTGAGGGACATGGTTTAAAGAGAACTATTAGTGATAGGTGGACAGTTGGACTGGATGGTCTTGTAGGTTTTTTCTAACCTTGGTGATTCCATGATTCTATGGTTCTAAAGTGTTAGCAGAAATTGTTGCTGTAACTTGATTTCTCCTCCCTTCTTCCTCACCCCTTTTAAACACGTACAATTTTGTGAAGGATTAAGAATGGAGCAAGATTTTTGAAGTCAATGGGAGAACTATATGAAGATAAAGTTTTGTCAGTGCTTAAATATAGTTTTGGCTGAAGGGGCACTCTATTGCACAGTTCAACTCAAAGTTAATCAAAGGCCTTTTGAAGGGCCCACGTGTATGCTAACAAGTAGAATAAATATTTAATAACAAAGATTGCTGAAGCAAATTATAAAATACTGCCTACGCTGGAGTCTGCAGACATGTTGATTCCTCATTCCATAGTGTGACTTTTGACCAATACTTCCTCTGTTTTTTATTTCTTCATATATTGTTCTGGTTACTCCCAGCTTAAACACATACAGCTTCAATTGATGGTGGCAAATACTGCCTCATACTTAGCCAAACACAGAGAAAGCTGTGCAAGAAAATGGGGAAAGGTTGAGGAGCGTGGAAATTGGAAGTATTGTAAAAGGAGAAGTTGGAGAATCTGGTTGTTGTGATAGGGAGATGTAGGAAATCTATAGGAGATTAGATTCCGTCATTTCTCTGCACATTAAACATCTTGTTTCTGTTCCAAGTATTTTATTTTTCTAAGGGAAAAAATTGCTTTGATGCTTATAGCATCTGTTATTTGGCAAGACTAAATTCCTTAGGGCTCTGTTAGCCACTTTTTAACCTACCATAACCCTGTCTGGATTTTTGAGTATTCCATGACTGAAAGAATGACAGATTGCTGAATTTCTTTCATATTCTGTAATTGTTTATAACCAAGCTTTTTGATTTTTTTAAATATAAATATGAATTCTTACAAATAGACACCTGTAATGTCCGTATATATTCTTAAAAATCTTTTTCTCAAAGAGTTTGCTAATGTCAACCTGTTGGCTATTCTGTACAGCTTTCAAGAAACAGGTACAGGACTAAAGCTTTCCATTTCTAATTCTTAATGTAATTGGTTTATCCAAGACATTCTGCTTTTTAAGTCCCACATTAGCTTCTTTTTCATAGCTGTATCTAATTTACACTTTTATCTGTCTCCAGGATCCTGTCATGTTTATGAAAACAGGAGAAACTTAGATGCTAACTCATGTGGTCTTTTGCCCCCTCAGTAGGCCCATTCCTGGTAGCCTTTATCCTATTCTTGATTCCATACCTCTGCGCAAGTTATTAATGCCTTTCTTTTTTATTATGGAATGATTTCTTCATCAACTGTTTTCATTTTTTGTAATTGAATAGTGATAAAAATGAAAAAGCATTCTATATTGGCTGTTCAGGAATTATATTAAAAGCTGTACAGGTATTCTTAGTCAACTTGCTCTTAACAAGCGTAAAAGAATGTGGAAATCAACAGCAAAATCGAGTGGGATAAAGTATTGGAAAAGAATGACACAAATAGGAAGTAGAACATGTTAAAAGATAAATGAATGTATGTCTTAATGTTATGCATGTTGCTTAGCGACTAGCAGTAAAAATGTGGATGAACAAGTAAGTACAAAAAGTAATTAAAGGAAAGAGGCATATGCGTGACATGGTGCAGTATAATAATCAGGAATACAAAAAAAAAAAAAAGAAAAGATGAGAAAGCAAAGATGGAGAAAGAAAAGCATTACAGAATGTTAGGATAAATATTAAAGTTGTTTTTTTATCTGGAGACTTTTTTTTTTTCCCCGCAACAATAGCTGGAAAAAAAATAGGCAGCAACTTTATCTGTTATAGTGCCCTAATATAATATAGATTACCCTAAGGAAACGAGACTTTTGCAATATGAATACTGTAAAGAAAAACGTGGAAAAAAAAGACAACTAGAATATAAATAATAAAATTTATTTACAACATAGAATTAACATAGATTTTTAATTATTTCAAATGAGCCTCTGAAATAGTACCACTCTCTTTCAGCCAGAATCCTATTTGCCCACAGATTCTACTTCAGATTCAAATCTCAAAAGTGTGGTATTGTTGCTTTTAAGGCTTTATTTCCTAGTGCTTAGATAAAGCTTCCTGTAATACAGTTTTGCACTTGTGACTTCAAATATGATTTTGAATTTCTTTTTCCTCTGGACTCATGATTTAGAAAGCTATGCTACCGGTGTCTAACTTGTAGAGATCAATGAGTGTATTTATAGTGATAGTCTTGTATGAGAAGTGAGATGATCTGTGGTTTTTATTCATGCCAAAGATTATTGCATACTCTTCTGCAAATTGCTGTGTTGTTTGTGCTTCAGTTTCCTCATTACAAAATGATATTTCTCACCAGCCACACTGAACACTTCCATATCATAATTATTAATGCTTTTACAAAGTTTGACTATTTGTACATAATGAATAACTTCAAAATATTGTATTATATGTCTGTTATTACATGAGGGTGATAGAGCTCTGGAACAGGCTGCCCGGAGAGACTGTGGAGTCTCCTTCTCTGGAGATATTCAGAACTTGCCTGGACACTGTCCTGTGCAACCTAATCTTGGGAACCTGCTTTTAGTGGGGTGTTGGACTAGATGATATCCCAAGGTCCTGTCCAACCCCTATGATTCTGTTATTCTGTGAACTTTATTCTCATAAAGTACCTAATGAGTTATTAAAAAATAGACTACTTAGCAGAAGAGATCAATCTAAATTAAGTTCTGTCGTGTTGCTCAGCTGTAGTTTTATAAATTTGTTATGACTAATAATTTGAAGAATGACTTGAATAAAAGGTATGTCATAACAAGGTGCTGAAATCTCACATTTATAGGAAGGACTCTGACGTACTCATTTGGAAATTCGCACCAAGAAATTCAGAGTAATTTGGAATCTCAAGATTCTTGAGATGCAATATTCCCTACTCCCAACGGGATTTTGTAACATCATTAGCATGCTCTAATTCCTCATACGAGGAAAAAAATAGCCAATGTATGTAAGCATATATGTATATATATTTTGTTAAGAGGCTGTAGATTCAAACTCTAATCATAATTTATTTGAATGCTATTACCTTCACTTGATTTAAAACCTGTACAATTATATGTTTATAAAATTTATTTTAAAAGAATATTACAATTGCAGAATCAAGGATGCATGTGCTGCATGGTTGTATTTGAGCCACTTTGAGATTATATGATTTGTAACAGTCTTTAGTTCTGATCACATATTACTCCTTTCTGTTTTCAAGGAAGAATTCCTGTTTCGTTGTTTCATTCAGAATCATCAAGTGAAACTGTTCGATTAATGAGCATCTGTTCCATAGTTTGTTTTATCCTTATTTTGAGTGTGAGGCCTTATGCCGTGTTTAATCCATACTGTATACAAAGTATACTGTCTGCAAAATTAAAGTGTGATTAATCAAGCTGTAAGCCATTTTTATGTTACAGTGTCTTCTAGTGTTACTCCACCAGTAAGTATTGAGAGGCTGTGAAAAGTGTACCTTCCACAAAGCCAAGTAGAACAAAAACTTAGTGACAAGCAGAAGGTATGAGGGTTAACATGTATCTTTGAAGATATGTAATAAGTAAATATTGAAGTATAAATTTGCAAGAAGATCCTATTGTTAACTAGGGAAGCCATATAAAATCTTATTCACAGGTTGCATGTGGAGTTTATTTTCTTGATAGCTTCTTGTTCTAGTGGTGTCTTCACTCTGGTGTTTGCCTTTACCTCATTGTCTGTCTTCTACTTAACAGGGTTGTGATGAGCAGCAACATACAGTTTTCCAGAGTACTGACATAAAGGAAATTCTCAGGATTGTTAGGATGTAACAGATTTAAGTGTGAAAATGACATTTATTTAAGCAGAATAATTTTTTATATATATATATATATGATCTAACTTAATTATACAATTCTGTATTACTAATGCTGAAACAAAAATCTGCTTTAACTAAAACCAGCGATAAGCAGTGTATTACTACACCGAGCTAAGTTGACCGCTCTTCTTTAAGAACTTTATGTAAAAAATGAATGCTGTCCAAAAAACAGTGTAGAAATCAAACTACTGCTGTTTGCCAGAACACAGTATTATCTAAAACCAAAAGAAAACTCTGTTAGTAATAATACTGCTTGCTCTCTTTCCTCAGTTTTGATAGTTTGCATAGTCATTGGTGATTCCTCTTGTGTCATAATATCAGTTCCTGCAATCCTCTTTGTAAATGCCTGCAAAGATCTTTGGTATCCCTTTATACATGGAACACCAATTCTGTAAACCTATTAGGAATGGTTCAGCAACCGTAAGGTTTTTCTTCTTCTTTTCTACAGTCGAAGCAAAAGAGTAAAAAAATGGGAAAAACAAGCTGAAGAAGGTCTAAGACTTTCTGGTCACAATTCATAGCTAGTTGATGGAGAGAAAGGAAACATTTAAATGAACACTTAAAGCCTACTGAATTTATTCAATGTGTATCAGTGTTCTAACAAGAATGTTGTGAATATATATATCATTATTGACTTCTGCAAGTGGCCAGAAATAAGTAATGCGTCTTTCTTTCGTTACTACTTCTGCTTGGTCCTCTTGAAGATGTGGTATCAGTGTCAATTTCCTTAATATTTTATAATTGGTCCCTATGAGGAGAATCAATTACATTGTATGGAATATGCTCTGAAAGTAGAAGTGTAAAGTACTTCTGTTCTTACAAGATGTAGGTCTGCCTTGATTCAGCAGCAGTGAAATAAACAAAATGAATACTTTAATTAATCTGACTTGCAGAGTACTTGAAACAATGAACTCTGTATATAAACATAGGAACAAAATGTCTCCCAGAGGAGACAGTTCAGACTTGCATAATGAATAGATGAGAATGCACAGAAAACAGGAGAATTAGATCCAGCACACTTCATAATATTTTTCATCAGAAAATGATTGCATTCTGCCTCAAGATAATGTTGAGATTAATCTTAGCTTGTATGACTCCACTTTTACCTTGGGTTGCTTTTTACTGGAAAGTTATTTTCATATGCATCTTGCCTTCTGTGAAGTTGATGAAAAGGCAAGAAAATACTTTGTTTCATGTATGAGTTGTCAAACACTAGAACACGTTGCCCAGAGATTTTGTGAAGTCTGTGGACATCACTGTGGAGATATTCAAAATCCAACTCGAGATGATCCTGAACAACCTCCTCAAGCTGGCCCTGCTTGAGCAAGTGCTGAATGTTCACAAGAGGTCCCATCCAACTTTACCAATTCTATGGGGATGAATAGGTGTTCCCATTCTCAAGAAAGATTATAGCACCAAAATATTCCATAAATATTAATGTAAAGCTTCCAAGGTTGTTGAATATATTTTAGAATAAAATGAGAAGCTGCTGCAAAGTGGGGAACTCTAATTTAGGAAGCATTATTATTGTGTATTGGGATGCGTGATACCAGTTCCTATTATGGAAGTAAAATAATTTTATTTGTTGTCTTTTGGAAATGAAGCAAAAAAGTAGTAAGAGAACTGAAGGCAGGAATTTCATTTTGCTGAAAATATATACTTTTTGATGTTAATTTTGGCCCAAACAAGAGAACAGTTGCCTATAGAATACATCCTGTAAAATACAACCAAAAGTCTAAAGCTTAGCTGTATTCAAGAAGTGTTATATATGTAATAATAATATTTGTAGTTATATTAGTTATTTGCAGGTACATTGATGATACATTGCAGTTACTTTGATAGTTTTTAATTACATTACATTAACAGTTACATTACATTAAAGCTGCAGATTAAGAAGAAAGTTTATCTATGAACAATATATTTAATATTTTGCTCCAGTGGAGTTTCAGGTGTCCTTCTAGGAAAAAAAAAGCATTGAAAGGGAGTAGGAACTGAACTAAACAGATACTCAGTTGATTATCATGTTTCAGGACCAACACCACTCAGATTATTTTAGAAACAGTTGACTGTTACAAACATATTACAAACAGAAACTTAGGTCAAGAGAAAGATAGAACATGAATCTGAAAATCCTCTTTTAAAAAGTAGAATCTTTTTTTTTCAATTAGCTTTTTTTTCAATTCTTACTTGGTGGTTATGAAACTGCTTCTGTCATGTGAGTATTATTTTCCCTAGACTTTTCAGAGGAAGTCTACTGAGGAAAGCAACAGGAAAACTGGAATTGAAGAAACAGAATGGAGACAGGTGTAGAGAAAAATAGAATGTATATCAAGTAAGGTGATATTTGTCATAGCTGCTCTTATACTGTCCAGAAGAGCTTTCAACACTGGTTGAAGATAGAGCATTTTTTTTAATCAAACAAGGTAGGTAAAGAATAGTTCTTTTGGAGAATGTGAGCAGTGAAAACCTAATTAGTGTGTAAGTACTTCTCTTCAGCAAAAACAAAAACAAACAAACAAAAAACCACAGAAAATGTATCTTTTGGTTTTAATTGTTTTTTTCTCTTGGTTGCTTATTCCCTGTTTTAGTAATATATGGAAACACTTTGCATGTTAAAGTGAAGTTTCTCTGTTAGGTTAGTAATGAAAGAAAGACAAAGAAGTTAATTATCCTATCAGTTAAAAAGATCATTTTCTGTTTTATGAGTTGTTTAACAGCAAAGTTATTTATGGACCATGAAAGGTCTTTGTGTTGGGAACTGACTTTCAGCCTTCATGGATATAGTAACAGATGTAGTGACCTTACTCTGCTCTTTGCTGCAGCAGAAAATAGCAAGTAGGAAAGTGTTCCACCTTAATAAATATCTTAATTAATATAGGTTGGAGTTGGCCTTTGATCTTAACTCTTCAATCTTTTTAAAAGTCTTCTACATATACATGGATAAATCAGTAATGCACTTAGACCTGACATTAATGGCTGTGCTGGTACTTCAGCATATGCACAAGAATCAATTGCTTAACAAATACTGCCCTGAACCGGGAGTTAAGAAACACACGGGATTCCAATTTATCAGGTGCAAAATAAAATATAAAAAATTTTGATTGAGATTTAATGTAAAAAAAAAACCTGTTATAGGGTAAGGATTTAGACTTAAAGCTCTTTTGAAATCCTCACACCCTATTTCATTTGACATCCTCGGTATTACATTTTTTTTCTAGTAGAAATCTTCCTGATAGTAGCAGACTTCCTGTTGTGGATATAGAAGATCTACTCTGAGAAGAAAGAGCTTTCTTAAAAAATGTTTTTGTTAAAGTAGACACAAACATGTGCTTTGCTGGTAAGATGATTTTGTGATTTCAATTTTGTGATAGTAACTGCTGATAAAAGTTCTGAGCAAGGGCAGAGTGGACACAGCTGTGATGTTTTTGGAGAGTCCACCTACTGCTGTAAATATTATGGGCAACTTTCCCTGGAGCTTGGAGGTGATGACCACTTTGCCTGTAGTTTGGTAGGATTCTAGCTCATGAAGTGTTGGGTTTTTGATGGGACCTCAACTTTGTTACTGACAGAGTCATTTCTGTTTAATTAGTGCTATTATAAAGAACTGTACTGTGTACATGGGTTATGTAATTGTACAGGTGAGATGCACAGCTGTGAATTATTTGCAGTTGTAACAGATCTACTTTTTCTTTTACCCCAAAACCAGTTGTATGCTTTACAGTTACAGCGCTATCTCTGACCTCACTACTGTTTGTATCATTACCTTGCTTAATATTAATTGTTGCTTGCTGCACAACAGTGCTTTTCTCATTAGTATTAACAGGCCTGTATCTATTCTCCTGCCTCCACTAGACATGGAATAGATTCTGGAAAAGCATAAAGGGTTATTGCTTTTCTTTAAGATCTTCAGCTCAGTATTTTTGTCCTCCAGCTTTTAAAATCGTATTGTCTTGAATTGTTTAAAAGTGAATGACTGGCAGTTGAAAATATATAGCAGAAGTGGTAAAATGTCTTTGTAACCATATAATTCAATAATATCCTATAAATATAATATAAAATGAATGGATAATTTCCATTCTTAGTAGAACAGGTGACTATATATATTTTTTGTAAATGATATAAGATCCCAGAGAGTTACTGGATTTACTGTGGTTATCTTTATGAAGATAGTATTATATTGAAATTCACACTGTCATATTTAAATCTACTATTTATGAGTATCTTATATCAAATGGCCTTTTATTTCAACACCTTTCAGGAACACTGCTTTTAAAGGAGAGTTAAGTTTGGCTGTCACTATACTGTGCTTGCAGATCATGCATACAAGCTCAAGAGGTTTGGCTAGCAGTGATTTTCGAAGTTATTTGAGTTCCTTGTGCCTTGTAGGGCCTGTTTGATGGAAGAAGTAAGTAGGTATGACACACTCTTTATTAATTTTCCCCAGTAACACAAAACTTGAACAATGCTTGATTTTTGTTCTGTGAGATGTAAGGTTTCATGATAAAGATGATAGAGACAGACTTTACATGACATTTTTATTTTAAGCATAGCATTATACGTGTGTTATGTAGACCAAAACCAGCTTAGAGCTGTTTTACTAACCATTTCAACTTCCATATTGTTTAGAAGACATTCAGTGTAATTGTTCTCTTGATGAATGTGTATAGGTGTATTTACCTTCACAAAAGAAAGAATTCAGAGACACTGCATGGCTTTTGCCATCTTTCTGAAATAATTATGAAGAAAGCAGACCTTTTTTTGATTTCTGCTTTACATTTTGTTCCAGTTGCAGTGTGTCTCTCACTTGCATTAACTCTCCTCAGAAAAGAAAGTGAAGTGCAAACTGAAATTACTGCTGCACTATAGTTGCTAAAATTAAGCTGAGTTTGTAAAGCTTTGTCATTGGAGAACTGTCAGCCTGCAGTTACATATAGCTTTTGTATCGTTACATAATACCAACCAAGTTATATAGGTGAGCAGAAACATAGAAATAGTGAAGACCACTGTAAAAAGAAGTAATTACCTGCTTGTTATGCTTGTTATGCTAACGTTGAAGTATTAGCATTAAACCTAGCCACCCATTCCATCCATCTTCTCTAATGCAACACCAATTAGTACTGTTCTCTCCAGGGAGTCTTGAGCCTTAAAACATGCTTTGGCAGGTTTATAGGTGAGATGGTAATTATTTAAAGATGAATCAATTATGGACACTGAGGCTGTAGGCAACATGTCACTTTGACTCTTCTTTCAGTATTTGCCCAAGTTTAATTAAAACAATTGGTCATGTAATGCCCATGATGTGAATAGACTTCAGAGTGTTTTGAAAAGAAGTAAAACTGATAACTTGATCTTTGCACTCTGGAGGTCAAAGATGTGACTTCTCTGTAGAGCTCATTAAAATGAATATGATAGATAGACACAACTATATTGGAAGTTGGGAAGACTCCATCAGTAAAGAGACTCTTTAAATAGAGGCCCCTACCTACTATATTACTAATTATCCTTCCTATACCTTTTCTTTAAGAAACAGCTGTAATTGTCCCAGACTTGTGGGACGGTTTCATCCAAAGGGAAAAATGAAGCTTTAATTTGATCAACCTTGTTCTTAGTAACATCTCTTTTGATTAACTTGGAAAGTTATTCCAATTTAATTTTCCAATTTAATCTTGTTTTAATTTCTGTGGCAGTTTCTGTTGCTTCAGAGGTCAGTTGACAAGAAGGTCTTTCATTAAAGAAACACTTTCTTCAGTTATTAAATGGAGGATTGAAAGAGGTCAAAATGGAGGTAAAAAACAATGTGTCCTAAACAAAATCTCTCAGAGGGTTTTCTGGACTTTCATTTACCAAAAGTGGAGATGACATTTCATAAGATACTTTCTTGTGGTGAAAGTTCCAGTTGGGCATTGACTTATATAAGGCTAGATTAACAAACAAATTCTATATATTCTTACTCTATAGTTCCAATAGTTGATACAGTTTCTTCCATCTTTTACTCCATCCCTTTTCTATTTGTCTTTCTTCCATGAGTTGCTTAAGATTTAATCAGTGTATTCCATTGAAATCAGTCCTATCTTTTACTGTGTCTTCTGACTGAATGCCCTTCTGAAGATGTAGCTAGATCCAAAGAGCTAAGAATATATGACTATTGAAATGAATTTTCCTACCCTCCTCTTCAAAGACTGGAACTCCTCAGCAAACTTAGTATATTTATAAAAAGACATCCACAAAACAGACCCATTCAGCAATAAAGACACAGATTGTTTCTTCCTTGATTTGGCATTTCTCTATGACACTGGATTTTAAAAAGTCAAGTCATTTATTTGAATACCGTAATGGCAAGCATAGTCTAATTAAATATATTTCCTAAAAGGTTTCTTCAACAGTGTTTGAAAGAAGGTACTAGGTTGTTTATGAAAACTTCCAAGTGCACATGCAGTTCCACAACATTCCTAATATCTTTATCAAATGAAGTTGCTTTTCTAAAATTATTGTTTACTTTAAAATCAGTGAATTCATGTTTCTGATGGAGATAGAGCTATCTAAATATTACAGAGATAAACTGGAGCATAGTTTATACAGTTCTGCTACAGTTTGATTCTGTTCTTGAAGAAGCTGTTAGAAGCTTGTCAGGGAGTTCAGGAAGAAATTGTACATGTGATCCACTTTCTCTTATAAATAATCAAAAGTTGTTTTTCTCTCACGTTAACGTTAATGTTCTCATAATGTACATAAACAGAAGAGTTCTGAATCTTATCACCTCGTGTAATTTTGATCATTTCTGTTATTTCAAATCTGTATAAGAAAATAATATGGAAGTGTTACTTTTTACAGATGCAGCTCTTGAAAGCTAGGCTGGAATTTGGTTTTTGATTTGTTGGAAACTTGAAATTATGTAATAAAGCTTATGAAGATTTGAACATGTAAATCATTACCAGTACCCCACTGCTTCTCTAAACTGCTTTGTTACATACTCTGTTATACACTTGAAATATACTTTTCAGCTGTGTGATTATTGCAGCATGCTGCCTTCACTGCCTTGCTCGTGTTTATATCAAAAGTTTCCCTCGTTTGAGTGTATCAGCCATTTATGATGAGATTTTTTTTCTTTTTACTTAGTTGAAAACACAAGCAACATGTTTCTCCTAGAAAGCATATTTAGTGAAATTATAGTCTTGTTTGCCATATGGTGCTTCATACAGATGGATGATTATTATGCAAATCTTTTGATTAGTGAGTTTCTGCTATTCTAGGAATCATTTTCTTTGTATGTGTTTGCTTTGTACGTATTTATTTCCATTCTTAGGATGATCTGAACCTGTTCCAAGTTTTTGGTAGTCTTGGTGATACAGTTTTTTACAACTTTAAACTTTTTCTTGTATTTATGGTTTATTCCATTTTCATTGTTAATCAGGCAAAATAATTAACTTTCACTTCAGTTTACCATATGAGAAACATAATGCAAGAAGCACCATTCCGTGTGAATGAAATCAATAGAGACATTTGCATCTTCCTCACAGACCTTGCCTCCGTGGCTTTACGTATATAAAACTGATGAGGAGAAATGTAGTTTTGTAAGCAACATTTCAAATGCAACCAGAATCTAGTCATCAGACTTACTCATTTTTCACCAACTAGCACATTTTGATGTTGAGCAGTGGACAGATTGATTTGTATAATGCTTTTTTTGTTTGTTTGTCTTTGTTGTGTCATTTATATGTGGTTTATAAAGACTGTAGATGTGGAATATGAAAATTGTATATGAAAAGACAGCAGTATTTTTATAGCTAGCTGTTAACTTTAGATTCCTCAGATACCAGAGGCGAAGGTCTTTTGAGTGATACGAAGCAGTCCATTGCTGTTGAAGTTTCTTACTCTGTATCATGGTTTGTTCTGGCTCAGGTAACTACGTCAGATTTTTTTCCGTTGCCTTGAGTATGGTATAGTTGAGGTGTGTGAACAGGGGCACCAGACTTCTGATTTCTTCAGAGAGGTGAAAATTAGGACTTAATGCAGCTGACATCCAAGAAGACTTGAGACGTCATTTAGGTGCTTCCACAGAATGGTAACGCTGCATATCCCAGTAGGTGTTTCAGGAGAAGATTTTCGTAAATTAAGCTAATCTTTTATCTTTGTCACAAAACAGTCAAATGAATGAGCCTAGTGACTTTTTAATTTGTAGCTCATGATATTTTGATGTTGTGCAAATATTTCTGTCATCAGAAGTATGAAATCATAGAATCACAGAATTGCAGGAGTTGGAAGAGAACTTAAGAGATCATAGCATCCAACCCCCCTGCTAAAGCAGGTACCCTACAATAGGTTGTACAGGTCAGTGTCCAGCTGAGTCTTGAATATCTCCGTAGAAGGAGACTCCATAACCTCTCCAGGCAACTTGTTCCAGTGCTCCGTCACCTTTACCGTAAAGAAGTTAGTACGGAACTTCCTATGTTTGAATTTTAGGCCATTATTCCTTGTCTTATTGTTACACACCACCGAGAAGAGCCTGGCCTCATCCATTTGCCTCCTCCCTCCCATTATATATTTATAAACATTTATCGGATACCCCCTCAGACTTCTTTTCCCAAGGCTGAACAGTCTCAGATTACTCCATAACTATATAATTCAAGGTTATAGTGAAGGAGGTGGTTTCCAAGGGTAAAATAGTATATGATCAAAGCTGTTGCCTTTCATCCATTTATCTAAGTCAGTTCATTAAAACATTTAATGAATATACAGATACCTATCCCATAGAAGGCAGCTCTTACTTCTTCAAAGGTTGCTGAAAATAAAACAGTTTTATCTATATCTTAGTTTTAAAAAAAAATAGATTGACTAGTTGTAAAGAAGAACTGAATAATTTACTTCATCAGAGGTATTATTGATTGGAAACTTTGGGATCTCATTCATAAAGAAAGACTGTATGCTTATAGCAACCCATTTAAGTTTTAATCCCATGAACTTCCTGTGATCAGTTGAATTTTAGATTTTTTAAGCCACCATAAAGAAAAAGAACAATTTCATTGCTGTCAGGTGGAAACTCATTTGAAACACAGTATGTTTTTGAATCTTTAAAAGATGCTCTATTTTCTTTTCACTGGTTAAAGCTTTGATTTAGTAAGAAAAGTTTTCTTGCCACAGTGCTCTTAATTCACTTCTGAAAATGTTTTTACATACTTGTTAATCTAAGTAGTGGAAATGTTCCAGAAGTCCTACTTTGAGAGACAACAGTATCATCTTTAGACCTTCCTTTTCAGTCTAATTTTGTATTATAACAATGTTATTATTCAATGCCAAGAATTTACCACTTCGCTCTCCTTTGAATTTTTGCACTGTATTGAAGTAGATGGTTTTTTTTTTTCTTTCAGTATGAGCTTTCTAAATAGTGTGTCCAAAGAGGTAAGCAGACAGAGCAACAGCTGACAGAGAAGTCAAGTCACTTGCTCAAAGCTATCAAAAGATTACAATATCAAATCAGTTAGAATTCAGATACTCTTCCTCAGCAGTGAGGCACAAAGGCTGAATGACTTGATCTTTCAGTTTACTATCCGAACATTTTAAATACATGATTCCTTATCCCTCCTGGTTTCAAGTCTCAGTTCAATCTTCTTCGCAATCCTGTCTGTGAGTATTATTAACCTCAGTTCTGATATAGCATTGTGTTCTAGGCTGAAAAAACATCTCTATTCTTGCTCAGATATATATAATGCAATGTAGAAAGTGGTCAGTGTGTGTTAATGATTGCTGCAAATGGCATTAGTAACTGCTAATTTTCCCAGTATTAAAATTAATTTTAAAATATCCTTCGTAATAATCTTCTGATGTGGAAATACCACTCTTTATTGCTTCTATAGCAATTTAAATGGTATTCATAACAATCCATGTAAACTCTGCAACTTCTCACACCCTGTAGATATTGGTAAAGAAAATTGTTGCTGTACACCCAAAATGTTCATCATTTGATTATTTTTATTCCAACTAGCATATTAGTGGTTTAATGACAGTTTTTCTAATATGTTTTCAACTAGAGGAAAAAAAAGGGGGGATATAGATGCTGCTATTCCTGAAAACAAAATTTCTTAATTTTTGTTAGGAATTCATGAAGGAATAGTAAGAAAGGAGAGAGTAGTATAGGAGATTGTTTTCTTTACTAGCATTGAAGATTTAAACAATAGGAAGAAAAGTAAAGTAGTCTGTAGTGCTGAATGTGAATTTAGAGTTTCAGCTGAAAGGAAAAACTCCAAGAATGATAGCAGGAGAATTAGGTTGTAAACATCACTGTGTTAACAGAAGAGAAGCAGGTAGCAAGTAGGTTCACACTGTATTGAGGTATGACACTGATTTCTTTTTTGTTGATTTACATATCTGCTTTCTGATCCATTTGTACATGGGAAAGATTTACTTTCTCTAAAAGAGTTAATAATAAAAAAAGAAAAACACAAAAATGATTATTAAAACAAAATGTTATCTGCACAGAATTGAGTAATCTATTTGAAAATATGGTAAACTTAACAATCTGTGAACTGTCTACTAATCAGTGAAGTCATATTTAGGAGCAATAGTATTTTGTACCTATCAGAACTGTGTTTTCTTTGTGGATGTAAGAGTGTATATAAATTTGGTTATATTGTTCTCTTTCATAGTTATCAGGTTAAATATGTATTGTGATGCTACTATTATTAAAATTTCAATTTGCAGCAATATTCCTTCATTACAAACAAATTTATTGCATCGTTGATTCGCATAGTAAAAATGTAAGAAGCTACAAATTAAAAACATGACTTTCCTCTATAACAGAAAAATAGTTGGATGTAAGAAGGGTAAATATCACTTACTACGAATGTATGGTGCTTGTCTTGCATAATTACTCACCAGACTTCAAAGACCGCTATACACTTTTCAGCACTTAACTTTAGTATTTTGTTCCGTTGCATTGCTGATGATTGAAAGTGTAATTTCTAAAACACCAAATGCACTGTGTTCCGCACAAATGGATAAAGCTGGTCAGATGCAAAGAGGAAAATTACTTTTGGAGAATGATGGTCAGCAAAGATTTTTCCTTCCAAAATCCCATTTCTGTTGTCAGATTATGATAAAATAAGAATGTAGATGTAATCATTTATAGAAGTTGTGTATTAGTCTCTTCCCCAGCTCTAGTAAGACTAGAATAAGTCAAATATTACTGATTTTTTAACATTTAGAC
The DNA here is from genome assembly GCA_024606505.1 of Aquila spilogaster. Taxonomy (NCBI): domain Eukaryota; kingdom Metazoa; phylum Chordata; class Aves; order Accipitriformes; family Accipitridae; genus Aquila; species Aquila spilogaster. Next base: position 25,491,867 of record JANHGO010000042.1, read on the forward strand.
CATTATTTCTCACTGATTTTCAGTGCTATTAAGAGCACCTTAGCTGTTTTGATGCAATAAATTTGATAGCATCCTAATGTGATGAGATACTAGTATGTGCTATTTTTAGTTTTCAAAATACTTGCTGTTGTTAAAACTTCTTTTATTGTACTGCCATTTGAATGGCAGTATTACATTTAAGGGCTTTTTTCCACCAAAAAATAATTAGTTTAAAAGATGCAAAATTTGAAGAAATTTACACTTGAAATCTTGCTTGATTTATTAATTTTTCTGCTTTATCCAATTTATCCAATTTTTTTTCAGGTATTAGAGTGTCTCATTTGTGAAAACAGTACACTAATTTTATAACAACTGATTTTTGAACCTAAAATGTTCTTTGTCTTATAGAAGCTGGATTTTGGAGCTCCAAATTGAAGTACTGTCTATTCATTTGGGAATAGATGAGTAACTATTCATATTCCTACAGAAGGAGGCATGAAATTCCCTTCACAAATATCTCTTGCTATTCAGAATAAGAGAATTGAGCAGTGAGCCATTTTTTCTGCCTCCTTAGCATCTGATCAGGAATGAAGAGAAAAATCAGGATACGTGGAAGCTGCATTGTAATTGCTTTTCTAAATATCTCCTACTTTGTCACTGAAAATAATGATGAGCAGGTTCTTCTCTGTCCATAGGCAACTTGCCCAAGGTATTCAGAACATCAGTTTTTCTCTCATTTTTAATGCTAAGATAAAGCTAATACTGGTTATTGAGACAGAAAAAGAGAGCAGGTGAGTCAGAAATAGTATTAGTAGGAAGTACTTCAAGTTAGTAGTATTTGTTTCATTTCAAGGACAGATCTACAAGAGCTGATATGAAAGTAATGCCTCCTATGGAAATACATTGCTAATGGTGGTAACTATGTTAGAAAATAGTGTTTTCTAGCTGAGAATTTCCATGGAAATAAATAGGAGGCATTACTTTTGGAGCAACCTGTGTATTTGAAAATATCTTCTACTTGGCTTTGTAGAATAATGCACAAAATGGTTGAACTTTTCTTTCAAGTTGCCCAGTCACTTTTTGGACTTCAGCTGGAATCATAGAACAATTAAGGTTGGAAAAGACCTCTAAGATCATCTAATCCAACCATCCACTTACCGCCAGTATTCCCCCACTAAACCGTGTCACTGTGTGCTACATCAGCCCTTTTCGTGAACATCTCCATGGATGGTGACTCCATTACTCCCCTTGGAAACGTATTCCAGTGCCTAACCTAAGAATTCCTATTCTGAGAATAAATTCTTCCTAATATCAAACATGAGCCTTTTGGTGCAACTTGAGGCCACTACTTCTTTTACCATCACTAGTTAATTACTTTTCAACACTTCAGTCTCTCAGGAACTACAAAGCTGAGTTTCCTCAGTACAAGGGAAATATCTTTACATTTCTTACCAGAAGAGGGAAGATTGACTTAGTCTTATCATCTTTTGGACCAAAATACATATTCCTTACTTAACTCTTTCACAACAGCTGCAATATGAAAAACCGGAAAAAAAAGAGAGAAAACTGAGAAGTAGTGCAGGTAGGAATGAAAAAAAGAAATAAAAAAACCTGTGACTAGCTCATATGTAAACTGCAGAGCAGCTGTGAATTTATCTTTGATGGCCAATTTATCTTTGTTGGCAAATGTCTTCTGTTGGATATTATAACAAAATTATGAATTATTAGCAATGAGTGTGGTAAATATGTTAGGAACTTCTACATATCAGAATAGGATCTGGGTGCCTTATAATCAGCTTTTAACTGTAAAATCAGAAGCTCTTAGGTGGCAAAGAGAAGCTTCTCTCTGTGCTGTAAACAGGAAAATTGAAGCATGGAGTGAATGAAATGTCTTAACTGGTTCAATAACTGTGCACAGTCCTCAAATTCTAGAGTAGTCCATCTGTCTGCCAGACATATTTCTTCTTTATGATTCTGTCTATGATTGGTTATTAAATTCATATATCAGTATTTTAAGTGGAACAAAGCATCCCACTGTTTATGCAGTGCCTTTCCAATTGCATATGATTTCCTTTGAGAATAAGAAATGTTGCTTATTTACAGAGCAACTGCAAGTTTTTGTGGGACAGACTGTACTATTTATACCTAAATTGTGCAATTGTGCTTACTAGTCTGTTTTCATTTGTCTTTCTGTTTTGTTTGTAAAGCCATTGATAGTTCACAGTATTTCAGAGTAAATTAATCAGTTGCACCTGATCACAGAGAATTTTTTTGTAATTATGAAAATAGAATTCTAAGAAGAGTAATTATATGTAAATTTACATGTAAAGTAATAATAACATTTGGTAGAAAAGTTTCTGATTTTTCTAACATACTCATTTGCCATTGCAGGTTGACTGTCTGTTTTTTTCCCATGATCTTTTAAAATCACCTGCTCTGCTAAATAAGGGAATGTCATTAATTTCCTTAGGATTTATGCGTATAAAGTGTCACCTCTACTGGTGCTGATTTTAACAATCATGGCATGCAGGTTCTTGTTCATCACTGGCAAAAATGCATGTTGAAAAATAGTGTTCTGTTGCTGAGAATTTGCTCTATCAAATTATTTTCTTGTTCTCTTTGTATCTGTTGTAGATTCCATAAAAATAAATACGAGTCATTACTTTCAGAGTGGCCTCTATATATGTCCAAAGGAATGGCTATAACCGGTGGTCTGATCTAGTGTGGTAATTTTTGTGTTCATATTCATTATTTTTCTTAGGTTATTTCTGAGAGAGTGTAAGGTTAAAGAGAAAGTTAGTTCATTTCAGATGGTAGGTAAGTGCATTAGCTTTTGTGTTAAATCTTCTTACCAGGTTAGAGGGTGCAGTTGTATCAGAACATTTATCCACAGAACGTGAAGTGACTGTAGATTGCTGTAGAAGAGCACAATTTTTTGAAAAAATGTGAAGTACCAATTAAAATTGTAATCTCTGAATGTAATCAGGTTCTTGTTTTGAAAACATAATCTTGTTTTTCCTCTTTCCTGCTGCCTCTCTTACCTATTAAGTCATATCTCAATAACAGAAAGAAAACTATGGAACTAATTCCTCTGGTGGAAAAAGAAATTTTACTGAAGAATGGAAGAATTTCATTATAAATTCTCTGATTTTCTCACTTCTTTATGTTTGGTGTTTTGTTGTTGTTTTTTAATTAATTCATCTGTGGAAGTCCCTTGAGACAGCAAGGAACATAGGTGTTACGAAGTTAAGTATTCATGTTGGTGCAAGCACTTAGTTCATTGCCTTCTTTCAGCATAGCTCTTGTGAGTAGTGGAGAGAGCGTAGCTCCGTGGGCTGGTAAGTAGCAGCCTTTTTACTTTAAGAATATTGAATATAAATATGTTGCTTCTCTTTCTGAGATAGTGCATATGCTGATGTTGTGCATGTTGAAAGAGCTTGAAGAAGTTATTGGTGAAAGGAGGTTCTTCTTTAGTACTTTTACAATCAGTATTTCTTTTATATACATAAATACAGTTTAATGAAAATAAAATTTGGCTAAAGTAGAATAATTGATTATATAAAATATTTATTTTGTATATTTAGTAAATAAGTAGGATTTCATCTAAATCTCTGATAGCTGGAAATCTACTGTTTTCTTCATATCCCTGCCTATAACATGTAGTTGTATTTTTATGTCTTGATGCATATCTTTGCTTGCTGAATACCATACTGCTAAATAGGAGCACTTCATGTGAAGCGTGCAGGTTTCATGATAGTTTAGTCGATGTTTAAAATATATAGTAACACATCCCTTACTGAAATAGTCTAGCTAGCTGGCCTAGTTTTCTTAAAATAAATACAAAAAGCTCCCTTTTTATAGAAACAGTATAATTTCAGCAACTGCACATTTAAAGCTTATGCATGTATGATTCCATCTGTTTTTATCAAGGCAGCTTTTGGGGCAGTTAATGTTATCCAGCTCTCCACTACCATTACATGTTGGTTTATGTAGAAACAGATGGTGAATCTTGTTGCTGAGCTGGGAGAAAAATGAGAATAATTAATTAGAAGATGTAAACATCTGAAAATATCAAAGTGAAGTACTTTTGATGCACAGTCAATGCTATTTTTTTTTACCTCATACATTTTTTGGATAATATTTACATAAGTGAATAGAAAATTCACTTAGCAGAAATTCACTTTGGTTCATTGTATGAGGGCTGCTTTGAAAGTAATGCCCTCTATTTTATTATGTTGTTCCACAACATCAGAGGCAGATGGTGGTGGTATGGCAGTGGAGGCTGAACTTTCCCACCAATATTCCCTTCCATTTTGTTGCCGTGTGACAGATGGCAGCAGAGGGGCACTCTGACAAAATGGCGTCTGACATGGAGGTATGGATGAAGCAAAGGTGTGGCATTGAATTCCTCCATGAGGGAACAGTTGCACCCATTGACATTCATGGATGCTTGCCGAGCGCTGATGGAGACCAAACAGTGGATGTGAGCAGTGAGGTGGTGGGTGGTGTATTTCAGCAGTGGTGACAGTGATAGTGGGTCACCTTCACTGGTGCAGATTCTTCCGAATGTAGCGTTCAGGCTCTTGTTCATGGCTGGTTAAAATGCATAGCTCATGGTGGTGATTGTGTTGAAAGTCGATCTTTGTAGCTGAGAATTTGCTCTATCAAATAGTGTTCTTGTGCTCTTCGTATCTGTTGTAGTTTTCATGGAAATAAATAGGAGGCACTACTTTTGGAACAACCTATATAGTAATATTTTATGATTCATTTGTTTTGAAAGTAGTTTCCTAAAAGAATTTCCTAATTCATCTCTTTCTGCAAAAGTTAATTTGCTGTGATCTGAAATTGAGACTATGGTATATAGGAAAAATCCGGGGAAGACGGAACGTTTGGTATTTTTAATACCAAATCTTTGAAAAAAAATGTTTGATGTTAAGATGTCCTTCTTTGCACATAAAATTAGTGCAGTGCAAATGGAATCAGTGAAAAGTGGAAAATCCCAATACCACTTTTAGAATTTACTGTTACCTCTCAACTGAAGTTTCTCGGAATTTCTGCCTCAAAACAAAAAATATCAGCTGGCCCATTGGTACTGGAAAATTTTTTACGATTTACAGCACGGAATGCAAGTAATTGTAGAACGCTGCATTTTTGCATCGCTTCACATATTCCACAATCAGATATGCAGACTCATTAGCCCATCACTGAGTTAAGCCGCTTCTGAGGAGAAATGTGACAGAAATGTATGATAACACAAGGAACAAGATGGAATCAAGACATAAGGCTTACCATATGCAATGTCAGAGAGTTGTTTAGGCAGGCAGAATGTAATAATCAGAAATATAGGGCTGACTGCGTGCCTCAGTAACTCTGATTTATCTTATGAGGAATTTGTCTCTCATGTAATGCTAGTCACAGCAACCATAGTACCTATATTACTTAATGTGCTCAGAGGGATAAGTCTGTTCTGATTTATTAATTATGTCAATAGATGATCACAGTGAGACTTTCTGGGGAAAACAGAATGAATTGGGAGATATTCATTTTTCACTGAAGTGTTGAAATGCTTTATTAAGAACCAAACCCATATGAAGTATGAAACCTCATACGAAGGCCAATGTTTACAAAAGAGGTCTTGCTGACATTTTCCTTTTTCCAGAAGTAAATGTAACGAAAAGGCCATCTTCTTCTTCTTCTTTTTTTGATAAAATATTATAGAAAAGTTGTGTTTCTCAAATTTACACCAAAAAATTAAAATAATGTTACAGCTCACACATTAAACTGTGCATGAGAGATCAGTTACGTGAATCTACAGTGTGATAGTTCTACCTAGTCAAGTATTAATGCAGGTCTATTTTGGCTATATCTCTGTACTTCTGTAAGCCAGCAGATAAGTATCAATTTAAGCTGCTGTTAACACATGCCAATATTAAGAATTAGAGCTCTATAATATATACTAATATGTGAAAATGTGTATCTTTTGCATATAACGTGCCATCATTTGTTTTTGGCTCATTGTGATTGCATATTAACAGAAGGATTTATGGTTTTTTCTGCAACTTTAATGAATAATTTTTTAAAAAAGGTTTTTTATAAGTTTGTTTCTTCTACTCAGAGTGTGATAAAAGTGTCTGTTATTTTTCTGAGGTAATTTACTTTGTTTTTCTTCTTGAATTACTTATGTTGGACATAAATTTTGATCAGTAACTTCCTGCTTTTCCAGACGTTGTGTCCATTTTACAGTTTCCCAAGCTCTCTTGATGTTGTTTATATTGCACTAGGTTTGTTTAGAAGTAGATAAAAAAGAGGTGGTGTTGATTTTTATTGGAATTTTAAAGAAATTTAACTGACTCCATATTATGACTAAGAAAACTCAATATTCTTTTTACAAATCAGATCTATAACATTATATGAGCTCCATAAAATTGTTGAAATTTTAATTTTGTATGCTGACAAATATTTAGAAATAATTTTTCACAGGAACAGAAGCTGACTTCACACTTACTGAAATATCTCATGTCACAATGGGACAAAGTAAACTTTGAAGTACCTTTTTTATCTCTTTAGTGGCTGAAGTGATGTTTCCAAATCTTACAATACTGAAAACTTCGGCTACCTCTGTACATGATCACATGATAGCTGTTATAGCATTGAAGTTCCTTGCTGTGCAGTTTTGTTTCACGTATCAACAGAGCAGATTGATTCTGTTTTTCTTTACTGAACTTCTCTAATTATTAAAAATAAGCACTCCATGAACTGTTTCCTTTATGGAGCACAATAACTGATGCTGGTTTCTCTTTTCCCGTTTTTGTTTTGTTTTGTTCTTTAAGGAGGTTGTTTCATGGTTTGAAAAGAATAAATTATCTTAGATGCTGTACTCCCTAGACCACACACAATATTTTTTAAAAACATATATATATAATATTTATATTATATATACATATATAAAAAAGTTTGGTAGCCTGTGTACAAAGCAGATCTTACATATCAAGTTCAATCATACATTGCTATGCTAGCTGCTTTAGTGATATTTTTACTAGTTTTGTTCTTTCAAACTAGTCATCTAGACCACATTCAAGTTTGATTGATACTGCAACACAGTGTTGTTTTTATGTTTACTCATCCACAAAGGAGCATCTGCTTAAAACATTCTAAAACATTTTGCAGTAATAGACAACGTTCTTCAAAGTATTTCAAATGTTGCAGTAACTGAGAATGCAAAAGGGGTTTCGGCAAAAATTGCCTCATGGTAGGGTTATACAAACTTTCTCATGCCCTTTTGAGGGCTGCTTCGAAAGTGATGCCTCCTATTTTATTATGTTGGTCCACAGCATCAGAGATGGATGTTGGTGGTATGGCAGCAGAGGCTGAACCTTCCTGCTAGTATTCCGTTACGTTTTGTTGCCATGCGACAGATGGCAGCAGAGGGGCACTCTGACTGAACGGCATCTGTTGTGGAAGTGCACATGAAGCAAAGGTATGAAATTGAGATCCTCCATGTGGAAAAAATTGCACCCACTGCATTCATTGACACTTGCTGAACATTGATGGAGACTGAACAGTGGTTTGGTCTCTTCCTAGAGGAAGATTGCATTAGTGTTCCATAGGAAAAACACCACAGTTCTTACCTCAGGGCATCCCAAACGTGACTCTTTCTTTTATCGTTGTGTTCCACATCAGCCTGTCTGTAGCATGTTGACAAAGCAGTTGCACTTGTTCAGTCCTTGAAACCCCCTCCTTTTTGGACAGTCCACGTAGAAGCTTAGGTATCTGTTTGTCACCTGTCTGGACCCCTTGCTTGTTAACTGTGAGTAGGATTTGATTTGGAATATGTCAGTGAATGTGTAGTGAGAACCACAAAGTCTCTCATCTCATCTAGTATTGAGAACCATGAGGTCTCTCATCTCATTCAGTAGTGAATATATGCTCAGCATCCATGACTGGCAAATGTGTGTAATCTCTGCTACATTAATTCTGAAGTTTACAAACCCTTACCAAAACTTAAGATCTGAACTCATCCCTGTCTTAACTCCACTGGTGCATTCATCTGTGACACCATCTGTTGAAGTAGTCACTTCTCCTTCATTATTCCTTTTGTACAACTTCTTGTTACTGGGAAGATTCTGTTACTGAAAATATGATTTTCCTTATCTTTATCCTTCTTTTCTAGATAGATCATAACATACTAAAAAACTGATCAGCACAAAGTGAAAAGCTCTTCGTAACAGTTGTTCTTAAAGGATGAAATGATTATCATCCCTGTCTCATTTCTTTCATTTCATAATCAAGTTCAAGATGGTAGTAGATAACTCAGTTGAAGTGACTGTATACTTGAAATAGAAATTATTTGATTTCCTTGTTGGTATCACAGTCTTTAAGATAGAAGGATTTCATTAATGGTAACGTTTATTGTTCCTTGCAACTGTTTGTTTACTTGAAGACGAGTGACATTTAGAGTATAAATCTGTCTACCAGGAAATGATATGCTGGAAGTGAGATTTCAAACTCTCTTATCTACATTGGTACTAATATATACAATTAAGAAAAAATACATTGCACTTAAAGTATTGAAAATGGGAGCATGATGCTCAAACAAAGCTAAATGGGAGGCTGGACCTTTCCTCTGAATAGTCATCGGTTCTCAAAAGCTTTTATTACACTGTGATTGTATAATTGGTAGTACTCCTAAGGGTGAACTGATGACAGAAGAGATTCTGTTGGTAAAACTGGTACTTTTGTTAATATTATATAGATTCCATTTTTATAATTTCTAAAGAGAGATAAAGATTGTTATATCCCTGCAGAAATTTTCATTTGTATTTGTCCTTTACTGAATAGAGTGTTTCTGGATTTTTTTTTAAAGCTAATCCTTGCATGTGAGGTGTGGCATGAGAAATTCAGTTTCTTATATCGCCTTAAATATATTACTGTGTAATAAGATTTAAACGAAATCATTAAACGTGTCTAAGTTTTACTTTTGTGTCTGGTAGGCATTTACAAGTCTGTCTTACTGAAAATAAATTACACTTAGGTCCTCAAACATTTTGAATGCTTACTGCTTAATATTTTGTTGGTTTTTTTCTAAAACACATTGCTCTGATGTGTATATTTTTTAACAATTAGATTAATTGCAGCATACATTGCATATCTTGTTCATGCAAGACATACAGTATCACTGCATTTGGAAAAGTACCAAGTTCTCTTCTACTACATGATAATGGAGTATATACAAATACATAAATAGGTGATTCAGTTTCAGAACAAATACAGGTAACGCCTCAGTGTGATTCTGTTTTCCTTCGTTGTCTCCTTTTACAGCAAAGAAAAAAAATTAGATTTATATGAATTAATTTCAAACTGTTGTGTTATTTTGAATGAAATTGTTACTGAGGTTAAGATTCAAAGAGTACCTCTTGTACTCAACAGCAAGTGCTGATGCTGTGGATTCAAGGAGAATTTGTTCAACTGCTTTGGACTATTCTCTGTCAAAGCTCTATGTACAGCATAAACTAAGCTTTGTCCTTAATGGGGCAGACCTGCAGATTTTCAATTAATCGTGTAGATATTTCATGCCTAAGCTATTGGACACCTTAAGGATAATGATAAAGACACAGAACTTGGCTCAGTATTTTATAGGAGCTAGTGCAGAAGATGAAAGCAGATTTGATGTGCTTATAGTTCCCTGGGCTGCAGTGGAAATGTGCTGCTGTGTTATGTGCTATTCTGAGTTTCCTAAGGGCTAATGGCTTTGTGCCCAGGATACAGCATTGTTGAAGTCCAGCTGAAAGGTGACAAAGGCATGTATTATGAAGGCCAAATCATCAACAGCGAAGATGGGATGAATTTTTGTGCCTGGTTTAGCATTATTGCCAGGGGGAAGTCCAGATCAGTTGTAAATGACTGACTGACTCACCCATCAGCCAGAAGGTACTTTGTGATGCCACAAGCTCCTTAAAGTGTTTCTTCCTGCCACCAATGTAACTTCTCTTTTTCTTGGTTTCTGCTTTCACCTTCTTCTTTTTATCCATGAGCTTAAGTACCAATGCAGTTTGGTGACACTGTTACTGTGTACAACACAATATGATGAAAGGGTGGAATTTTATAATCCCTAAGTAGTATTTTAAGTGGAGTTCATGACACCTTTCCAGTTCTTTAAGTTTCTATATCTGTATTTTTAATAGGATTGAAGAAAATGGAAATCGAGAGACAATTTTTTTCTGCTTCTCTCTGACTATCTCTCTCCTGAAGTGAACTGTTTTTGAGTAGTCAGCCAGTTTTACATCTGTGTTCATTAGCTATGTCTAATGCTGTAGAGAGATTGAAAAGAAAGAGCAAAGATGTATCCTGTGTTTGCAGTGTGGATTGTGTGACAGAGACAGGAACGCTCTTTCTATCCCTTGTTCTGCCATAAATTCAGATTATGACAGGTTTAAGTGATTGGTAGTATCCAGTTGAAAGTGTAGGGAGCAAGTATGTAATAACCAAGATTGAGTAAGAATATCTGTTGAATGTGACATTGGACCCAGTTTTGTGCAAATGGTGCTACCCCATCAAGTGTAGTTTAACTTGTGAAGCTCAAGGAAGCAAACTGTGTTAGGGCGGCTGCACGCAAATGAGCGGATGTGCTTTGGAAAGCATAAGAAACGAGCAGATTGTTCATGAAAGTTGGACATCTGAGAGCATGAGAAAATTGCATCGTTTATCAAGGAGGACATTTGCTACAACTTTCCAAGTTTGCATCATGGGTTTTCAGCTTTCTACAAATAGGAGAGCTTAACTTGCCATCTCTTAGCCTATTGATATGTCCCTGGCCTTCAATACTCAACTTTTTAATCTCCTTAGAAAGATAAGGTTTCAAGCAGCGTATCTACTTTGTCCATGCTAGAACGTCATGTGAAGTATGATTTAGAATAATGAATACTGGAACACAAGTACTACTCTATTCTACTTTTCCAACCTATGCCTTTTAAATAAAAGTTTTTAGATCTGATGCTGTCTAGCTTGCAAGATCTGAGAGCGCAGCTCTAACTAAATACTAAGAAAAAATAAATAAATACATGGATTTGTGTGTTTTTTCCCTGTAGTCTGCAAGTTACCTAGAGACTAGCATTGTTCTTTTTCAGTAATGGAGTATCATATGGAGGAAGCAAAAATTGGATACCGTTTTGTTACATTGAATTCAGTTGCTTGATGGTGTTTACACATGCATCTCAAAGACCTGGCAGCTCTGGAAAGAAGGCTGTCCATTTGCCATGTAGAGTTTTGGAAAGTTTTAACCTAAGTTTCAATTTAGGCAGCATTTGAATGGATCAGTTTTTGTCTACTTTGGTGTTTTTGCTTTTTGTTTAATGTCTTGGTTTTTTTTTAGATATAAGCTCATTTTCTGGGCTTTGTTTTCTTTATTTTATAGTTTCTCGTTAAGTGAGACCTCAGGCCTGAGTGGGGCTTTTAAGCAACAGTGGAAGATGAATATTAGCAATAAAAACAGTTAGCCACGAAGTAAGATATTTCGTGTTTTCAAATAAATCTGTTCAGACCTGCAAGGAAACAAAAGGATGAAAGCATTAAATGCATTAGATTTATCTAAAGACTTGATTTTTAAACTCCCTTTTTTTCTCAGCTGATGAGTTAGTGCTATGAGGACAATAGATAATCTCTGAGTCTATCTCAGTGCTTTCACTGGGCAATCTAAGGCAAAATTAGTAGGCTTTAGAATTAGGAATCTAGTCCTCAGTAAGGATGATGGTTTTAATACAGTTACACTTAGTAAAATGGGAAGAGATGAGGAATTGTCTGAACTCTTTTGACATAAGTATAGTTGTTTTCAAAAGATGTTAAAAAGATATTATCCTGGCTATTTTGTACATTACAGGCTATATGGCTATATAATTTGTCTCATTTTTTCCTATACATTTTTTGTTTTATTCCTCATTTAGCCTCTCCTTAAGCCTTATGACTGTTTTTGTTCACCATTTCTTTGTTATGAAATATCCTCTGCACAGAGGTAGCCTCATGTCAAATCAACAGCATCTGATGGAAATGGAGGAACTGAATTCCTTTAGGCAATTTCTCTTTTCAAATAATTGTTGTCAGGTTGGGTTTCTGCATCATGTAACATTTTAAGTATTCTTTAAAAAAAAAACACAGCAACAAAATCAGACACAAGAGCTGAATGCAGTATTTCAGTACTGATGTCAACCATGACATTTCACATCTACAGAGTAAATAATGCTGCTCCCTTATTTATGTACGACAAAAAGAGTTCACTATTTATGTCTTGACTACTCCTCAAAAGCTCACACTGGGCTGCTTTTCCACTAAGATTCCTAAGCTCTTTATGATCTCCTTTTTATGATAAGCCTCCCATTAGGGAGGCATTTCTTTTTCCTAGGCTCCTAGCTTTGGCTCTGTAAAACCTGATTTTGTTTGAACTTGCAAGCTTAATCCACAATTTAGACTATTGTATCTAAACACTGTGCCTTCCACATTATATATGGTTGCATCATTCTGTGAATAATCCACAAATTATATATTACATATTATAATAATTAAAATGATAATGTTATATAATATTGTATCATCATATAACTATTATAGATTACAGATTATATGTTATGTATTGCTTATTAAATATTATTATATATTTTATGTAGTATAGAATTATAATAGTATATATTATTATAACATGTCATATATTATGAATTATACTTGATTTCAAGTAAAGGATTAAAATATTTATTAACTATGATTTTACAGCTGCTAACTAGTAATTCCACTAGAAATGGAAGCATTTGATAGTGATTCCAAATGGTAGTTCTTTCTTAAGCTCTGCAAGGCATTTCTTAATTCACTTATAAAATCAGTAGATGCTTGTAGGTTTCAGTAGATCTTTTGTAAGAGGCAGAAGCTTAAGAACCAGAAAAAGCAGTAAAAAAGATTGACGTAAGCAAGGTCATTTACATTCAAGGGATGCATTTTTTTTCCTAAGTGAAAGAGAGTGAGAAGACACAAAAAGACATGCTGCAGTGGCAGCTGTACACCAAAAGATTCAAGTTAGAATGCATACTCAAAGAAGTAGAAGCTCAGAGGTTTTTCTGTGGAGTTTCAGCAGAAAAAGAAGGCAGAAGTTATCAAGAGAAGAGTGTCTGCTCTCTCTGAAGCATTCATAGTGTCTTTGCTCTCTCTGAAGCATTCAAAGAAATAAATCAAAGTTACCCTGCCCAAGTACCCCTGTCTTTGGGATCAAATGATAAAGACTTCAGAAAAGAGAACTGGTTAAGAAGGGACAAATATTGGCAAAACTAGTGTGTCCAGGACTATTTTCACTGTTCAGGGAGAAGAAAATCAGGGAAAAAGTACAAGAATGGATAAAAAATATTGCAGATATAGAACTAGACGTCAAGGGTAAAGTATATTACAGTTATTGAGAGAAGTAGTCAAGCAGTGCACTCAGAAAAAAAGGGCAGTATTTCTCCCAGGGAAGAAACAACTGAAAGTAATGTACTGCTGGAGCAATTCTCCCCACAGTTAGTGATTTGTTTGTTTTCTGTACTTTAAAACATCTGTAAAAACTGAGCATCATTGAAGGTGAAGTGAAGCACATTTCTACCTTAATAGTAATATAATTCTAACAATTTAAATGGTTGCTCAAACGCTTCTATCTGACTGAAGCTTCTGATTACTAGTACTCTAGTACCACATCGTTTCAGGAAGCAAAACTAGAGGTATCTTCATAATTCTTCAGCACTTACCAAAGATCAGAATGGCTTTTCTCATCAGGTTTTTAAGGAAGTGAAATTATTATATGCATTAGTAACCAGACAGCTATGGAGCTCTGCAGGAATCCCATCAACAAAGAAGCACTATGAGCAGGAAGAACCAGCTGGTTAAGCAGAAGAGAGGGCAGCTTGTTGAAGAAGCTGTCATCCTTGAATCTTCAGTTGGTGGGTCATTTTATCCTTGGCAGGGACTCCTTGCATGAAGTGTGAGTTTTACTCTCACTGCTCAGTCGGTAGGAAAGCTTTGGTTCTAATGCAGTGGATGTATTGACTCTTATTTTAACTATTCCCTGATGGTTTTATTTAAAAATATTAAATAAATAGCAATAAAATCTGAATGGAAAAGGAAGAGTCAGTTTAAAACTCTGGCTGTGGAAACTTCTTCATGTAACGACTGAGGTTATGTATGTGGTCAATTTGTGCATTTTCTAGCGTTGTTTTTTTTTTTGTTTGTTTGTTTTGAATAACCGTCAGTTGATTTCTGCTCACTCTCTGGAATTGTATTGTAATAATGTGGAATCTTGCTATGAGTCTGTATCACAGGCTGGTACTTTGGAAAGTTTAAAGAACTGTTCCGTTCATTTTGTTACTCTTTCCATAGACAGTTTTCAGGGGAGAAACAAAATCTTTTTACAGTTAATGTAACATATTTTTCTACGTTACGATAGTTCTCAACTGAAGCCAATATTAATTTATAAACCTATGACCGAACAGTAGGCAAGTGCTTTTCACAGAGCAATATTTGTAAATTATCTTATTTTTAAGGTGTTAAAGTTATTATTTGTTTCGTAATTACAAAAGGAGGAACTGAGGGTTGAAATTTTCAGTCAGTGAAATGGAGAAATAAAAGACAGTTCTGAACCCAGTGCTCTTAAAATTGAATCTGAGGCAAAAGGCGGTAAATCAGTCATCTCTGACTCACGGCAGACAGGCAACATGTTACCCTCCAGATCTTCTGGTGTTCTTTAAGTTACAAGGAATAAGTTAAAATGAGAGCCAACAGGATGACAGCCAGATGTCACTTATCCAGATTGCTTTAGAAGCACAGTGAATCACGGAGGGCTGGGAGAATAGAGCAAATGAAAGTAGTAAAAAAAGGATGTCAGTAATAGAATTAAATATAATTTGCATACAGTAGACAAACATAATTTGTAAAATTTTATCACCAAGGCACATGCAGTGGGTGATTATGTTTTAATGGGAAACAGGTTCCCTTGGAAACTTATTCCAGATTTTCTGTCTGTGGCAGAGGAAGGATGGTGTCAGAAATAGTAGAGGAGCTGTAAAGGAAAATTCCTGGATCACAATGAAAGTTGCATTTCTTCAGTGCTTCTACTTCCTTGAAAACATGAGTTAGATCAAAATCTAACTTCTTTTGTTATTGGTGAAAAAGGCGGTGGGGTTTTTGAGTGCTTTCTCCTTGTAAAATCACCACGGGTTTCCTGAGTAGGTTCCCTATGATGTTCATGTTTGAATTCCTTAAAGAGAAAGGAAAATGAGAAAAGTTATTTTAATAGAAAATGGGCTTTGTATTATCACAGCCAGATTAGAGGAATGAAGGTAAGGCAGATATTGTTAGACCTGAATAGTGCTAGGTCTTTAAGCATGAAAGAACTATACCCAGGAACACTTGCAAAAAGTGTTTGAAAAGAAGTGGTTAAAATTTCTCAATTTTCTGATTTTATGTTTATTTGTAAACAAAAAGTAGCCTTTTCATATGTAGTTGTGATAACTGCTAATGCTGTCTTGCTCAAATTTAAATGTATCATGAGCTTTTTTATGTTAGCTAATAAATAATGATCTATGAAAACTACTGTTTCCAAAAAATAGAGTAAATGAAAACTTCCTCCCCATGGTTTAACTTCAGTTCTTTCAAAGTCAAAGCAAGGACCATCTACCCTTAGCTGTATAATTAATGATCTTTAACTATGTTTTCATAGTGGAGAAATCTAAGCAAGTTGTAAGCCACCTTACTCACTTGCATATATATGATGTATGGCCATGGCATCAGTGATCTGAGCAGAGTTTAATTTATCCTGGCTCTTATGTGACTTCTGGGGCTTGTTTTACTGAACTAGTGAGTTGAAAGCCAACTCAGTGGCAGTCTCTGCTGGTTTTGATGTGCATTCCCTACTCTTTCTTTTGAGTAACAGAAATGCTTTCTCAATTTCTTGATTTACCGCTTAGGTCAGATACTGAATTATCTAGAGAATGAAGAGCAGAATTAAAATCTTTAATCTTTATTTTTACATGTTTTAGATAGATATGATGGGTTAATTAGAAACTATATATACCAGATAAAGAATATTTCACATTTTGTGCGTACTTGAAGAGGTGGTGCTTATGCGATAGTCCATACAAAAACACTGTGGCCAAATTCTGTATTTGTTGCTTTTAGTGAGTGTTTTTGTCTTAGGAACTGCAAGATCTGACCGTGTGTGAATTGTTTCAGGGATAGTGGGGAAAAAGCTCGAGTGCTTGCTTAATATATGCAGTTATTTATAAACGAGTAAGCAGTATTTGCATGTGGATACTTTTCTGATAAGTACTAATTTCCGTGAATTAATAAACATGAAACTTCAAGAGGCAATTTATACCGACATTAGTCTTTTAAGCTATTCATTTACTCTACTTAGATTTACCTTAAAATATTCCTGTCAGATGGGAAGTACCATTTATCTAATTCAGTTTGCTATGAAAATACACTTAGGTGATTTGGGGAGTCTTCAACTACCTAATTGCATAAGAGAATAATTTATATCTCACAGTCAGCAACTTGTGATGGTGATTATTACTCAGTTTTCAAAGAAAGATCACACAATCTACCCACAGCACCACATACCTTGAAACATCTCTATATGTTTTACTAAGAATGTTAAATGAGTAGTGGTTTGTGAAATAAAGATCAATATGCTGTGACAAAGTATTTTCATAATCATAAGAGTGAATGTATCGTTGGTTTCAGCTAGAAGAAAAGGAAAATTTAACACTCCAAGGCCATTCCGGCTTTTAGATGACTTCTGGCAAAGTTTCAAAAATCCATAACATTTAAATAAAGACAGCATTTCTTCAGACCACAAAAGCTAACTGCTTACTGGTTTATTAGTCATACATCAGCCAGCGTATCTTGATAATCTCTGCTGAAATGTTGTTCAGAAAGTGATACTTAATTCAAAGAGTCAATTGGTGGCTTTTGGAATGTAGAACAAACACCATATAAAGAAGAGAGCCATTTGCCATTTTTCAAGACCAGCTTCCAAATGAAGCTCACTTGAGGACACGCATAGCGATCATAAACGGGGTAGCAAGGCCCTACAGAGCAATCTGGACAGGCTGGATCGCTGGGCTGAGATCAATGGGATGAAGCTCAACCGGTCCAAGTATCAGGTCCTGCACTTTGGCCACAACAACCCCAGGTAATGCTACAGGCTTGGGGCAGAGTGGCTGAAAGACTGTGTGGAGGAAATGAACTTGGGGATACTGGTGGACGCTCGGCTGAACATGAGCCAGCAGTGTGCCCAGGTGGCCAAGAAGGCCAATGGCATCCTGGCTTGTATCAGAAATTGTGTTGCCAGCAAGAGCAGGGAGATGATCATCCCCCTGTACTCAGCACTGGAGATGCTGCACCTTGAGTGTTCCGTTTTGGACTCCTCGCTACAACAAAAACACTGAGACCCCGAAGTGTGTGAAGGGCAGTGAAGCTGGTGAGGGGTCTGGAGCACAAGTCTTATTTGGAGCAGCTGAGAGAACTAGAATTGTTCGGTCTGGATAAGAGGAGCCTCAGGGAAGGCCTTATTGCTCTCTACAACTGCCTGAAGGGAGGTTGTGGTGAGGTGGCGGTCAGCCTCTTCGACCAAGTAACTGGCAATAGAACTAGAGAGAATGGCCTCAAGTTGTACCAAGGGAGAATCAGATTGGATGTTAGGAAGAACAACTTCTCTGAGAGAGTGGTCAGGCACTGGAATGGGCTGCCCAGGGAGGTGGTGGAGTCACTGGCCCTGTTGGTGTTCAATAAATGTTTAGATGTTGAGTGACATGGTTTAGTGGGAAATGTTGGTGATAAGTGGACAATTGGACTGGATGATCTTAGAGGTCTTTTCCAACCTTGATGATTCTATGATTCTAAGGAACTCAGATTTTTGGGATGAAATCCTTGCCTCCTGAAAGCTAATGACAAAATTCCTGTAACTTTGGCTTAGCCAGATTGTCAGCACTAACCTAAAATGCTTGGGAATTATCTTGCAGAATTAAATTCTGAGAATACCTTATGGTGTTAAAAAATAGATTTTACTATTTCAATATTATACATTCTCTCAGGTATTTGAATCTATTCCTTTTCTTTGAATGAAACAATTTACTTGAAAATAACACAGGTTATAGTAATAGGTACTGTCATTAAAACAGAATAGTTTTTTTTGTTAAAAAAATTCATGGTTAACCTTTGAAAATATGGGAATGTCAAATGACTTACAGGTTTGAAACAAATAACAGGAGGTACTTATTCATAGAGCAGGTGTTCAAGCCGTGGTCTTCACATGGGTTTGAAAAGCTGCTAGAAAAACTCATGCAATAAATATGCATCAAGAATATTTACATACACACATGCATGTCTGGTTTAGGAAATCCCTGCATTTACAGAGAATACATCAAGGGAAAATAAACCAAGGGAATATCACTAGACGCACCCTTTTCTTCTGCACATACCCAACTGATGGCTGCTGTCAGAGACAAGACATTTGGGTAAATGAACTGGCCTGGGATGGCTAAACTGTTCTTAGAATCATAAATCCCTACAGTTGGAAGGGACTCCTGAAGGCCATCTAGTCCCTGCAGTGAACAGGGACACTGCAGCTAGATCAGGTTGCCCAGAGCCTGATCCAGCCTGGCCTTGAAAATCTCCAGGGACGATGCATCAGCCACGTCCCTGGGCAGCCTGTTCCAGTGCCTCACCACCCTCACTGTAAAATACTTTTTTCCTTAGATGTAACCTACATCTACCCTCTTTGAGCTTGAAAGCATTTCCTCTTGTTCTGTCACCACAGACTCCACTAAAGAGTCTGTCCCCTTCTTTCCTGTAGCTCCCCTATGGATACTGAAAAGCCGCTATCAGGTCACCTCGTGGCCTTCTCCTCTCCAGGCTGAAGAGCCCCAGCTGACTCAGCCTGTCCAGAATGGATCCTCTGAACAGATTCAAATACCTTCTTTCAGGCTTTCTGTTTGTCTGAAAAGCATCAGTATACAAATAGGGATGTGTAGGTGAAAACAAGACAAACATGGACCATCATTCATCATCTCCAATGTCTTCTTTGTAAGAATATATCAGTGGATAAAGTTAGTGGTATTATTCAATCAAAAAACTCATCATGTTCTTAAACCTTGTTTAAAATTTCAGGGAGAGCTTCATTTCGCTTATCTATAACCATGAGTATAGATATTCTGTAGAAATGCCTATTCTGCTCTGTTACTGATAGAGGATGCTTAAATAATTTATCAGATAATTAAGGTACATACAATGCAAATCAAAGGATAATGATTTCCACCATGGAGTGAGTCAGTCCTGAAGTAATTAAACCTAGCGTTCCTTTTGACTAGAATATTTGTTACAGAAAGTTATGTAGTCTTGATTTTCAAGTGAGAGAAACTATCTCATAATCCATAGTTCAGTTATCTCAATAGCTTGTCAGCTTCGTTAAAAAAAAAAAAAAAAAAAACAAACTAATTTAAGATGTAAATTTGTCTGGCTTTGGCTTCCAACGTATAAGTACCATCATATCTTTCCTACTCCTCTAGAAGATATTTACTCTCTGAAATATTTTTTTCTCTAGAGAGATACTTGTGGTCTTGATTTGATACAATCGGTTCTCTAATCTTTTTTTGAACTGTTTAATGTCTCATTATATGGCATCATTTCCAGAACTCATGCAATTACTGCAGTTATTTTCTCAATTCTTTTTAGTTGCTCAGTATCATTTTTGAAGTGTAGGCAGCAGAAACTAGACACAGAATTTTCCTCAACGTTTTTCTAATGCTGTATTCTGAAATAAAATCAGTCATATTTGTTTTAGATATTATCCTGCTTACCCATTCAAGGATCATATTCACCCTCTTATGTAAAGCATCACAGTAGGAGATAATCTTCATTTGATTACTTCTTATGACTCCTCAGCCCTTTTCAGTTACTGCTTTCCAAGACAGCATCTCCAGTTTATAATTATGACCTGCATTCGTCCCTTGCTGGTGAATAAGTTTGCATTTGTTGGTATTATAGCATACGATATTTGAAAGGATCTGGTCTGCCAAGAAATTCATCAGGTTGAGTTATCAGCTGTCATGTTGTCCACCAAGACACATAGGTGATCATCATCCCAAACCTGTCATTACCTGAAAAGCAGCAGAATATGAATATGATTTAGTCTTGACTGAGAGCCAGCATTAAACTGAAAGAATTACTTTAATTTACGTATTTCCATAATGGTAGCACGCCATTTCATAGGTTTATGGACACGTAAGGTTCACTATTGCATCACAAGGTCTGAAGTTCATCTGACCAAGTGCAGAGAATGTTTCATGTCACAAGAAGTCAATAGTTCATTTCTAGCATATGTTTAAGCGTACGTGCATAGAACTGTACATCGCATCTCTTTGTGCGCGGCTTTCTTTAAAACTGAGATGCTGTACCTCTGCAGGATCTAGAATCCCTTTGAAATTTTCAGGGCACTCTAAGCCTGGATAATTTTGAAATTTTCCTTTTAATCTATGTAGAAGATGCATCCTGTTTTGCATGCTGCAGGATAGTAGGAATACTGCTGTTGAACACTAATGGTGATGGCAAAGTTTGCAGCACTATAATACCACAATTTTTGTGTCACCTGCAAATTGTATAGGTAATAATTATAAATATTATTCCAGATCAATAATGGAATGCTGGACTGTACATTGTATAAACGAAGTATTTTCTGAGACAATGAGCAGATTTTGAGCTCCAAGAATTAATCAGCTTTTTAATTATTTCATGTTCTATATAATTCTCATGTTTCTAGTAAGAAGGGTAGACAGAACTAAGACAAATACTTTACAGAAGACTGTTTTGTCAGCCTAATCTGTCACTACATCAAATTTTGTGAACTGTGTTTGACAAATCCTAGACCTGTATGTTAATGACATTAACTGAATTGCTGTCCTCTAACAGCTTATATCATGGAGATAAAAATAGGAAAAGTTGTTTTTCTTTTCAGAGGTGTTTCACTGAGCATTGGAATACCCACTTTAGCATATGCTAATATGCAAATGACCATTTTTTCTTACAGCTACAACCATTAGGCTTGTTAACACAATCTTGGTTTCAAAATAAGCTGCTTGAGGTATGTGGAAGGTTATAGGGCAATTTGGGGAAATTTAAGTGTAAGCTTATGATATCTGATGACCTAGAAGTCTTGGATTTTATATTGTATTGTGGAACTCTGAGGATCTCCACCACAGATCATTGAATTTGGGGAACTAAGGAGGATGTAGAAGAGCTAAATCTGTGCTAAAAGTGCTAAATTTGTAGAATTCATATTGCCATCTTGTAATTCACTTCTGCTTCCTCTTGAATAAACACAGTGATACCTCTTTTTTAAAATCCTTCAACTCCTCAAATGAGATGTACTATGCAAAAAGCGTATTTCAGTTCATTAATTCTTTGTATACAATTCAAATGCGTAGGAGTCAAGCTCTTCAAAACAATATTGGTGTTGAATATCTACAGTAAGTATTTCTGTTTCACATAATGTCTTTTGGGTTTTAAAAACCAGATCTCTTTTCTCTTATAGAGAGGTTGATCAGGATTCTGATGGTCGCATCAGCTTCAAAGAGTTTGAATGTGCAATGAAGCACGGACAAGATGAAGTATCACCATTGTACTTCGCCTGAAGTACGCTCTCTGGTGAAAAGACAAAGTGAAAACTTTAGATCTCAAGTTATTTAAAAATCAATGAAACTTCATTTGTTTCAGCCAGCATTTTAAGAACTTTGACTGTAAGTGTAGCTCTGAAGAACAGCCTTTGAAGCTTTACTGTTGACAAGTTGGGTGTATTAATTTACATGTGTATGTGTGCATAGAATACTTAAAATATTTGAAAACTCAGTTGATTCCCAGTCGCCGTAGTTAGGAACTGCAACTCTACTTTTTGGCTTAGCAGATGGAAAAGAACTGACTCTGATTTCCAGCTATTGTGAAATGTACTTATTTGATTTTTCAACAGCCTTTTGTTGACCGAGCAAAATATCTCACATATGTAGAAACTGATTAAAATTATGGTGGATAATGCTTGTTTGTTATGAATTAATAGTGTATTTGTCTTTCTATTATTGTTTCACTTTCATATGCTGTTCTTTTTTATATTGCAAATTATGTTTTATTTAATAGTTTTTAGTTAATTATCTACCATATTTAATTCTGAACAATTATTGAGAACTGTGTATGTATATTAAAAAAAAAAAAAGAAGGATAAAATGAACATGAATAATTCGTTATTTCCTTTTGAAACAATTTTCTAAATGGAGTTATGAATAAAACTTAGTCTGCTTCATGAACCTCAATCTGGCAGGCTGAAAATACTATTCAAGCCTACAGCTGACTTTTAGTGAAGAATTTGTATGTATGTGCTTTAGCAGGATCACAGAATTTTCCAAGTGTTGAGAAGAAGGAAAAGGTAGCATCTATCACTGTGGACACACCTACCTTCTTTCTCTTTCCTTTCCTTCCTTATTCCCTCCCTCCATCTAGGTCTCTTTCATTGAGTTACTGCTTATGGAGGTGTTCTTGCCTCCTGTAATGTTATATACACTCATCCAAACAGTGCTGTGGTGAGATAAATCCTCTTATTCAGTTTATTTTATCTATGATCCCTTACTTCCTATTTCCTTCGTGTGTTCTTATTAGTAGTAATAAATGACAGAGATTTCATTATGGGCATTGATCTCTGATCATACGCTTCATTCTG
This sequence comes from Aquila spilogaster, assembly GCA_024606505.1. Lineage (NCBI taxonomy): Eukaryota > Metazoa > Chordata > Aves > Accipitriformes > Accipitridae > Aquila > Aquila spilogaster. Next base: position 25,514,608 of record JANHGO010000042.1, read on the forward strand.
TTGCTCCATTTCTGTTTCCTTACCCGTTGTTAAGTTGTTTGAATTAGAGATTTCTTCTGAAATGGTGCAGAAGCAATGCCCTCCTCATGTGAACTTACAGACTGTAGCACACACTTAATACTGCTGTGAATAAGTAAACCAATAATAATGATCAGTAAGAGGAAAAGAGTATCAGCTGTACTGTTAAGTTAAAAGAGGAATCTTCAACGTCTTCCTAACTTCAGTGAGGCATTCCAAAATATAATATGTGGGCAAATTATTTATAAAATAATGTCCATGTTTTCTGTTCCAATTACATACATGTACCTTACTAGGTATGCAAAAAGTGAAATATTTAATTCCAAGTTCTATAATTGTAAGGCAGATAGTACATAAATAATGGGATGAAATTGGAGGCACTGAGTATATGAGCAGATATATCCGATTCTATGCTCAAGAACCAGGTATCCATTAGATGAAATGAGCTGTAACTCAAGTAGCTTATTTTCTGTGCTAATCAGTGCAAAAGAAATGGTGTTACCTTTGAAAGGTGATGGAAAGACCTGCTAATAGATTGAGGGTTAGCCTTAGAAATGCTGTTTCCCAATAGATTAATGTTTTCATATGAGAATCATCATCATGGATGTTAATTAGCAATATCATCACAGTCTCTGCTGAGACACAGAAGATTGAATTATTATCCTACAGGGACAGTTGCTACAGGTCTAGACACGTTCATGAAAAAAGATGTATAATGGTTTGCTGTGCTGTTACTTACACTCCATTTTTTTGGTCAGTGTTATTTCAGTCTACTGACTCAGGTGTCCAGTCCCTATACCTGTCCCAAACACTAATTCCATGCAGTATTATTTTATTATTATATATATCATTTTATTATTTTATTTATTTCAAACGAAATATTTACTAAGGAGCAACTGATATGAAGTTTCCATCTACTGGAAATCTTATTTTCAGTACTAGCTTCCATTTAGCCATTAAAAAGTCTGTGGCATCTTGTTAGTCTTTCTAACCTGACTGTGGTTTTCTATGTAAACATCTGACAGTATCTGCAGTTTATAGACTCTGTACTGTACAAGAATAACCTATTGAAGATTAGTACATACAGAAAGGTCTCTGTATACTTTTCCTTCTAAGAAATCTATGTCTTCTACTTATAGCAGGGAACTTCAGAGAGGAAAGTACCCTCTATTTCCTTTACTTCTATATACTCTCAACCCTCATTTTCTCAGAGACTTTAAAAGTTAGGAGGAACTTGAATTATTGAGAATAGAAAATCCAGGAGAGTCAATGAAGTTATTTTACCATGTTGCAAAGCTTTTTTTTAATTTTATTTTTAATGATTTTTTTTAATAGAAGTTATATCCTTAAGTGTTCTTGCTTCCCCTCCCATGAGGACTCATGAAAAGAAACTGCAGATGACCACAGCTGAGTGAAACAGAGTAGGCTCAGGTGATGCTCTCCCTTCTGAATAGCTGAATAAAAGCTAATTACTAGCCAGTGTTCATTGGAGTTTGATTAGCATGCTGCAGAATGCTTCAGCTATCACTGCAAATTGATAAAATTAAGAATGACGTTTAGTAGGGTGGGTGAGGTGTGGGATTATTCTCACTAATGATTTGAGAAACAATAAAAGTGGTGGCTACCCAAGGATTGGGTGGAAGAGACTTTTTGTATGTATTCTACTGCTGATGTGACTGCTTCCTTTTTGTTAAACAGGAAAGGACTGGCAGAGCTGTGATCAGCATAGCTCACCGGCTATAATTCTAGGGTTACTTAAAAGGGAATATATGCTCACCAACAGGTTATGTTCTTGCAATATTTCCTAGTGACAATAATAGGAGAGGAAAAAAAATATATGTTTGATGACTACCATCTTTGGCAGAATCTTGGGAGCCAAATTGGGACTGAACCTCTACCAATGGAAAGCTGAACATAAGACAAAGCACAGAGGTGAGTCTTCAGGTTTTACTATTATTCTGCCTTTTTCATGTTTAGAAGCACCTTTGCTTTCCTGTGGTGTTGATTTTTTTTTGTCTTATTTTCTGATGCCTGTTACTTAACAAGCAGGATTTGCTTGTTAAAAATACCCATGAAAAGAATATTTACATTTCTTGAGTTTTCAAATGAGCAATAATCTGCTTGAATTATTTTCATTTGGATACTTTATACACTTAGCTTCTTGCTGACACTATAAAGCAAGTAGATTATATAACCATACTTTCAAAATGTATTTGTTTTGTTCTCCTGTAATTCACTAATGCTCTTGGAATCTAGTTACATGTTATTTCCTTTAAACAACTTGGATGATTTCATTGATGGAATGAGCAGTTGTTAACCTGTGGTCTTTGGGCAAGCTGATATCCCTGGTAGCTTGCACGGTGTAGTATAGTGAAATCCAGAACAGCTTTGACTGAAAAAGAGTTCAAAGGACTGATCCAAATATCAAGACTTTCCTTACTGGAACGTTTTGTTTCCTTTTTTTTCCTGGTGTATCAGGAAATGAATATTTCATCCATATACTCAGTAATCAGAAGAATCCAAAAGTAAATACGTGCGCTACATCCTAGAATATTCAGTGCGTCCCTCTAAGGCTCCCAAAATAAAACTGAGTACCTTAGGTTTGTGGCAGTGTTACTGTGTCTTCTATCTTTAATCAGCTGGGTGGGTGGTGGCTGATAAGTCATACTCCGTAACTAACTGACACACAAAATGTCACAGTTCAAAGAAAAGCTTTGGCATGACTCTCATTTACTATCACATCAGTTTTACACTCTCTGGCAGTGAAATGACGTCTTAAAATTAGTATGAATTATAGCTGTATTCCTGCTTTGAGTCTTTAACGCTGTTCTTTGAATGGAAAGCTACCCTAATGGAAAAAAAAGACTTGTTTTTATAATTTTTCGTGTACTGGTTGCCAGTAACAATATGAGAAAATACAGTGCACCATTTTCTGGCAATAAACATGAAGAAACAAGTTATGTTAATCGTAGTTCTCTGAAGACACATATCTGAGTCTCTTTCTTGCAAGAAATTTAAAATTAGTGATGAATTTTAAAAGAGCCCATATAGGTTGCACATGTATTAACATTCTGGCTCAAAGCATAGAGTAGTTCTGGAGCAAATCCCTTGATCTTCCCCACTTTCTGTGTAGTGGTCCAGTTTGCTGAGCCTTTATGGTGTAGTAGTAAATAATCAGTAGGAGGTGAGGTCTGGGAGACAGGGGTTGTGAGGCTCCATAGGATTATGGGCCCTTTTCAACATGGCGAAGAGATGCCAAAGCATCTTGCAGTTCAACTGGAGTGAAGGAAAAAACTTGCGCTTGATGGGCTATGAAAGCACTTCTCTACATATGCTGTTGTAAAGGGGATGGTCTGAGCTCGTCTCCTGGGCCCAGAACCTCCAGCTGACCATCAGCAAGAACAATCACAGCAACAAGGCATCCCATTCTGCATGTCTGATTTTTTAATTTGAAATAAAAGCCAATGGTACTGCCACCACAGTGTCTTCTTGGAGCTGTTTTCCACGGCTCCCATTTCTTTTGTCCAAGCATGACCTTCTGGATGTAGATCAAATTCAGTTTGGGATCAGTTTAGCAACCAGCATCATGGTGGCAGCTAGAAATGTGCAGAAACAGAAATGAAACCTCTTTTCAATGTGAGTTCTTAAGGAGGCAGGACAGTGACGTGCTACTGTTGTCTGACTGGGACAGACAAAAGGATGGCACGGGATTCCCCATCCTCCAGGCAGACAGATCTCTGACGAGAACAGTTCTGTGGCAGTTTCTATTCAAACAACTTTGAAGGAAGTATATGGTGAGAATACCTCATGTAGTGAATCAGACTGATTCCAGTTCATAGTAAACCCCACAAATTTCTCTTTGTAGGAGCATCAACACCAATGCCATCAAAATACTGAACAGCTGCTTTGTCACTGGGGTATTTGCTGTGTAGGGTTAACCGGAAAGAGTTTGGTGTTTAACAATTCTTTGCTGTCTGAACTGCAGTGAAAATCTCAGCCTCAGTCAGGTGAAATCTCCCTGACAGTAAGGAGGAGTACTCCTATGAGCACTGCGAGATGTCCAGTCAAGTTTGTGTTTAGTTACATAACTCTGTTAGAGACATTCTAAGTTAAAATGATTTAATATGTAAGGTGATTGTCTTTTTTTAAACTATCGACTTTACTAAATACAAGAACACTTTAAAGAACGTAGATAAATCTGCCTTACAAACTAGCTTTAAAAGTAAAGCTGTATGTCTTGGGATGAGCTGCTTCATGAGAAGACCTGAGATAAGTGCGCTGAGAAAAGCTCAGTAGCTGCAGAACATTTATGCTGGAGAAGAACGAATTCTGAAATACTTAATCTTTCTTGGAGTAGAAAGCTGTGATAGATGTTAAATAATTGTGAAATATTCAGTGACATATTGAGATGTAACAGATGCTATGGAATCATGTCATAGTCAAACATTGTACTAATTTTGTAAGTGTCACATATTTCCTGGCAAAGGACAATTTTGAGAGTTAGTAACATGAAATTCTAGTGTTGAAAGAATACAAATAACAAGTCAGTTGGAGTTCTGCTCACCCACTCTGTTGGGGAAGCAGCACACGGATACGTTTAGCTGTCTCAGAAGGCCTCAGATGAAGAACTTGAAATTCTGTGTTTTGGTAGTGTTGTTTAGGAAGAGGCAAGCACTATTCCAGAGCTGGTACGGTGTGCCCAAATAGAGCAGCCCTGTAGAAAGACCCCAAGTGTCGCAGATTTTCTTAGTCCCCATTTGGAAGATCGGTCACCACCTGATAAAGCAGCAAATATATTAGCAGTATGTTTCAAACCATCTTTTCTCTGAGAGACTCTTCATCTGAATTAATTAATTGAGTTTGGGGACTGGGAGGGAAGGCCTTTGAGGTGGTTTTTTTAAGTCTTTTTCCATAGTTAGCTTTTGAAAATGAACAGCGTTTACTGGACATGTTAATACTGTCCTGAAGTCAGACCTACTAGGACAACTGCAGAACAGTACAGGTGATGGTGCCTCAGGATTTCACAGCCTAAGGATGGTTTTGCCTTACATGTTAAAGCAGAGTGCCAGAAGGTTTTATCTGTTGTACAGGATGGACCTGAGATTCACCCGTCCTAATGCCCAGCCTCAGTTGGCAGTAGTGATGATTAACCACATAGCAACAGGTGTGCAGGGAGTGATGCTTCTCCAGTATGCTGTGTGTCCAGCAATCAGAGGTTTACAACTCTTTGCTATTACATCCTGTATTACACAGGTGATTTCATCTTGAATCGCACTTGCTCTTTTCTTTGTATTTCTTCAGTCCTGCCATAATCTTTTTCAGATGATCAGAACTCCACTCGCTACTGAAATTGAGGGAATAACTGTGGCGATATTTCCCTTTTTATGTTCTATAGCTTTCATAACAATAACTTGACAATTCAGGAGTGAAATGGGAGTACAGCTAATTCAGAAAGGGCATTAGGAACCAGTTAGATTTCATTTTTTCCATTATCTCCATTCATACATTATGTAACTTTACATCATAAAATATATTTGTGACACAGAAGTAATATATACATAACAATAATAAATAAAAAGGAAAGTGATATTTTTTGGTATATTTAAGCACCTACGTGTGAATAGGAAAATGACTCTTGCAATCTGCAAAACTGTTGAGGCAGCGAACTGTTGGTTTCCAGAATCTAACACTCCTTACAGTGACAGCCTTGCTCCCAGAGCTGACTGAGAGCATGAGCTGTGGTGCAGAGATCCTTGGGCTGGTTGTTGACAACTGGTGCGTTCGTACGCTGCAGGGCAACATCATACAGGGTGCAGCACTCTCTATGCCTCAGCCTTCAGGCCGTTTTTGTGCAGGGCCGCAGCCTGGGTATATTGTGGTCAGGCAGAGACTGCTTCTTGGAGAGATTTTTCTCCATTCATGGCAACCCTTGAGAACAGCTGTAGGTTTCTAAACTTAGCAAATCACCTAAATTTACTGGAGCTTAAGAAAAGTGAGTCATATGGATTTATTAAAAAAAAAATCATTTAATACTGAAACTTATTAGGTGCTGGTTCCCCGCTGCAGTGATTCATTATTGCAGTTTGCCGTGGCAGTTCTATAGCTGCAGTATGGAACTAAAAAAAACTTAGATATGGTGTGCATAGGCCAAGGGACATAAAGAAATCACACAGCTTAGTCCTGCTGGGTAAGAAATGCACTGTAGGGTCAGGTCCACGGTCCGTCTAGTTCTGTAGCCTGTTTCCAACTGTGCCAATGGGAAAGAGCACGCGGTTGAGGATGCTGCCCTGTTCAGTGCCCTCGCGCTGCCCCAGCATCCAGGAGCACTGGGTGGAGAAGGCTGGAGGGAACGCTGCCTGGCTCAGAGACAGCTGCTTTCACAGGAACTGTTAGAACAGATAAATGCTAGGATGAATTGGACCCTTCCAGTCGTTGTTGAGGAAACAAAATTTAGGCTGTGTCATAAGAAAACAGTCAAAGGCTTTAGTAGTGTATGTATGATCTTCTGTATAGATTTGCTGTTCTCATACAGCTCTTTTAGCTAGGAAGCATGCAAATGAGATTAGATTTTAACTGCTAATTAATAGTGTGCCACAGTCTTATGCTGAGAGAGGAAATTCCTCAGCGGCGACTTTGCTCTCACTTACTCCTGCTGGCTTTTAAATGACTTTTCTAGCGCTTTCAGCGGAGCTGTAGCTCTCGACAAGGACTGTGGCATCAAAGTTGGAAAGATCCAAGGATGTAGTTGCATGTAGAAGAAGGGCTGAACAAATCCTTTGCTTAGACTTTACTTCAAAATGTCTATTTAGTTAGACTGAAAAAAATAATTTTTTTTCTCCCTGTATCTCACAGAGATGTGCTGATGTGGTTTGTGTATTGCATCGGGTGTTTAAATGTGGGTTTAAAAGAAAAAGACTAACTGATGGACTAACACAATCATTAAAGAATAAGATATTAATGAAGAAAGATCACAGAACTGATCTGCCAGAAAATAGAAGTGCAGAAAGCAGAAAATGATTGAACGCATATATTCTGTAAAGATTTCTCATAAATGAGCTTTTTTGAGGCACTTGAATCCCTTTAGAATACGTTGTGTTGCTTTTATAAAGTAATTTCAAAATCCAAATGTTGTTTAGTACTGAGTCAAATGTCTCACAGAGGCTGTCAGCTCAGAACTGCATTGACATCCAGACTTGTAATTTCATATGAAAATTGTATCAAGTTTATTTAACAGGACCTGGTTTTTAAAAATGTGTTGATTGACACATACAGTGCCATCCTTTGATTCCCTATTGCCTGAGTGTTGTATTCTCTCTCACGCAATCTGCAATTCTTATTTGTATTTAGGCCTTTTATGTCATTCTCACACTGCAAAGGCATTTTAGAATGAGTGTAAATGTAATTTATACTGTTTTGAACATCCATTTATATTTCTCAAATGGTGTGAAGATGAGCAAATGAAGATCACGGGCATGGTTATTTTACTGTGACTTTGTCTGTGTTTAAAGCTGTGGACTTCTCTGAGGGCTTTTGCAGAGTATCTCAGATTCCAGAAAGTATTACTTCTTCCAAAGTGGGTGACAATAATTGAAGTACCTATCTTCCATCTCTCGCTTTAGAGGTTTTCTTCACTCCTTCTGTTACACAATGGTTGTAGATGTGACATCCTGTTATTACATGAAAAGTGGAGATTTCCAGCAGATAAAATCTCTGTTAATACAAGGACCCTTTGAATGTATTTCCCTGGGAATTCTACCTAAAAATTCTTCTGAAGGAGAATCTGAAGCCAAGTTAAGCAGATTGTATTTTGATTTTTTTTTCCAGAGACTGTATCTTCCTACTGTAAATGAACAACTTCAAATTCCTCTCCGCTTCCTTTTCAATTTACTCTGCAGCAGCATGAATTTAGTTTAAATACAACAAAACTTAGACTTTTGTTAATGAAGTTGTTACACATAAAAAGGATGGCTTCCCGTCTTTAAACAGCCCTACTGACTGTATAGCAGAAGTGCTGATGGGGACTTAGGAAGGATGCTGTTTTGAACAACAGAACTGGAGCAGGTCCAGAAGCAAATGAAGCCAGGCCTGTAGTGTTCTGTCAGACTGACCAGAGCGTGTCAGTAGAACTGAGCAAACCTTAGAAAATGACACTGGAAGTGCATTTAAATAATTGGGGGAAATACACAAACAAAGGGAAGTATGGTTTTCATACAAAATGTGTTAAGTTAGTATTTTAATACATTTTTTGTTCCATAGGTGTGGTTGTAATAGAATCATAGAATCATTTGAGTTGGGAGGGACCCCCGAAGGCCATCTAGTCCAGCTCCCCTGCAATGCACAGGGACACCTACAGCTCAGTCAGATTGCTCAGAGCCCTATCCAGCCCAACCTTGAATGTCTCCAGGGATGGGGCACCACCACTAATCTGGGCAACCCTCTCCAGTACTTTACTACCCTCATGATAAAAAACAAAACAACTTCTTCCGTATATCCAGTCTTAATCTCCCCTGTTTTAATTTGAAGCCATTTTCCCTTGTTCTGCCTCCACTGTGTCTAAGGCCTTTGCTGAAGTCCAGGTAGATGACATTCTGTATGGTTTTTTGTAACCCATTTCACATGATTCAGAGACAATATGAGCATGAGGGGATCAGTGAAGGGATTTTCAAAAGTGTCTCTGAAAATAAGCAGCACGCCTCACTGAAGTTACATTCCATGTATACCTTGGGGCTTCACACAGCACATACAGAGATGCATGAGATAATTTATGTCAGTGGAAAGTAGCTGAAACTAAGCTGCTTTCGATATCTGAGCTAGTTCATCTATTTCTGACTGTGGAGGTCTCTGTGTTGTGCTCCACTGCAGTGAAATACCCTGCATGTTTTTAATATCTCACCCGTAGCCAGTGGAATCAGAGGTGTCAGCGAAGCTTTTATTTTGTCTGCGTAATCTTGAATTCCGATGATAGAGTGTGAAAGCAGTAATCTAATTACTTTTTTTTGGAAGTTTTGCAGCTACACAAAACATTTTTTTACTTACAAAATGTATTTGATCAAAAAATCATTGATGCCCAATAAACAAGAAACTGCAATATCATTTTATGGTCACTTTTTCAGAGCATAACAGTTAATCTAACCCTATAGTTACGTTGGTGCTGTATAATATAAAATGTGTTATATTCACTTTCCAGCAAGATAGGGGTAGGGTTATCTTCAACTTTGTATTTTTATGACTTTTAAAGCTCCCGTGCTGTAAACTGCATGCAGTTCACTATAAAAGCTTTTATTTCCTTTCGGTTCTCATGGTCACTACTTCAAGAATAGCTACTGCAGCAGCATCTATCCTTGCATAGGATTCCACTATCAAAGTACTCCACAAACACATCTGTAAGGGGTCTCTGCCTCTAAGAAATGTGCACGTATTCAGTCCATCCTTCTTCCTGTTGAGATAACCTCCTACTCCACTGTGTTCTGACCGATTTTACTTGTCTCCAGTTACTCGTACACTGCACTTATTGCATGTTTTGCAAAACCCACTAATGCCCCTTCCTGGATTAATCAACAGAAAACCTAAGTATTTCAACTCTGTGAAGTCGTCTCTGGTATTACCGGGGAAATCACATGGGCAACAGTGGGTTGGCAAGCTATGTTTGATGTTTCACCTCCTTGTGCCAGTTAATGTATGTGCATAATTGCTCAAGAGCTGTCTGGTTGCAACCTAGGATGTGTTGCTCTTTGTTAATGAAAGTGCTGATTTGGTCCCACGCGTGAACTAGAAGTGTTTAATGTGAGTCTGCCTGCAGGACCTTGATAGAAAAAAAAGAGCAGCGCCCTGTCAAAACCTTTTAAGAAATGTGCATGTAATAATAATCGCTCCAAATTGAACGGAAGTATGACTGGAAGATGGCTGATTTTTGGGGGCCTGAAAAATTTAATGTTTGCTATGAGCATGGAGTGGCAGCATGAAGCCTTCTCCCCATTCTGCATACACTGCTAGCGCTTTCCTGGCACTGGGGAAATGTCAGGGAGCAGCTGGGTACAGAGGTGGCTGTGGCTCCAGCCAACTTCTGTGACCCTACGTGGGAGAAGACCCTTTAGTATTTGTGTAGATGATATCGCTCTTGTTCCCTCACAACAGTGAGTGTTGTCTGAGACATCTTCAGCTTGCTTTAAAAGTCAGGGCAGGCAGAAAATGACCATTGGGCTTTCTGGCCTCCAGCAATGCTGAGCAATACAGTGGAATGAGATTTTCTGTCAAGGAAGCTCTTCTAGGCTCGCTTACGTTACTTTTTCTTGCGTGTTCCTTCCCAAGCGTGAATATACGTGCACTGGAAGGTGGTTGATGGGCACTTGTAAATACATTTGATTGCAACCACTGCCTGAGGATTGAGATCCTTTAGCAAGCGTCTCAAGAACTGAGTACTGTGGACAACTTGATCTTTGCAGAACAACTGTATAATAAGCTGGGATTGTTCAATGAGAAGGAGTGAAAACTGAGGAATGATGTGGTAACATTATTCAAATGCACAGAGGAGTTGCAGATATTAACACTCCTCTTCCCACCCACTGGAAGAACAAAAACTAATGTGATACAACTATAGCAAGTGAGGTTTACTTTAAAGCAGGAAAAACTCTTCAGTAATCAGACTGGCAGGGATCTATTGTCTGGAGCTGTGGTCAAATGCCCATAAAGAGGGGGGTGTCTAAGAGCAGGCTGAATGTATACTTCCAAGGAAGAGTTTAGGTATAGTCAGTCCAGCCAGGGGACAGGGAGACAAGAGAGTTACCTCTGAGCCCGTGTGGTTCTCTGTATCCTAGGTGAAGACTTTTCATTTCCCATGTATTTATACCACCATTGGTGTATATCTTCTCATTCAACTGATCCATGCCCTTAGCAGTTCTTCCTGATGACCTGCATTTGAGATGAGAAAATGGTAAGGCATTATATATTTGCAGTTTTAAAATAAATTTTAAGAAATTCACTAACCTGATAACTTCCACTTTAAATATGGATTATTGTAATTCCTAATGTGAGCAAAATTGATAATGGAGGTGACCAGAACCTTGTTATTCATTTGTAGCTTTTGTCTTTGGGAAATTAACATTCTGGCAAAGAATTTAATTGGGTTTTTTGTTAATTCTCACAGTGATGCTTTGGTTTCTCCTTTTGGGACTGCAGAGAAAAAACAGCATCTGGTGTTTGAGGATGCTGGGGATTTATGCCATACCATGTGTAATATCTCTACTGTAAATAAACAAAATGAATAATTAAGTGAATAACGAGGTGTCCTGAATGATGACTTCTCTGGCTGTATCTATGGAAAATCAAAGGTATGTTTGTACTCCCTTAGTTTGTGCTTTGGTGGGCATCTTGGGCTTGTCATTGCCCATATGGTTATTAGCAATATATCTTTTCAAGCAGAAGCTGAAATAATATTGATGAAGGCTGCTTGATAAAGTGGGGGAATTTTTGCTCTTCAGTGTAGCATCTGTCTGTGTTATAAACTGTAAAACAGAATATTAGAAATGGTGTCATAGCCCTGAGGGCCTTACTGCTTATGGACAGTCTCTCCTGACCTGCTTGCAGCTCAGGACCCCACATCAGTCCAGGGACATTGGCCACTGCCCCAGCAAAGCCACAGCAGGGCCGGGCTCCAGCTCCCCACAGCCCAGCCCTGTCAGCCACGGGCCCTGCCAAGCCAGGTCTAACCATGGCCACATCTTGGCTTGGCTCCATTTCTTGGCTGCTATCTCCCTGCAGAGAGCCTCCATGGAGCTGCTTGACCCATGCTGTCTCGATGGGTTGGGTGGTTATGGTTTTTTTGTTTTATTTTATTTATTTATGTTTAGAAGAAATGTACATGAGTTACACTGGAGGTGTTGTAGAGTCTGTCCTGATACAGATATTGGTGACGTATTGGATGTAGGTGCCACCTTCCATACTTAACGAGAAGGCCAACACTCGGACAGAAGAAGCCCCTTCCTGTGGCTGTCTGTTGAGTTGGCTTCATGAAGACTGCAGTGGGCAAGGTGCTGCAGGAACACATCCCATCCCCTCATTGTCCTTCTGTGGGGACAGTACTGGGGATGCCTGACACTGAGGCCACTTGAAACTGTGGCTGGAATTAATATTATCTCAATGCCAGATTTCCACCTTCAGCACAGCTGCATGTAAGTGGAAGGCAAAGTGATTTTTGCGTGTATGTGATATGATAATTAAACTTAGCACTTCCTCTGCATTTGCTATTCAACACTGTAAAAGGAAGCTAAATGAATTGCCAAGGAGATGTAGTGAAAATTAATGATGGAGATAGGACTCAGAAGGGCTGTTGACATCTGGGCTTAATGTACTGCAGACCGTCTAGTCATTGGTTAAAATCTGGTAATATCACCTTAGGTGAGCATCCTTGGCTTTCTTCTGACAACCCCCCTGGCAGATAGCTGTGTTCTTTGTGCCTTTCCTTCCAGGCCAGTCCTCTGCAGGATCGCTAAGATTTGATGCAATGACAGTTCTTTATTTAAAAAAGGGGGGATTCTGATATCTGCTATAGAACACCATCTTATAGATCAACTCCTATTCCCAGAAACATGGCAGGAAATCCTTAGACATCACAACTATACAAAGCATGGTTTGTCCAATGTTAAACCACCAGCAAGGACAAACTATTTTTAGAGCTGTCACATATTATTGCACCTGAGCTTTATTTGTCTTCTGATTAAAAGAGGTTTTCCTTTGGAGAAGTTCACTTGAATTTTATACTCACTTACTAAGTCTTATGTTCCAATTCAATTTATTTTAAAGCAGATTCTTTGGGGAAAATTATAAAGCTAATTTGAATTGATTCTTTGGAGATTCAGGTTTAAATGAAGTGCCATAAAATTGGCAGTCAAAGTGAAAAAATAGAATTGAGTGTTATATTTGTATTACTCAATGGACATAGGCACCTTGCTTTTTGCTGCTGCTGAGGGTTTTGACGTGGTGCATTTCAGACAATTTATAAACACATAAGAATTAAAGTTTACAGCATTTTCCTCATTCCTATCAGGTTGTAAACTTTTGGCTGGCAAGATCACAAAGTTTGTCTTCACTGTTTCCGCCTTTTCATAACGAATTCCATAAACTCTTGAAGTTATTAATGCTGATCTTGGGGAAGTAAAACAGAGCCCTATATTTGTTACATGTTGGGAAGATGGTACTTTAGTGTCTGGTTGTGGATTTGTCCGAGTAACACTCCTCACTAGGAACATCATTTTTCTCCATTTCCAAATTTACAGGATAGCATTTGGTAAAAATACTGAGCTGTTCTGGATGTCAAACACTTTAGAAGAAGTCTGAAGCTGGGTGGCAGATGTGTGGCTTTTTCTGAAGCCAACGTCTTTTCGAGGTCTTGTAATCTCATATTACCAAGCACCTGGTATCTCACTAACAAATGGGTCAACATTTGTTCTTACAGGCCTTCCAGAAACAGGTTAAATCTGTTGTGGGGGGGGGGGGGGGGGGGGGGGGGGGGGGGGGGGGGGGGGGGGGGG
>JANHGO010000042.1:25531681-25548124 GCA_024606505.1 Aquila spilogaster
CTCCAGGGATGGTGACTCAACCACTTCCCTGGGCAGCCTATTCCAATGTCTGACAACCCTCTCAGTAAAAAAAATTTCCCTAATATCTAACCTAAATCTCCCTTGCCTCAACTTGAGGCCATTTATTGATATGCTATAGTATTGAACTAAAGCAGGATAACCTTTTTCAATAGATTAACTCAGCTTCCTGGCCCAAAACAGAGCACAAGGTTTGGAAACCAGCCTCCTTCCTGCCCTCGTCTCCCTGCAGGGTACACCATTCCCCCAAGCCTGGCTTTCCCATCCTGAGATTTTCGGTGGCTTTTTAGGCTGGGTAAGCCCATGAAGCTCTCTCCCAGTTCCCTGGGGAAACCTGCTGCTCCCTGGGTCCCCACAGGTCTGGGTCTGCTCCCTCTTGCCACCCCCTGGGGTCCCCCAGGGCCCTCCCCGCGGCCCCTTCTGGTCCCCCCAAGCTGAGGAGGCTTCCCAGCAAACTTTTCTACCAACGTGTATAAAGATGTGCAATGATTTGTTAAGAACCTTTTTTTGGTCCTGTTGAATTCAGGGTAAATTACAAGTTTCCTCTTTTTACCCGTTGATCTCTCTGATGATTTTTTTTTTTCTTGGAGAAGGAAGATGGCTGGCGGTTTTAGTTGTTACTCAGTTGTAAATAACAATGTAAACGGTTATTTACATGATACTTATTTATCTGCTGAAGATTAATAAAGGCCCTTTAAGAACCCCAGCAGGTATGGGGGGATTATTAAATCATATGGTAAAAGGATGGATCTATACTTGATTCTAAGGGGCAAATTTATTCCAGTTAAGGTCTATAGAAAGTATACAAGTAGAAGGAAAGACACTTCATATTTTTTAGAAATAAGCTGCATGAGAACAGGAACTCATTGCAAACAATTTAAATAACATAAGATTTTTTCTAATTAGACTTTTGTAATTTCAGTGAATTGTCCCTTTTGCATAACTGTGTCTGAGTCTCCTTTCTGATCTGAGTGCTGTCCCTCAAACAGGGGGTCTTGTGTCTCATTTATCTCAGGATGAAAACTCATCATTTTCTCAGGTTTCTGTAAGAGTTTAGGTGTAAGCATGTCTATCTTCTAATCATTGTTTTAAATAGACCCAACTGTATTTGGGTATTTATTTGATCTTGTCACCAGAAATGGTAACATAGCAAAACCAGGTCTGTTTATTAGCTTAGACAATATAAGCTCAGACAACAAAAGAGCTCACATATCTATTCAGCCTCATCCAGTGCTATGCTTTGCTACAAACTAAGAGGTAAGTTTTCTCTGTGAGTTAAGCAACAGCAGATGGAATACACATTCTTTTAGCCAGCACAGTCATTTTCTTTAGAAAATTATTTGGAAATGTTCTTTTAAAAGGTTCTGACTTTTTTTGTTCTCATCTCTTTTAGGGGCAATGTGAAAGAAGTAAGGGAGGAAATTCAAGTGCAGGATAAGAAAAAGGAAGAAACTCAGGAGAAACAGAAAAATAGAAATGAATAAATCTAACAAATCTTTTCATAGGAAGCTGAGCAAGTGCACATCGTTTATTTCAAAACTACCTATAGAAATAGTAGCATAAATGAAAATATTTGCCATCATTACAAGCTGCCCATAGGCAGTCTTACTGTAATTATTTTACTCCATGTATAATGCTAAGGTATCACACCACGGAGATAAGTGCTTTAGAGATGCCAATAGATAGATAGGCTTTTGAAAGTAAATCACATCATAGTATTCAAGGTGAGAAATAGTACAATGGAAAGGGAATTGCCTTTATTTGAGAACTGGGAGCACATCTCCATAGCATAGCTGAGGGCAAAGCAGAGCATGTGCTGCACAGCGCTGCGTGTCCTTGCTGCCCATGCTGTCGGCGAGCAAAGCGGAGAGCCTGGCTGGGATGGTGCTGGCACCCAGCGTGCTACCCAGCAGCTGCAGTGCCCCACACCTTTGCAAGTGTATTGACAGCTCGTATTCTGTGCAGACAGTGCACTTTTGCTCTCCGGTGCTTTCCAGGTATAATTACAATGGGACATCAATATCCAGTTCCAGCCACAGCTACCTTCACTCTTTTTTAATTATCTGGTGACCTTGGTGACTCCATTTATTTTATTATTTTGTCTAGCTATCTATCAGAAAAGTAAAATCTGAAAAATACATCTGAAGAACAAGAGAATGTAGAAAATAGACATCTTTACAAAAGCCACAATTCTGAAATGACTACAGAAAATTATCTATCACAGCATTTACAAAACAAGACTTAAAAGCAATGAAATTAATACTTAAAGACTGTGCAAGCCTCACAGTAAATCTTGTAGGTCAATATACATAACAAACATAAAAGCATTGTCACATCGAGTAACAAATTCCCTTTTCCTCATCACATAGCAAGACCTCTGACTTGAGGCGCCCCCCAGAATAGTCTGACTTGTTCTTTGCTTCTTGTCCACATTAAATCCAGCACATCTTCCCCTTCCACATAGTTTTGACTTTTAGATTTAGTTTGACATTTTATTATTAATGATAGTAAGCAGAAAACATTATCAACAGACTTTAACTTAACAGTTACTTACATCATCCTACCTGACAATGAAGACATACATTTTTAGATACCTACATATAAGTGTATTCAAGGATGCAGAACATTTTTAGTTCCAGAAGTCTGTTCCCTTTCTTAAGGCTAGTACAAGTAGCTGAACAAACTGATCTCCAAAGAAGCCCGAGTCACTTCAATGGTTTTACAGTAAAGGTAAGTTACAGCTTCTTCTAATCTGATACATCCTCTGAAAGGCTGAGGAAATGAAAGGCATGATTCACTAGACTAAGGTAGGTGCTCCAAGGAATGTGGAACTCAAAAAAATTATACGTTTCTGTGACAAAATGTTAAGTGCTTTGTATTTGCTTTAGTAGTAATAATAGCATAATTATTAGATTGATTTTATTAGATATTATTATTACATATAAAACTAGAATAATAAAGAAATATCAGCATGCTTAATATGCTTCTCTCACAGAACTAGGTGTAAGCTGTGCTTAGGCATGTTTGAAAACTTGCCCTGCCTCCTGTAATTATAATACATGGAGGATCTAGGCTGCCGTCACTAACATGGGTGCCATCCCCCTTAAATTGCCTGGTCACTGCACCATGTAATTGAGGGCAGAAATGGACCAAGATCTGTCTGCTCGTATATGTCAGCAAGGAATTATCTATAATGATTCTTTGCCCATTTATCATTTGGTAGAAGATTTTGCATTACTTTCTTCAGCTCTCATGCATGCCCACTCCACAGTCATGTTTGCATTGTGTTTCGTTGGCATGTGTTGAAAACAGTCATTAGCGCACGCTGAAGACTATCAAACGGGATGTTTGCAGCTGTCATTTCACAGGATTATCTTTTGCTGTTCCCTCCCGTTCGGGCTAATTATGTCTGCTGTCACCGGGCAGTTGGAGGATCGTGTAACAGGGGCCGAATGCAAGACTCTCCTCATCAGACAGTATTTAGGGGTAGGAAACCCCAGGGAAATTAATGCAGAGGACATGAAAAGAGCAAATAAGCTCAGAGAAGGAATAACAGTTTTGTTCATAGCTGAGTGATGTTTGATAAATCCAGCATGATTTGGCTTTTTGATGAAGCTAATGCTTCATTCAATGTAACTTCATTTTAAAACTATCTACAAATTCAAAATGATCTTCTGACTACATCATCTGGTCTGACTCAGACATGGCAAATATGGCTACAAGCAACTCCATATGGCTATGGCACTGCAGCCTGCAGCTGGGCAAGCCTGAGGCATTTCCTCAAATTCCCACTGAAGTGGCCAGGAGGTTTCCCTGAATAAGGGAAGTGGAGTGCCTGTGATCAGACTACAGTCCTCACAGCGTGGGGATGTGCCAGGAGAAATCCCCTGTATCTGAAGGCTTGTCAAAAATACAACCCACAGCACTTGCAGCATTTCACAGCTGAGAGCCAGATGGGTGCTGGATACCCTTCACCCAGTCCCCTTTCTCCACCTTTGTTTTGTCTCAGATGTTTAAGGCAGAGAGAAGGGAGTAAGTAAATAACCATATGTAGGCTGGGAGAAGTGTAGGATATTACACTCAAGGAGTAAAAATGCTCACAGGCACTTGATGCCTTGCTGCACTGAGAACTACTCACAAGTTGCTGCTCCTAAAGTCCAGCCATATGTGTTAGGAAAGCTAGTGTGAAGTTTTAATGCGCAAGTAGATAGTTAGACAGGCACATTAATATTTCATGGAGAATTGTTAGACTCAGATAAATATGCAAGAGGCTTTTATTCAGATCCAAATTTGCCTTTACTCAGGCATTGAACTCAGTAGACGAGGGGTTCAATATTTGATGCTTGAGTGTAGGTATCCATATGAATCGATGCTTTTCAGTTAGATAGTGGGTGTTTCTTTAAAACAAGTCCTCAATCTAATATAGCTTAAATGAAGTCAGCGGCACACAGGATGTGCCGCAGGTAGGAGAGCGATAAGACAAGTATGGCTCTGCATAACACATGCATTTTTTATATTGTACTCTTCAGCTCTTCAGATTTTGTCTGCAAGAGGAGTTTGGTGGAATCAGTCACAGATCTTACAGGAAAACAGAAATTCGTTGACACTAATAATCCTCCTTAAGACAGAGCTTTGTACCACTCCTCCCTCATCTCCCGCTCCTCGCCTGCCAAAATGAGAGCGAGCATCGGTGCGGGTTCCTGCGGGGAGCTGTTTTGGCTGGAGCCTGGCAGGCACAGATGGCCGACAAGCTGCAGCCCCCGGTCCTCCTTGGCTGAACAACCGCGCCGGGTCATCTAACGGATCCTCGGCAGCCAGCGAGAGCACCGGTTTGTTCTGAACCACAGCTCCCCCAGTTTCCTTGGGCTGACAACAACAGGAACATCGTGGTCCCTCTCAACAAATTCTCTGCTGCCTGCTTCAGGCTTGTGGCAAGCCTCATGGCCGCCTTCTCCTCTCCCTCCTCCCACACACAGAGCCATGAAAAAGCCTCTCCCCCTTGCAGCCACCACGCAGCTTCCAGGTGCTGACCCTCTATACAAAACATGGGTCATTAGGCCAATGTCCTGGGACTCCAGCCAATGGTAGCGCCCGCTCCTAAGAAGCCTGTGGTCAAAACTGGCAGGGCAGGCCCATGGCATGGTCCATGCGGGTGCCCCCGGTCCTGCAGATGCCACCAGCCCACCAGCACCCCCCTCTTAAAGCCCGTGGTTCGGTGAGGGCGGCTGGAAAGGAAAAGCCATGGGAGAAGGGGCAGCGAAGGGAAAGGCAGGGCTGCTGGAGAATTAGGGGAGATGAGGGGAACGTGGCCACTGTGGTGAGGCTTTGAGTATGGACAGCTGGTGACAGGGAGGGGACCGGGCGGGAAGAAGGGCAGCAAGGGCAGGGGAAGAAATTCTGTTCAGAGTGGGGGACATCTGAGCACAGGGAAGGCCTCTGCCACAGCGGCTGCAGCCATTCCTGCTGCTCTCTGCTGCTGTCCCGACTGCCACACGAGCCCGCTGGCATCCCGGAGCCGAGCCCGGGGCCAGGCTGCAGCTGGGCCCCTTTTGTGCCCTTCTCTCTGGTGCTACGTTTCTGCTTTGACCCTTCCTGCAGACAGTCCTTGAACCCTGATGGGCCAAGCTTTTTTCCTCCAATTCATTCCTGACATCCCACTTGGTATATGAACTGAGACTGGTTTCCCTGCTAGTCCCCATGAAACGAGCAATGCTGCATCCATCTCTCTCTTCCCTGCCGTCTCTGGTCCCCTCTAGATTGAGAACTTGTCCTCTGCTTACCTGGCTCCCTTCTGTGTACTCTGACACTGGGGTGTCAGGTGAGTTTCTGGAAAGTCTGGCTTCCCACTCCTGATGCCCTGGAGGAAGCCGGTCTGAGGGCAGACCTTTTAGTATGCAGTGTGCCTCCCCTAAAATTCATGACGACCCTGTGTACTCAAAGCAGTCCCATCTAGACAGTGGCTAACACTGCAGTTACTCGGGCTCTTTCGTTGCATTTCTTTCTTTCCTCACAGGGTTTTTTTCTCCCCCCTCTCTGTTTTGTACTTCTCTCCCCACCATATCCAGCCCTGCAGTCTCCTTGCCCATCTAGAATAAGGAGGAATCTGTGATAATAGTACAAGAGTGTCTTGTGACTATGACACAGTGGTAGATGGCTCTGACAGCACAATTATGTTGAAGACAGTGGAACTGAGCCTTTCTTTTTCCACAGCTGAGAATCTGACTCCTATATTCAAAAGATTAATTCTTTTCAGGTTTACAGAAGTCAGCCAATGTCTACTTCTTGCTGTTGCTTTTTCTTGTCAAAGCACTTTACATTTCTGTGCTTACAACAATATTTTTTGGGGGAACAATGAAAGAGTTTTATAAGAATAATGGTCTTGTGTATGATGCTCAATCAATATAATTTTCAAGCCTCTTCAAAGTTTGCCAAGCTCGACAGCTTAAAAATCCACATTTCAGCTTCTCACAGCAAGCGTGAGATGCTGCCTAAATTTCTGGGCAGTTGGAGCATTTGCTATCCTCAGGCAACATCAATTTGTCCATTACCACAATGAGCCGAAATTGCTCTCCATGGTTTGATTCGGTTCCAGGGGCAAATTATAAGATTTAGGCACAACTGAGAAAATATAGGTGGGAATTTCAGAAGTTCCTCCAGCACATACAAGCTCAGCTCCCCTTAAAACTCACTAGCACTTGTGCTCCAGGTCAGTCAGTAACAACGTCTGCTCACATAACACTTTATTATACCTCTGCTAAGGTGCGTTAGGAGAGCCCAGCAGGCATACTTCTTATTTCTGAATTGACTGCAAGCTGGTGAATAGATGTGATTCCCTCTCCCCTCCTGCGAAGTTATGCGGGTAATTTCACCTGCAGACATGCAGATGAATATTTACTTGGTGCAGGCAAACTACTTACATCTGCTACATTATTTCTCTTCGTTATTTTTCTGACATTGTCAGGAAGGCCTTTACATTTCTTGGCCAAAGCACCTCAAACAATAATTCCGTGGATAAACTGAATATAGACAATGAACTCATCTGAGTGATTTGTGACCATGCCCCCAGTCAGGCTAATAAGAGTGCACGTTCCTGCCATGGGGCCATTGCTCATGCAGGTATATATTCTTCAGATGTACTACAATGTGGTTTTTGCATTGAAAAAAAATGCCAACATTTTGGCATAAAAAGCATTAAAAGAAGCAATTCCTTAAAGTTTATTCAATGAAAATAATAATAATAATAATAAAAATTGGTACTAAACCTGACAGAAGAGTATGTATTGAAAAAAGACGAAAAATGGGTTGCTACTGTGGAGCAGAGGGTTGGGGTACTGAATTTCAACCTAATGAATTCTAAAATAGAGGCTTCTCTGTATTTCTGTGCTATGAGAAATAATCATATTGGACAACACATTTTACAGCTTCTATTCTCTTGTGACACTGCAGCTGAGAAAACTGAGATCAGGTCTTAATTCCCTTTTACTTAGTTTGTTTACTTTTTCCGGTTTTGCATTTAGTAACATTGCACTTCTGTATCTGTTTACTGTCAATATTACTTCTAGGCTTTGATGTTTCAATACAATAATATTTCTGTGTTCAATTAGAAAATACTGTCAGGACATACTTATTTGTGTTTAAACACATTTCGGTGGAAAGAATTGAAAAAGAAAGCACTTGAAAACATGCCTGTTGATCTCTGATTATGTGAAATATCTTTTACCTCAATTGTATGCCAGATTTGTCCCTTTAACATTGCTTTTACAAGAACAGGAAAGAATACTATTTAAAATGCATTAAAGAATAGGGAAAGAGCTGATATATCGTCTTATTATTCAAATGGTGTCTCAAGCATAAAACAAAAGGTGAAGAGTGAGTAAATATCTTGAAAAGCACAGAAACACAGAATCTATCTTTTTATTCAGAATGGTCCCATGTGTTGAGTTGCAGTGGGAGTCCCAGATACTTTCCACTTACGAAAATCAGACCAGACCAGTTTAACCTAAATCCCCAGAAGTGGATTTGGTACTTATACACCTTTGAAAGCTCAGCAGTAAAGTTCAGCCACTGCCCCAGAAGGTGCCATGGGGGAGCAGCACTAATTAAGGTGTTAGCATCCTGTGCTTCTGCTTTCCCTTGTTCTTGTGCCTCGGTCTTTGCCTTGGGGGCAAGGCTGAGATTTGGTGCACTGGGTGTATTTCATCCCTTGGCCAGCAGCACCATGGATCACATGCCAGCGTCTGCGGGTCCCTGCTCTCTGGGGGGACAGGAAGGGAAGCTGGAGGTAACCATGTAGAGACAGAGTTGCAGGACATGCTGCATAGCCTGGGAGCCCCACAAAAGCTCCCCAACACCCCAGCACCCCAGGAAAGGTCCTTCTCCTTGCCCCAGGAAGGCTTGCTGTGAGCTCCTCTTTCTAATCCCACTTGTGGATGTGCACTGTAGGGAAAGGTGCCACGAAGAAATACCCCCAGGCACAGCCTGGCAGTGATGGCAGTGATGCTGACCAGGTGAAGCGTGACCTGGATGGCCTGCAGAAGCTGAGCCCATGCTTTTAAGGCTGAACAGACTGAAACAGCTGTGGAGCACTGCCTTGCAGTACCCGTGCACTGGCCCTTGGTGGGCAATGCTAAAGCAAACATTCTCCTGTCTCTCCATTAATCACATGTAAAGCAGCTTCCTCCTCTATTTAGTTCCCTGGGCAAACCATAATTTTTTCTTCTCTGATATGGTCAGAACTGTTATGTATAGGTAAACACAAGCCTGAACTCCCCGATGTGACAGGATCACTCACCTTTGCTTACCTCCACATGCTGCTTTGTGAAATAGGCCCAGCCACACCTCCCCTCCCTGGACGCTGTGCTAGTGTTTCTGAAGTGCTTTGCGCACAGGTGATTTTGTAGGAGCAGTTTTAGAGTGACCATGGAACACATCTGTTAAGGAATACAGATCAAGTTTTGCATATCAAATACCAGTCTATGCAATTGTGCATTGAATTGTTTCGGTTCAACTCTTTATGGTGTTTCTGTAGCTCTAGAAACAGCCTGAGTCAAGATGCCAGCATCTTGTGTGCCCCACACTCACAAGGCTAGTCCACTGAACTGCAGCTGTGTCTGCTCTGATGACCATGTGAGCCCCATGCACAGGTACAAGCTGAAGATCCAACACCTTCTCCTCCCTCACATATTTCTTTCCGTGCAAAGAAAACTGAGCATGTAGGAGGCCAGAGAGGGTTGTGGGGAACCTCCCCAGTGAGACCAGACGGCAGGGTTCACTGCAAGGTAGTCGTGCCCACAGCGTAGAGGCTGCCTTGGCACTGAAGTGTCCCTAAGAGCCCGTATTTGGAAAGGGAGGGTTTTGCTTAGTTTCTGTATAAATAGTGAGCTTCTCACACCATTACTGCACTTTGTGCAATGACACTCGCACGAAGGGAATTTGGCAATAACACCCCATCTCTAGGTGACAAGCTCTGGTCATTCCCCTCCTTGAACACCCTCTAACCCTCTTTTTCCTTCCTTGAATCCCTCATCTCAGTTTAATTTCTTTGTCAAAATCTGGAGAGTTATTTGTGTGCAATATTCTTCTATGCTACTTCTTCAAGTAAAGGGCCTGCCCCTGGGTTCATGGGGAAGTTCAGGTGTTGCAGGCTTGACAGAGTGGGGCTATGGCCTCAGCACATTTCCCAAACACCTTGTGCAGGTTGTTATAACTTGACTTTTTCATGTGACCAAGATACTCATGTTTGGAAAATAACCACTGAGTATGCGAAGTAGGTCATTCTATACACTTAGTGTATGCAGTGATGTGCGCATGCTAACTGCAATAAAAGAGATCTTCATACACTATTACCAAACCCAGCAGGAATTTATGGACCAAATGCTTTGTCTTGAAAAGGTTAAGCAGATGAACTGTTTCTCTGGCTACCTTTACACTTTCTTATCAGCTTGGAGCTGAGCCCGCCCTTTCCCCACAGCCCACTTGCATTTGTAATTTCTGCATGTTTGGTTGTTCATTGCAGTATGTTTGCAAGCCGCTAAACCTGTGCTGATGTGGAGAAGCTGGCCAGAGCACAAGCCCGAGGCCGAAGAGCAATACAGGTGCCAGCAGCACCCACCTGCCTTGACCCGGCTCATCCACACCTTCCAAATGTGCCTTCAGAGGCAACTAGAAACACCTGCCCTGCTTGTGAGGTGTTGAATGTGTAAGGATTCCTGCTGATATACTGCCTCTTTAGTAGGGCACTCAGGACTCAGCTCTGGTTAAGGTGACTGTGAGTATCTCCGGTGTGAGAAGCTGGGCAGTCTGGTACTCTAATCCCGTTCATGATGCTACCTGCAGGTGCTGGCTTGCGGCAAAGAGGCCAGAAGGTACTGCCGCACAATGTCTTGGTTGCATTAGGGTATATGAAGTGGCCTGGGTGTTCCCCAGGCCCTTTGAACTGGGGCAAAGCAGTATATTTTTTTTTATTTTATTTTTCGTACACACATAGCACTAGGCTCCTCTGGGCAGACTGTAACAGGTCACTGATATGTGTATGCTGCTGCTAATGTAGTTTGCAAAGCCATATGGCGTAAGCGAAAGCACTATGTGTTTGGCAGTTGTAAACATGGGGTGGAACCATGTGTCCCAGACTCTCAAATGCATTTTTTGCAATTGCAATGGGCTGCTTCTCTCCATGCTGGGTTTTCCCAAGTTGAGTGTAGCTGTGTTGTCTAGGGAAATAGCAGAGACCTGAGATACAGGAATGGCTTGTACTCTGAACCTTATTCAGAATAATTGCTCTGAGCTGAGCTTTCAGTTGGGCACCTCTGTGCAACAGGGTACCCACTCGTATGGGAAAGGGCCATCTGCGTACTGAGAGGCCGAAGTGGACAGGATGCTTGTCAGAGGCCATGCTGGAGATTTAGGGCGTGACACGTGCCAGCTGCGTGTCCTCGAAGGTCCCTGCACGCAGAGACAAGAGGCATGGGAGAAGAGAGCCAGCCTGCCAAAATACTTCATGCGCCAGCTGCCGGAGTGTGTGGCTGTGATGGGCTTGGGCCCCGTGGCCCAGTGAACCTGAGTCTGAACTTCAATGATTTTTATAGCCAGGAGAAATGTAACCTGTGGTGTTTCTGGGCAGAGCTATTTGCAGATTAACCTTGGTAATCTTGGATTCTAATAACGCAATAACTTTAAGGCTAATGTAGCAAATTTAAGCAGTGAAGATCTTTCAGGTGACACTTGCATAATGATTCCACTTTAAAAATAAAGTGTGGATTAGAAAGAACATATTAGTTCAAACATTTTGCAGCTATTTGGGACTTGACATCATAATTCTCTGGAATTAATGAGGGTTGTCTGTAATATTCTGGCAAACATTTCCTTCCCTGTTCCTTGTTTCTCAGCTCTATTGTACCTTGTCATGTTTTTAGTCTATGCTAAGAGGCTAATCAAAAGCCAGATAAAATAGACTGAAAGATCTCTGCTAATTTCAGAGGTCTCTGGAGCAGATTGTAATACTATTAATCTTTTAGAATAGGGACCCAATTTTGAAGGCATTTATACTGATGGAATAACTGCTTGCTCCAGGAAGTTACTCTGCATTTCCATCATTTAAACTCTTCCCCTTTTATTCACCTAACTGCATCACCAGGCAACATGACTATGCTTTATAAATAAGAGCGAGTAACAGACAGTGATTGTATCCTCATGCCCTCTTACAAGGACTTTATTTTCTATTAAGTTCTAAGCAAAAAGTAAAAAAAGGGGGTAACAGCTTTATGCTTCAGATTTACTTTGGTTTTGTGCCACTTCAATTTTTCATCTGTATAAAGTCATTGTCCCTCTCCAGTCCTTCCCAGCCCTCTCCTGCCCCTAGCTGCTTCTCAGCATTTTAGTCAATAGGAGCTTCGTTGGTGCAAGCACATTAGGAATCAGCCCAAGAGTAAGAGTGTTATGAGAAAGGAAATAATAGGAAACTAAGAGAAGATAAAAGCAAAGGAAGGAACCAAGTATACACTGAGCAAAACAAGGACAACAGACAGGTACAGGAGCGAGGAGGGAAGATCTGTTAAACTTGCCTTCAACTCGGTGGAAAGAGAATAGGGCCAAGACATGTAGTGTGTCTGCAATTACCATACAATGCTTTGGGACAGTGATTTCCAGTCTGCTATCTCCCACTTTGTTTAATTTTTAGTTCAAATTGTGTACTAAAAATAGGGAGCATTTTGGAGCTGAAAAGATGTGAATGGCATAGGGGTAAAAACCAGAAACTGCAAGAGGAATGCTGCTGTAGCTGAAACAGCCCTGCTGGGATTTTCTAGCTTTGCATCTCAGTCAGTTATGGTTACAAAATGCAGATTTGCCTTATCTGGGTCATTTTGACTGAAAGAGCACATGGTAGTCCCTTTGTGAAATAAACAATAAGCCAGAATGAGTGGTCATCTGTCTAACTCTGTTTCTGTAGCTACTGCTATTCCCTTTTTTTGTGAAGATGTTTGTATAGCTGATTATTAATAGCAGGAAGCTTTTAATTTTTTGGAAGTTTTATAAAAAATGCTGGAGCCTCCAGTTTTCAATTAGTATCACTGCAGCATGGCTTGCTTGTCCAAAACTAGAAGGTCAAGATACTTTTATCTGGATAAAATTATGAAACCTTATGCTTATGCATTAGCCTCCTCTCCAGAGAATACTGGAGAATTTTTTGCCTGAAGTCCCAATTCAGCAACTGCTCTGAAAAGATCCCTTAAAAAAGCAGAGATATCTCTTCTCTAGGCTAAGCAAGAAAATCAGCTGAAAAATCAGAAATCAGTCTCATCTAATTCTTAAAGAGTTGTTCTTCACAATCCTTAGAAGTCCTCCAGCATGAGTATATGCATGTGGTGTAGGAAACACTCTTTCCAGCAGCCATTTGAGGTGATGCTGCCGCCTCTGGCTTTGGATGTGTGATATGTTGAGTCTAGCATCTTCATCTTTCCATAAAATAGCAGATTTGGGGTGATACAGACACAAACCAGAAAACTTTCAGAACTTCAGGCTTTGTTTTAGGTCCAAGTTATGCAAAGTTTTGTGAATTGCAATATTTGTAACATCATCTCATATCTTTGCCTAAATTTCTGTGGACTTCAGTTTGATGAAATGCATTTGTCTATGTCACATATTAAATCTTATACCCAGGGAGGTTGAAGCAGAATTAATTATCCTGAATTTTGCAAAGCCCCATCCTTCTTTCCAGAGGATGAGAGCTGTAGAGCTTTTCTAAGGTTCTCCAACCATGTCCAACTGGAAGGATTGTTAAACCCTAATGAACTAGCTTCTCCCTTAGAAAATACTGGCTCATCCAACTAAAGCAGAAAGTATTTTAGAAAAAATATTCCATATATTTAATTTCCTGCCATTTTTAAAACTAATAATCAATCTTGGTTCAGAGTAACCAAGGAAAACTAAAGGGATTTAAGTGCTTAACTCAAGGTTGGACTGTAGTTTTCTGATTTAAAATGACATTGATAGAAATTGGGTACCAAGAGATACTGCCAAATATACTGCTTGATGCCTGCTTCCAGATTCTGCTTAGCTTTGTAAAATCTGCCCCCCTGAATGTTAAGACTGAGTGAAGTACTTGAAAGCCCTCAATTGCACTGTCAGTCAAAGAATTGGCTTTCTTCTCCCAGAAAGCTTAGAAAAGTTTTTTGGTTTTTTGGTGGTTTGTTGTTTGGTTGGTTTTGTTTTTTTTTTTTCCTTTCATCAAAAGTTGTTTCCAGTTTCTAATATGCTCTAGGGCTGACAGTTGGTTTTGAGTTACAATCAACCATAAGCATCCAGGGTTGAATGAGGATTAACTTCCTTTTTAAGATAAGGATTTCAGCTCAGAGGTGAGCCAGGTGATATTCCAGAAGCAGTGAATTTTGTCCAGCCCTGGTGTGTTGGACCACTGGTGTCTGAGCTGCAGCTTATATGTTACAAACATTTTGTGATTATACGTGTCTAGGAAAGGGTAGTACAGTTAGGTACCCTTATTGTTCTCTGAAATTAGTATATGTCTTTATAGATGAATTGGTTTCCATACCTGACAGTCTCTCTTGTTTTCTGTCACTGTTGGAGAAGAGATACTAGGGACAACTGAAAGCAAATTACTGGTGTGTTGCGTTAGGCTGGAACTGAGCAGTGCTGGACCAATACAGCATGTTGTCGCTGCGGAAGAGGAAGGCAGAGCTGGGTGTGCTGCATCTGCTCTTCTTGGCATCCTGGCAGCATTATTTCTCCTGCAGTAAAGTGTGTTGGAAAGCTTAAATAAACCTTTCAGGAGCACGGCTCATGACACAGTCTTGGTGCAGTGGGGACATGGCCAATGTAAGTGAGGGGAGCCTGGGATGAAAAGAAGACTCTTGCATCTTTCAGTGAAATAATTCCCCAATCAAGTTTGAAGTTCAGCACAAGTGGGGAAAAAATAGCTTGCTGTGTAGGATCACCTGAAGTAACTGCGCCTTGCAGAGCAAGAAGTAACTCCTTGATATCCTGATGACACATCAAGACAGCAATCCTTTAACACTTACAGAGTGCTTTTTATCTTCAAAGCTTCATGAACATTAGTTAATTAATCCTCAGAAAGCCTGAGGGAGCTACGTATGTATTGTTACAAGCCACGGGCCAACAAAGGACTTCACAGTTGTTACCATGCCTCATGCTGTGGCTACTGCTGGCATCAACCAGGGCAGAAATTAAGATCTTCTTACTAAAAAGCACTCTCCTTTCCTCCCCCAGCAAGCAGCAGTTCAATGAGACTCTCCACAGTGATGTAGAAACTGGGATTCAAAATGAAGCTGGGCTGGTTCTATCCATCACAGTGTTATATAGCCAGTTACAGCCAATGCCTTTTACCCAGTGGGCTGCAAGCTACAGCCCAGGGAACTGGGGTGTAGAGCCTCCAGGGATGTTGCACAGTCAAAATCCCAGCAAGCCAGTGCCAACTCTTACACTGCTGGAGCCAGGCTACAGCCCTGAAGTTTCATCTTCACATCTCAGGGAAATGCAGAAGTAGATCTATAGGAGACATGCATGGAGAAACTGAGCAGCATTGAGGTAGCTCTACAGAAACTGCAGCTCTGTCTTGCCTCTCTTGCTGCTTCTTCTAGAGCCGTGATACCAGGGGTGAAGTAACAGCCTTGGAGCATCTTGCTGCTGCAATAGAAAGAAAATGTGCTCTTCCTTAGCATAGGTAAGGGCCATCTGTTCATGGCTGAAGTGAGATAATGTTTAGGAGCCTCCCAGGATACTAAAGACTGCACTTTCTCTGACGTCTTGTGCTGTTCAAGCTCATGGCAGTGCTCCCTTTGAATTCGTGTTTTGTAGTTCTTCCTACTTGCATAAATTGAAGTAGAATGCAATGGTTCATATCAATAATATGGCTCAGGGAGGGCACATGTAACAGTATACATGCTGATATGAGCCAGCTGATGATTGGACGTCACAGGTCCCTGTACAGTGTACCAGGAGGTTTGACATCTATGTTGCTACATCCATCAGTCAATAAACTCCATGCTGCCTGCCTTTAGAGGGTGAGTTACATGTGGAGAACTGTTTTCTCTGTAGTTACCAGGACTGAGAAAGAGCACGGGGATTTGGGGGACTGGCACGGAAACTGTTGTGCTAGACATGGCTTATGGAATAGAGGTAGATGTGGCGGCAAGGCATCAGTTTTCTGCTTGACTGGAAGTCAGACTATGTACCTTGAAGGATGTTTGTCTTAGCCTGTTGTTAAAGACCTTTAATGGTGATTCCACTGCCGCCTCAGTGAATCTCTTCTAGTGCACCTCTATCCTGTTTATGGTTTTCCTAATATCTAACCTAAATCTCTCAAATTGTCACTGTTGCAATTACATTCTCGTCCGTTACTTCTCCGCAATTACTTCCTGTCCAATCCATCATGGGCATGGAAATTACTTTATTTCCTTTCTCTGTGCAACAGCCTGGTTGTACTTAAAGGAGGCTGTTAATGTTCCAGCTCGGACTTCCCTTTAGTTTAATCAACCCTGGTTCATTTAGCCTGTTCTTGCAGATTGTGATTTCTAAGCAGCTGATCTCTTTTGATCCTCCCATCTGGTATGTCCCTGGTTGTTCCAGGTCCTCCTTGGGACATACTGGAGGTGTGACCTCACCAGTGCTGAACCAACAAGCAAGAATTACCTCATATGTTTTTAAGATTACCCAGTCAGAGATCTCTGCCTTTTGGGTGTGTCAGTGTTCACTGGGGGCCCAGGATGGGCACGGACCCACACGTCAAGGAGAGACAGCATTTCCCAGTGGTCCAGAAAATAATTCAATGATACATTTACTACCCTATTTTCAGTTCTTCCCTTTTTCATTATATCAAGTTGTCGTGGTTTAACCCCAGCCAGCAACTAAGCACCACGCAGCCGCTCACTCACTGCCCCCCCACCCAGTGGGATG
>JANHGO010000042.1:25552180-25567502 GCA_024606505.1 Aquila spilogaster
GTTATTGAGTGTTTTGTGGGACTGTAAGACCAGTTGCTCGACCATATGCGGGAGATGGACTATGTTGAAGATATAGCCGAAGATATTGATCGCGAATGGCGCGCCGTGATTCCGGTCTCTTGTATGTCTGAGTAGCTTATCGGGACGGAATAGAAGATCAGGTAGATGACCTAAGACTGGTATCCAATATGGAAGCACGCGGGGTTCCGCGGCGCCTTGTGCCTGCAGTGAAGACGCTCGCTGCTTTTCACCACTTCTTAGCCCAGGAAACTGACTTTCTCCTCAACACCCCAACCACCTCCACCCCCTGACCAGGTGTGCGCTGGGGCTGCCTAGAGATGCTCCCCCAGGCAGGGAGGTGAGCCACTTTTCCTGATAGTCAGGAATCTTATGTTAAGGATGTGGTGGTAAAATGTCATAAATTGCAATAATTGAGGGGAACAAAGACATTTTACTATCACTTCATTAGAATTGCACTATCCTTTCTATGCCGAACTTTTTTTAAAGACCAGAAATGATGTGGCCATTAGATTAAGCATCCATCTCTGTGTATCTGTGCAGTTAATTTAAGGGTGACACTCTTAGCCAGGTCCCATCAGGAGGAAAAGGATAATATGCTATTAAAGTTGCAATTACTGTATTAGGCTCAAAATGTAAATGCATATACCAGCTGTTATAATCTAGCAAAGAAGGAGGGGGAAGTCTGGCAAATAGTTCTTGTGGGTTTTTATATAGCTGCTCATAACAGTGAAATTAAATGAATACATGTGTATGTGTGTACAGCTAGATTTATAGACTCTCTTTAAAATGTAAGCACTCGAGGTCCCGCTGAAGTAGCAGAAAACAAGCTGGGATTGTTCCACCTGCATATCTGGCCTTCAGCTTCTGTGTGTTCAGATATGCTTTGCAATGCCAGAGGGACTCACCTATGCCTCAAGCTCAGCTGTTTCTTGGGGCAGGTGTGGGAATTCAGAGGGTTGACCTTTGGAGCACTGCAAAGCAGGAAGGAAGCTAATGCTGCAAAGACTGTTTCCTTTGGCAAGTGCTACCCCCTTCCCTGTGCCAGGACCCCTCTGTGAACCAGAGCCTTCAGGGCACCAGTACTGGCTGCAGCACAAAGCCATGCTTAGTAGCTGCAATTTTTTTTTTCCCCAAGTATTTTCTCTCCTTTAGATATTCTTGGCTAGATTTCTAGCAACCTACTGTAGCTTTGCTACAGCTTTGCTCTGCTTGCTTCAGCAGAGCTTTGTCAATTTGGAGTAGCTGAGGGCGTAACCCTCACTCCAGAGAGGTGAAATGCCTTGTTCATATACCAGTACCTTATTGGAGCTGGGAACAGCACATACATGGAAAGTTCACAGTAAGAGCTTCTCTTTATGTACCACTTGCTACCAGAACGGTCTGGAAATCTGAAGGAGGTGCCCTTAGGTAGCTGACGTGGCACAACTGCTTTTTCAGTGATGAACAATAACATTTCTGAGCTCACTGAATGCAGTCCAGGACTACATATGATTGTATTCTAGAAGGAACCACCCTGCCTTTGGGTACCCTGTGATTTTATCTTCTTTAGTTTTCAGCTTTCTCTCCTACTGTTACCAGCCTTTGCTTTTTCGTGTAAATACAGCTTATTTCAGTTTTTCAAAGTTATCCTGCATGATATTCCTACTCTTTGCTGTACTGATGATACTACCTAAATTTGTGCCATCGGAAAACTTTATTAATATAAATATATATTTTAAAGTAATATTAATGTAACTTCCTTTCTGTAAATACCTCTAATGAAATTGTTGTATAAGAGCAGTCCATGAACAGTACTTTTTGTCCCTCTTTGTGTGGAAAGCTCTATTGGTGTGGTCCTTCCTTTTCTATCAAAGCCTGCTGTCCGCTCTATTGGTGTGGTCCTTCCTTTTCTATCAAAGCCTGCTGTCCTGTTGCACTGGCAGATCACTGCCTACTGCATGGTTATGCTGTGAATTGCACAGGATGATTTAAATGGTAAATTCCCGCATGACACTATTGTAAATGTTTTGCCAAGGTCCAAATAACTATAATTTTCTACTTTTTTTGTTTTCCCTTTGGGGATAAATAGCAGATAATTTTTGGTAAGCTCAGACTGTGTTTTTTCCCCACATATATTTAAAAATTATCCTAGCAAAAGGACGTACAACTGCCCAGATAATGTTCATTTTCCCAGTGTAGGTGTTACCTGTGTTGTTCTCCAGGGAGCCTGTGCCCCTTTGTGGTGGTATTCAATGTCCTGGTTGCTCTGAATTGGGAGGGAGCTTATCCCCTCCTGGTCCCTCCATCCCCATCTAAATGCCTAGCACTTCCACTTCCTCTCCCATTAGCAATCCTTTAAATATAGTCTTTCCTCCATTAAATTCGGTATCACTCTCATTACAGAAAACAGAAGTACCCATTTAGATTTGGAGCCATGTTTGATTATCTCTGATCTTTACATTGTTCCCATCAGTTCCGTGCTTTCCCCTCAATCTCCTTTTATTTATATAAATGAGGAGCCATTTGTTATTTTAATTTTCCTTTGCAGTGCTTTACTTTCAGCATTTTTCCACTGTATCTCTGCACCCTCTGAGCTCCAAGTCAGTTTTCCTATCTGATGTTTCTCCCTTTCCATGCCATGTAAGTGCTCAGATTGCTCGGACTTGAAGTGATTAACTTGGCTTTGTTCTAAAAGAGATATGAGGTCTGGTGGCAAGAGGCATGTCCCATGCATTGGCCCCATCCTTTGGTGGTAGTGGCACTGGAAGTGGGGTCGTTTCCACTACTTGGAGGGGGACAGAGGAAACCAGAGCTCGGCAGCACCTTAGATTTTTGCCAGGAGATAAATAGGACAATATATTTCAGGACTGCACTGGCAACCTGGTATGTCTGATCTCTCTGTGAGTAATAGCCATTTTGAAGTGATTATTCATCCTGTTACATCTGAAACATTTCTCTAGAAGTGTTGTTTTTCTGCCCTCCTAACTTATGTGAAGGTTTCTTTGATCTGAATGTCAAGTCCTTTTTAAATTGAAGTCCTTGAGTTATTTGGTCAACTTATTTTCACTAGTTGTTTCCCGGTAGTTCAATAAATAGTAGCAGATCTATTTTTGTTGATTCTTTGATTTAATTTTAACTGAGTCAGCCCATGCCTGCTCATTGCAGAATTCTTGTCTATGATTAGCTCTTGCATGATGTATTCCCCTCTCGCCAAAACCAGGTCTTAAATGCAGCTCTCTGTATTGACTCCTTGGTGAAGAGATCTGACTCTCTCACTGAGCACCTGGACTAAAACATTGCTGGCTGTGTTTGTTCTGCAGTGTAAGCACTGGACATGGTATTGCTGTGAATGCATTACAGAACTAAAGCCTTTCTTAATGCTGTTCTCCAGTTGCTCAAAGGTTCAGTAGAACCAACTTTTACTGTCCTTCCCTGGAATTATTTTGCCTTGAACAGATTGCTTTCAGCCTGTGCTGCCTTGTCTTTGCTTTATAACCTATTGCATTGTGGTGCTACAACATCCATCTGCCAAGATAATCTTTATTTCCATCTTTCCTGAACAGCATGTACCTTTCAAGGATTTGCAGAGCACAAGTAAACAGAGCAGCTTTTAGGACAGTGTTTTCCTTATGACTTTCAAGTTCTTTATTCTGCCCTAGTGGAGATTGAGTAGCCCTTTCTCCAGCTTTTCTTAACCTTATCTCCTGCCTTAGGCTGGCAGGGGATAGAGGCACATACTTTCACACTAAATCACATGGAGTTTCTCATGCTGAATTTTACTGTGAGATTCCAACAATAGCATTTCTTTTAATTTTTTTTAAAGGCTTGCTTTCCAAATGCACAAAAAAACCTGTAAAATCTTCCCCTGGAAACCTGTTTGTCTTGTCTGAGGAACAGGTATTTCAGGGTCTTCATTGGGAATATCTGAGCTCTACAAATACCATGCTAATGTTCACCTCCCCTCTGGAGGAAGCCAGTGCTCTTTGCACGTTCACCACATCTTCCCTACCTGAAACATACTAGAGACAGCAACCTCCTCGGGTTTTCCCCACCCTTTATTGTGTATTCCACTATCCATCTGCTATGAATCACTCATAAATCTAGCCTAATCATGACAAATATGTGAAGAACTAATGTGCTGTTCACAAGATGAGATGAATTGGGTTGAATAATGAAGGCACTGATGCCACTAGATTTGATTTGATTTGTATATGTTTAGACACATTTAAAGTCAATGGAGAAGTATTTGCAACTTGCAGAGCTCAAATGTTTCCTGGTTATTATCTTCCCTTTTGTAATAATCGAATTCATTTGCAACTAACCACAACAGAGAAGCCCAATAACAAAAGATTTATACCATGTTGGCTTTTGAAATGGTCATTTGATTTCCAATGGGAGTCAGGTAGATCCTCAGCAGAGCTCATTTTCAGATCTACCTATTTATGCAATCTGTATGATTTACCATGCCACAGACAAGAGTCTATTACAGCTTCTGCAAGTAAACTAGATGCTACGTTAGATAACCAAGTTTCCTAGAGCTATTAGCCATATAAATCCAAGATAAATCGTTTTCCTTGTGTTAGGAAATCAAGGTGAGCCTGCTAAAAACAATAACAATATATCAATATCTTAAGTTTTCTATTAAGTTCCGTTTGCCTGCAGCTCTTCCAGCTCAGGGTAGAGTGGGTTGACCAGCTCAAGGAAGTAACATTTCTAACATCCCAATTCAAAAGTGTACAGGGCCATATTGTGGAAAAGAAGCTTGTTTATTATAATGTTTTCTTGAATCAAGAACTTGATGTCAATCATGCTTTTCAGTTGCAGAAGCCTGTTGTTTATTGCAGCAGCATGCTTTGTGTAAGTTCCTTCCTGATTTACGGTGATTCACATTGATAGACTTCTAGTCTATGACACTGCCCTCACAAATGATAATTTATAACAGCTTTAGCTCTGCTCTTTCAGTGCTGGTTTTCAAGGACTGGAGCCAAGAGTTATTCGCTAGAAGTAAATCTGGGAGGAAGTTCACTTACTTTGAATATTAATTAATGTTTATATACTACGGTTTATTTTGTTATGCAGTGATTTAATTCAGACCATCCAGAATAGTGCTGTATGGGTGAAGAGAATCAGTAGCCATGTGCTCAATTCATTTCAGAGATAAACCTGCTTCCATTCATTTTCTTTTATGGCATAACCTGAAAACAAGCTTTCGTCAACGTGGCAGAGAAGAGTGTGTGTAAGGCAGTGACAAGTGGTGCTTCTCTGTTCTCTGTAATTATGCAATAAAGAGAAGATGTTCAGATTCACCTCCAAGCCCTTCCCCTGCATTGCTCTTCCCATGTGAGAGTTAACCTCTTCACTTCGCTGCTTTCTTCTTATTCAGGCTAATCATCTTGTGGAGATACTAGTGGAAGTGATTGAGACAAAGGGGTGTAGCATCATCTTGATGCTGAAGAGCTTTCAGAGGAGGTAAGTGCGTGACTTCCCAGCAGAGTGAGAGAAGAATACACAGCTGAAAAATCTTTCTTCATTTCTAAGAAAAACAGGAATGGCCGGGTCATTGCTGGTTGCTAACATGTTTGTATTTTTCGTGTTGCATTGTTTAATATTTTGTAATCAAAAGCCAGCACTTTATTAGGCTATACTCTCAAAAAGTCTCCAAATACTCTAATGTCAAAATCTGTGATAAGAATAAAAATCCCAATGGAGACTGTTAGCCCCAGCAAATCTTTTTTTTCTTTTCTAACTTCAGCTCTTCCCTGCCTTAAATTCTGACTCCAAAGCCCTGAGCTCCCCACTAAGGCGGCTGGATGTAGGAGCCAGCCAGCAGAGCCTGCTGGGTTTGAGCTCTCTTTTAAGAGGGGTAAGGGCTTGTGGCTCCAATCTCTGAGCTGCCTCCTTCCCTCTGCCTGCAGAGCACAGCCCCTCAGCATTCCATGGCCTCTCAGAAAGCTGCAGCTGGTGCCTGTCCTTGCCCAGCAGGCACTCTGGCCTAGGGAGACTTTTCCATGCAATTTGCACGCATGGTATAGCAGATAAGCCATAAATAGTTTGCACCTACTTCAGTAAGTAGCTCAACAGTGTAGCATACTATTGTAATGGAGAAAAACTCTCATTCCATTAAATTAGATGTTAGGAATAATAGCTGGACCTTTAAGGTTAAGGAAATTCGATCTGTTCAGGTGGCACAGAACAGCCTTCAGTGCATTGCACAACCTGAGGAAAGAGCAGAGTGTTGCCCACTGTATTTACTATCATGTTTGTTTTGGGAGCTAAATTATTCTTACTAATTCTGCTAGCAGTGTAATACGCTGTCTCAGTAATGGAAAGCATATGAAAGCAAGCAGATGGCGAGAGCAGAAAAAACCCAAGCATGTCCTGATAATGTAGTAAGCAAGTTCATTTTTTTGGCATTAGGCTTTCATAACCGAGGCATGGTGATAACAAGTACAGGCACATTTTTAAAGCGCAGTTCATCAAAAAATACAGCCAGTTTCATTGCACAGCAATGGAAGATTACTTTGAGACTTTTATATAGATAAAAGCTAGATGCGAATGTTGTTGAATTAGACCCATCATTTATTATTGCTGGCAGATGAGTGACAGCAGATACTGGTCAGAGTGATGCCATCACAGTCCTGTGATCGCTCGTATCTTTACAAATGTAGAATTTCTCACCCATTCATTTGCAAATATGTAGCCACCCTGTATTCCAGAAAAACCACAGACACTTCGATACAGGGTGTTATTGCAGTGGGCAGTATTGGAAATTCAAAGTATTTTATTTTGCTTCTGAAGTATTCAGTCTCTGGTTGGACGTTGTGAAGTTCAAGGTTGTTGCTTCTTAAATATCTGCGTATCTGCAGCACGTGTGGATCCCACCTGGCGCTGGCCCCAGTCCTCGCGAGGAAGACAGTGCATGGGGAGTGCTCTGTGCTCAGCATGTCTGGAGAAGAATGGGTTTGCCCCGCTGCCAGAGCAAACAGCACTGACATGAGGTTTTTGGGGGTGGAACCAGCCTGACTACCTCCAACCCACATGTTGGGTTGTCTTTTTTTTCTTGAAGTCTCTCAGGCCAAAATATGGGCAGAAGCAAGGCCAGATTCACTGTTTATACGATCTGTTGTTTTAAGGTTCTTCAGAGAAGGGATACATGAATTTTTGTTATGATTTCTTTTTGAAGCAATACAGTTGCGTCTTTGTGTGACATCTCAAGTGTCTCCAGCCATACATTGTGAGATGTGGCTGCAAGTGAGGCCCTGCCTTCGGCTTCCAGGAGTTTGCTTCAGAGGGAGTAAGGGAGGAGGAGCTGCCAGTGCTGCTGTGTGGGGAGCAAGTGCCAGCGCTCAGTTCAGGGAGTGAACAGAACTGAGCAGTGATCTCTTCTGCAGGGAAGAGGGTGAGGAGATACAGCCCCCTTTCTCATGAAACCATGTAATTGGTTACAATGCTTTTTTCATCATTCAGAAACATGGCATGTTAAGTAACACAAGGTTTTTTAAAAATATTTAATATGCATCTGGTTCATTCCTGACTTGAAGAAACAAAGGCAAGAAAGCCTTTCTGATCGCTTGCTCCCTCTGAGGGCCTTGCTCTTGCTGCTTCCTGAGAAAAGTTGTCTCCCTTTATCTTTTTTTTAGCAATGGATGCTGATTTAACCTCCCAGGAGATCATGTTTTTTTCTTCCGTGTTGCTTTTAGTGTCTCTGGGAAGTGGCAGGTGGTACTACTCAGGAGATGCCTTTGATGGCCCCACGTCCTCTCTGTTTCATTACTCAGACAGGAGGTAGGATTGCTATGGCACCTTGTTTTCAGCCATTTTCTGCTCCCAGGACTGTGCTGCCCATCTCATTGCTGTGGCTTCCCCTTGCGGGGCCTGGGGATAGATGCAGAAGCCAGGTGACACAGGGCTGCCTTGCTGCCAAGGCAGGGCCTGAGACCGTGTCCTGGCAGAGCCTGGGCAGGGGCCAATCTTCTCAGCAGGGATGGGATGGGATAGGGCCTGCTCTAATGCTGAAGGCCCAGCTCAAGCCTCTGGAGGTGGGAGACCCTGTGCTGACAGCCAGAGGTCAGGGCACATTGCTTCCCTCTGCTGCGGTGCCTCAGCCATCTGCAAATCCCTCCATCCGTGGCACCAGACCTTGCTCCCACCTTGTTTAGGCTAAAGCCAGTGGGCCTGTTTTCAAAGCAAAGTGCTGCTCTCCCCGTGGAAAAACCTTGCTCCTGATTTTTTTGCTCAGTAATCACCACAGCAAGCAGCTTTCAGTGTACTGCCTGCAAGCAGCTGTTCTTTTTGGTGTTCATCCTGCAGTGAACCATCGTGTGTTGTGTTTCTATACCTCCAGACAAGGCTGTGGAAGCAGTAGAGGACTTTTCCAACAACTGATGCCAGCTGTTCCTACTGCCAGGCCTGCCTGCCCAGGGCTGCTGTGTTTATTTCTGGGGTCAGAGGGGAAGGGGGGGAACTGTATCTGGGTATTTTAATTAGCTAATTCTAATGGAAGCAAGTGGCACTATAGCTGCTTCCTAAACAGAGGCATCTGTTTGTGGAGTCCTGGCACCATTGCGGGGCACCAGGTAGGACCCATCTGGCCAAGTCATTGCTGCAGCTGTGCTGGGCAGCCCAGGAGCCCACTGGCTCCTCCCAGGAGTGCTGGAGCAGGCTGGGGGCATTGCTTCCCTCCCATTGCCCATGCACTGCTAGAAGTGGCACAGCCCTGCTACTCACAAACCCTTCTGGAGTTTTTTGCCTCAGTATCACGCATTTGAGTCTTGAAACCTTGCTGCTGGTTCATTTTCAGAAGGGACAGAATATATTACAGAGCCAAGATCTTATGGGCAAATAATAAGTCCTAGCACCTGCTGGCTGGAGCCCATGGGCTGTGACCTTCCATCTCCTCCAGTGTTTATATTTTCCTCCACGGGAAACAGCAACGTGGTGAAGAATTCCTGTTATTTCAAATATTTCACCATGGTGTTATCTGGCCTAGTCTAAACAGTGGTCCCACTTCTCTTGAGAGTTGTACTCCACAGGGGAAAATGATAACAAATGTTGTTATTCCCAGTGTGTTCCCCCCACCACAGGGGCACGTATCTGTGACATGGAGTGGCAGTGTGCTCCTGGAAGCATCAATCCAGATATGTATTAGCTGAAAAATGAGATAAAAAATTGCCCCCCTTGTCATACTCCAAGCTGATCCACCCAGAGGAGGATCCATGCTGTGCTGCTTCTGTCCTGGATGTGCCACTTCTTAATGCAGGAAGTGCATCACATCCCAGGCTCTGGGAACGTGTAGTGTGTGTCACTTGCCCCATTGCCTTAAATACAATAAATCTCTAATACCTCATTAAAAGCTGTAATTCTGCAAAAGCTGCGGCCAGGGCAATTATTTGTATTCATATTCACTGACCCACTGAAGGAACCAGGCTGTGAACACCCCGACTCTAGTGGGAAAGGCCTGGACAGTCAGACCAGACCCAGACGTTCAAACACAGCCAAACTTCAGCCTGAATGCAGACAACACAGCTAACCCTTACTTGATTTATGGTAGCCTGAACCTGAATGTGAACTCAACCACTGTGTTACCAGAGATCTGAACCCGGATTTGGCTCCCTGAATAGCTTAGGTCTAGGTCTTGAAATTACCCACTTGTTGGCTGCAATCTGCTCTGGAGCTGGAGATTTATTTCTCCAGGAGGCAGGAAAACACATTATATTGCCAAACTACTTCCAGTCTTTTCCAGAATTACAAGTCAGGGGATGGTGGGTAAGTCTTGTGATTTTCATCCTACAATCTAAACCAGATGGGCTACTCTCCCAGCATAAATATTTAAGCAAAGAAAAGCAAAAAACTGGCAGAAAAAGCTCAGTTTCCTAATTAATTACATTATTACGACTTGCACTGTTTAACGGGATGTGTATAAAGCTGCTTTACAAGATAGTTTGATCACCTTCTTTGATTCATCTCAATAAAAACTGGAATTTTTGTTTTCTCAGGGATAATGAAGTAACTGTAGAATAATAAAGTGGCTGTGCTTATTGGAAACAGAAAGCTCTCAGCTTTCAGAAGAAAAGATCCTCATGGTGAAGCTCATGCTATATTAATCCAAAAATACAAATAAGTGGAAGTGATCCAGAAAGTCCTTGTTACTAACATCAGCCCAGGTGAGATTAACAAAGCAGAGCATGGGCTGTGGGAAGTGAGGACGGGGTGAGCAGAAAGTCTATGCTACGTTTCCTGGTCCCTGTCCAGGCAGAGCAGCCAGCGGGCTTCTGCTTGCCCACAGCTCAGCGCTGCAGGCCCATTGCTTGTGTCAAGTATTTGGGATAAGAACTTTGAGATTTCCTTCTTGGAGAAGTGTGATCAAGATACAAAGCCTGAGAGCTGTCTTCAAAATGGAAGAGCTGTGTGGGAGACCATGGATGTGGGTGGTTCGGTCACTGTTAGTGGTGATGAGAGGTGATTTATCTGCACCAGACCTGGAGGCATGGATGCTGAACCTGCAAACCTAGAGGATGGGAGATGTGGGACAGGAAGGGTGGGAGAGCAGAGTGGGGAATGGGTGCCGATATGATCATGGAGGGGAGTGAGCATTATTTGGCCTCAGGCTTGACCTAGAATGGCCAGAAAAACTGCATCCTACTGGCTGCACCCAAAGTAGTGCTTGTAACTGCTGAGTGTGCTTCAGGATGTTGAATCAAAGAACAGGAAAGGGAGAAGTGGCTTTACAGCACATCACAGAGCACCCTGCTTCCCAGCAGTCCCCTCCGACAGATACACAGGATGAAGCTTGGCATTACCAGAGTAGCTTTATAAATGTTTTCTTGTAGTTTTACATTATTCTAAAATCTGCCTCGTTCACTGCTGAATAGTCATCAGTCGTCTTCCCTCTGGTGGTAAAGCGTGTGCTGTCTTGGATCCCAGTTCCATGAGGTTAACAGAAATCCTTCACTTTTTTTTTTCTTTCAGTCTTTCAGCATTTCTGCCACTGAAGATCCTCTTCTCCGGCCTCAAGCTGAAAAATCTTTGTGGCAGATTTGGCATTGCCTGTAATAATTTATGAACGTGATGTGTTGACATGTTTACTGTGTGCATACATTGAGCTACTTCAATCGCTGGCTTGTCAGGAAGTGTACCCAGGAGAGAACAGATGAATCCAGGCACACGGTTTGGAGGAAACACTGGGGAGCTGAAGCAAGTGCCCTTCGCTCTGACATTTTGGCTGGGCCCCTGCTGGGCTCACAGGAGAGGTTTCCCTGGGAGAACATGGGTGTCTGTGAAGGAAG
Organism: Aquila spilogaster; assembly: GCA_024606505.1. Taxonomy (NCBI): domain Eukaryota; kingdom Metazoa; phylum Chordata; class Aves; order Accipitriformes; family Accipitridae; genus Aquila; species Aquila spilogaster. Next base: position 25,563,466 of record JANHGO010000042.1, read on the forward strand.
GCACAGAAGACCCTGGGGAATTCACAGAGAACCATTTAAATAGAGGCTTTGGAGAGCAAGAATCCAAAAAGGACTGAAAGTGCTCAGATCTGCAGATGTGTAATTCAGTGCATGTTGGGAAGACTGCAAGATGAAGTGGATGTGAAATATTTTTTTTAACCACCATGCCTTATTTCAGAGGTTAAATGGCTCTTCTGTTTTATAAACGTTGTTTGGGTTGTGCAAGAGGGCCGAATGCCTCTGTTCCCACGTCCATGTGGGAGCATGGCGAGTGTGCAGGGTAGGCTGGCTGAAGCTTGGCAAAGCCACCTCAGCCTGCCTGAGGGAAGGTGAGAGCTTGAGGCCTGGCAAAAACAGAGGGGAAGTCAGAAAGACCACTGACAGCTGAGATCCAGCAGTAACCATAACAACACCATCATCTTCCTTAAAAGTCCCAGCACGTAATTCTACTAATGACTTTTATTAAACATTTAAGCCTTAGTCTTCAAGTGATTCATATTTGTTACAAAACACCATCCCATTAACGCGAAGTACAAGCCGAAACAAAGTTAATGAGCCCTAATGCTTGCCGGATAATTCAAAGTTTGAGTGATATTAACAAAAATAAAATAAGGAAGAAATCTACTTTCATTGTCCACCAGAGAACTTGAGTTTTATCCTTTTGGTTCATAAAAACAAGTCTATTGCTCAAGTGGCTCTTACGCTGTTATTAAAGTTGTACCAGAACACATAGATGTGCGTAATTAAGTGCCTCTCTGTTACGAAAGGGCCCGCCTGGCTGTCCACAGGGAATGTGAGGGGCCTTTATTCATAACATCAAAGAGAATGGTGTTACCCTCACCCCCTTGTACCTCACTGTGTTGGCTGGGGTTGGTCCCACGTGTTGTGTTGCCCAGGATATGGCGCTGTCAGCAGGAGCTGGGCTCTGTGAACCTGGAGGCAACAGGAACATGGCCTGAAATGTTTGTCTCATGGAGATCTTCAACAGAACTCAGGTCAGGCATCCAAAACACTGAGGAACTACAAAAAGTCATGACATGTCTGAAAGTGTGGACTGAGATATTTCTGTCTGTTTTTGCAATCAGATACTAATGGCAAATGGGGAAATGGAGTAAAAATCACTGACATCTCCCTACCCTTGAAAGCATATGATGTTGCTCAAAGCTCTGCCAGTTTTATCTGTGTGTTCCTGTGAAAAGACTAAACACAAGAAACAGAAAGGGCCAGCAGTAAAGCTGTAAAGTGCCATTTTGGAAGGGATGAACAAGCATTGTATAGTGACCAAGGTGCTACCAGAGTTACGTTCCTTGTCATCTGGCTCTCATGAAGCAGATATCAGCCCAGTGGGCTTCCTAGCCAGCACAGTCCCGGCAAACAACTTTGGAGGTGAAAAAGGGAATGGGTAGTGCCATCATGGTGCCCATCTGCAGCAGCTTCTGCCTTTGCCTCTTGGTAAATACTACATGGTGATACTGCAAGGCCTTGCAGGGCCACAGCCACTGTGTAGGTGCAGCCACGCTCCTTGTGGGACCGGAGTGATCCCTATGGTGAAGCAGCTCTCCGCAGAGATATTTGTCCTTGGGTAGGAGAGGAGGCCCTCGCACCACGGGGCTGTGGGCTAGGGTAGCACAGGGGCTGCTAAGTTGGCAGCTCCCTAGGAGAACGAGGCTTAATGCAAAACGTGAAAGGGAATCAGGCAAAATGGGCCGACTTGGACATGAGATAATGTTCTGCAGCATAAATCATAAATTCTCCCCCATTTGGAAAGAGGTAAGAATTTCATCTTCATTAATTTCAGCTGGCAGATACAGATAACAAAGCAGCCCTCTGTATGGGAGAGCAAGAATCGCTGAGGCTGATGTGAGGAGACAAGATGCACTTGGAGACAGAGGAAAAATACAGCGCTGAGAAAGTTTCCACTATTAATATTTTTCCCTTGCAAATATGGGTCTCCTAAAATGCTCCTTTCTTTAGGAAGGCTCTAAATGAAGAGGAGGTGGGAAGCAAAGTTACAAAGCACGTAAGAAAGCCTCAAATACATGAGTGGGAGGAAGGAGGAAGGAATGAAAGAATAATGAAGCTTGCCTCACTGGGAGCAGTTGGAGGCAAGGAAACGCTCATACGTGTGGCTGCACTCTGCGGGAACTTGGGTTGAGGTCTCAGACTGCCACAGTTGGTGTGGCTGCAGCACAGAGCATTCAGGTGGCCTGAACTAAGGGCAGAGAGGCACTGGTACTGCTTCTACCAGGAGTTACCTGGCTTAGAGCTCATGGGTACATACAGAAAAGGGCTGCCTCTGTAGTGTTGATGCAGGGCGGACCTGTGAGGGGTGACAGCACCTGCAGCGTTTGCAGAGATCGTGTGGCTCGGGGAGTACCTGAGCAAGGCCGATGCTGGTCCATGCCTGGAGGCTCCCACTGCATTCATGGGATTTGTACACGTCTGTCTCGACACTGGTGAGGTCACACCTCAAGTACTGTGTTCAGTTTTGGGCCCCTCACTGCAAGAAAGACATCTGTGTGTCCAGAGAGAGGGCAACAGAACTGTGAAGAGTATGGAGCATGAGTCTTATGGGGAGTGGCTGAGGGAACTGGGATTGTTCAGCCTAGAGAAGAGCAGGGACAGGGAAGACATTATTGCTCTACAACTCCCTGAAAGGAGGTTGTGGTGAAGTGAGGGTCAGCCTATTCTCTCAGATAATGGTGATAGGATGAGAGGGAATGGCCTCAAGTTGCGCCAGGGGAGGTTCAGGTTGGATACGAGGAAGGAGTGGTGAGATATTGGAATAGGCTGCCCAGGGAGGTGGTGGAATCACCATCCCTAGTGGTGTAGATGTGTACAAATGTGTAGATGTGGCACTGAGGGATGTGGTTTAGTGGGCATGGTAGTGACAGGTTGATGGGTATACCAGATGATCTAAGTGGTCTGTTCCAATCTTAATGATTCTGTGATTCCCACATGTGGAGATATTGCAGACAGACATGCGTGTATTTAAAAACAATTTAGAGCTGCCTGTTACTGACATGGTGCCCAGAGCCCCAGCTCCAGCTGTGCCAATACCTGTGCTGAAGCGCTTGACTGTCCCTGGGCTGTGCGCATTGCGGCCAACCCAGGTGGTTCTGCTCGGTGTACCCAGCAGCTGCGACACCCACAGCCTTTGCTGGGCTGGGAGAGGGGCCTGGACAGGCAGGGCTGTGAGCCTGGCTCGGGAACCCTGGGGCTTTGTGTTTGCCTGGAACAAACCGAGTGTACCCATCCCATGAGGAGTGGGCAGCAGGGGGCAGGGCTGCCTGCTCTAATGGTCATTATCCCCGTGTGTGCCAAAACTAAACCAAGAGTAATGGTGGGGTTTTCTATGAGCCCCACAGCAATCATATACCTCCAGTGTCACAGGGTAGGCTTGGATGGATCAAGGTAATCCTGCAGTGAATGACTGAATGCCTTGCACGGGCCTGGCCGTTCCCTGCAAGTGTGTGGCAGTGCCAGCGGTTCCAGCTGCCCTCACCCTTTGTGCTCACAGCCGGAGCCTGGGCTGAGCCCTGCTCTGCCCCCTTATGAATAGAGCCATAGAGTGGCTTGGGTTGGGCTGAGCTGTTGTGTTGGGAGGAAACTGAGAGTCCACCCAGTTCCCACCCCGTGCTGTGGGCTGGCTGCCCCCCACCAGACCAGGCTGCCCAGGCCCCATCCAACCTGGCCTCGAACGCCTCCAGGGACGGGGCATCCATAGCTTCTCTGGGCAGCTGTGCCAGTGCCTCACTGCCCTCCGAGTAAAGAATTTCCACACAACATCTAATGTAAATTTCACCTCTTTTAGTTTAAAGCTTTTCCCCAAGTGACTCTCCCTCCTGCTTATAGTACTGGAAGGCTGCAGTGAGGTCTCCCCAGAGCCTTCTCCAGGCTGAACAAGGCCAGCTCCCTCAGCCAGCCTTTGCAGGTGAGGTGCTCCAGCCTTCTGATCATTTTGTGCCCTCCTCTGGACCCGCTCCAACAGCTGCACATCCTTCTTGTGCTGGGGGTCCCAGGACAGAGAACTCCAG
>JANHGO010000042.1:25571329-25601455 GCA_024606505.1 Aquila spilogaster
TGCTGTTCACTGTATTACACAATCCATTTAAGCTTCTGCTCTACAGATGTTTAAGGCGCAAGAAGGGCGCAGCGGCGGCGGCGGCCCGCGGGAGGGCGAGCGGGGGACGCGTGCGGGGCGGCCTCGGGGCCGCATCCCGGGCGGGCTGTGCCCCGACAGCGCCGGCCCCGGCTCCGCGGGGGCGCCCGGACGTGGCCCTTTTGTCCCTGCCTGTGAGATCCGTGCCCGCGAAGAAGCCGCTCGGTACTTCAGGGGCTCCGTCTGTGCCTGCGCGCGCGCCTGAAGGGCACCCTCTGGTAGGGCTGGTCTGTCAGAGCCGCCAGGAAGGGTGTTTTCTTGTTTTCATGTCGTCTCTCCCGTGCTTGCTGTTCTTCAGTGCTGACTCTTAACTTGTCTGGAGTTACGGTGAATTAATTCCTGCACGATATATGCGTGTGCCCCTGCCCCCTGGAGAAGCGTTTCCTTATTAACCTGCCAACTACGCTGCGGTCAGTTATTATTTATATTAGCAAAAATATGTCTGTGAAAATCTGTTTGCACGGCTACGGCACGACTGCTCTTACAAGCCAGTCTACTGAAACTTTAATTGCAGCAGGCGATGTTTTACTGTGGAGCCATTTACGTCAGAGCAGACCGTTACTCCGGTGGGATAACGGCGTCTCTTAGACAATCGTTTTTCACGCAGGGAGAGCTTGTGCTGTTTCACGGGATGAATCAGAAGCAAAAATGAACAAACAATGAAAACGAGTTTGTGTGGTATTAAAAAACCCAACGTGGTAACGTCTGTTACGGGCACGGTAAATCAGGCAGCAAACCCCCGGTTTTCTCCAGCGTAGCCCACATATCAGCCGGTAAACAACATAAACTGTGATCACTTTGCAGCCAAAAATATAAGGCCTTGCAGCCCTGGCTGCCTGAGCGTTACGTGTCATTAAAGTAGCTCTCTTGGAGGAGAGGGACTGTCCCAGGAGCTGTAAAATCTATAAACACTTTTCTGATTGGTTTAAAAATTTAGACACAGGAAGCGGATGGTATCTAATAACAGACAAGTGGAGACACTGTTGTCATGGAAACTGAGAAGACTACCCCCCCCATTTATTTAAAAAAAAAAAAAAAAAAAAAAGTCTGCATATCATCAGAAATGCCTGCAGACTGCCTTGGCTGCTGTTGCCTTTCCCACAGCATCTGTTGAAACCTGAGAACGTGCCTGTCAAATCAAGGTCATTTTACAATAAAACCCCGTGCCGCCGTCTCCCCTCTTTCCTCTCTGGACGTTGTCCTGCACTTTCCACCCAAGGAGGAGTTAGGGAGACAGAGCCTGCCTGCCCCGTGCCCACCGGGCTGCCCTCCGTGTGGTGGGTGTCCTGCCCCAGCTGCTGCTGGGGGCTGCCTGCTGTGGGTGGAAAGGCTCAAAGCGGCAGGACCAAGGGGGTTAAAATAAATAGTAGCGAGGGATGACTTTTTTTTTTTTTTTTAATCAAATGACCAGGCCATGTTTCTTTTTGTGGGAATCTATGGACCTGGGAGAGAAAGCTGGGATTGATTAGATCTCCCTCTGTTCCCCCTCATTTCAATGTTATATTAAAATGTAATAATTTGGACTTGAGTATTAAGGCCATTTCACAACTCTGCCTCACCTGGGGAAAAAAAAAAAAAAAAGAGGCAAATGGCTATGGGAAACCCTGTGCAATTGCTTTTAATAAAAAAAAAAAAAATCACCATTTGGTTATAGCATGCTATTTGAGGACAAAAGCAGAGATACGAGAATAAAATATACTTCATTACTGATAAATGCAGCATGAGAAAATCAGACTATTATTGTGGTAAATTGAAGTTTTACTTTGCTGGACTATTGAAAGTTTATTGTGTGTGAAAGGAGAGAGCTATTTTGCTTTTGGAGCTGGAGAGAAGTATTTCACAGCAAACTCACAAGAAAGGTTTCAGTGTTTTTGCTTATTTTCTTCGGCAGCAGCCGTTGATTTCAGATGTTTGTGATGGAGACATGTCTTTGAGTATTCACTGTGTTTTCTCCAAAACATTTCATTTTGTTGCTCCCTTTAATCTTCATTTTGCAGTGACCAAGCCGAGAAGAAGCATTTGAATGCTTCACCCACTGTATAAATCATCGCTTTGAAACCTTAAATGACCGCTTCGACCTCTGTTGCCTCTTTGCTTGCATATTTCACTTTTTGCATTATTACTTCTTAAGAAAACCAGCGGCTGGTGAGCAGGCCTTGTGCATCAGGAGGTAAATCCTGCAGGGTGCGGAGACGAAGGAGCTCAGCGCCCTTTCCGCCCACACCTTTGGATCTTGCCATCCGAAAAACCCAAGGCCTGGCTTTAAAATCTGGCTGTCGGCAGAGCAGCCTAAAGGGAGGGTAAAGTCAGCGGGAGCAGCGCCTGCTTCTGGGCGAGGAGTCCCCGTTGGCTGCTGGGCTGGGCTGGCGCTGGGGTGCAGGAGCTGCTGGGACCCCCCTCCCCGCGCCGGGGAAAGGCTTGGGGAGTCGGGCAGTTGCTCGTTTAATCCAGCTCACGTCTGATTAGCCAGATGCTGCTTTTAATAGCTGTGGAGTTCAAATGGAGAAAGTTTGGCTTGGTAGCGAAAGTGTGCTTGCTTCTAGAAGTGAATTTCCTGTTGTCGGGAGCACCCTTATCTGCAGGAAGGTTCGCCGGCAGGAAGTGTGTCAGTTACTTGTTTTTGCACAGTGAAGGAAATGAGCTGGATTAGGTACTTTCTAGATTTACCCTCCATCATCCTTCATGTCTGTGCTACTCTTATTTATCTCTAATGGTTTTAGTTTGTAAAAGTTTTATAATGTCAGTTGTTCCCAAGGGAAATACGAGAAATTAAATGCTTGTGTTGTCCTGCCATTTTTTTGCTGTTACAAAAAACCACCCCACCAACCTCTCTGGGCCACATTTTCAAAAGTATCCAATTTGCAATTTATACCTTTTGAGCCTCATTAATTATACTCCGATAAGCTTTTTTTTCTCCCCCCCCCCCCCCGCTTAGAATGAGAGATCAAAAAATGCACCAGTTATTTTACTAATAGGAGCAGTCCTTACACTTCTGAACTGCCTTTCATCATGGATCATAAATCACTTTACAGAAATTCATTTATTAATATCCACAAAAGTTGTATGAGCATAGGAAGCCAAAATGTAGCCTTTCACATGGACTGCCCAAAGTTGCAAGGCAAATTAGGAGCAGAGCTCAGAGTCAAATTAATTATCCCTTAATTAGCAATTGCTAATGGATTAAAACTTTGAAAATGTGTCTGCCTTTCCTGTGTGCACTCGTGCTAATGCGCCAATGCAGTGTGTATGTATTTGGGATGTGGGGTCAGGGGTGAGAATATAAGCAGTGGTTCCAGAAAATACCAGTCGTTTACTGGTCCCTGTCCAGCGTGGCATGGCTGGGATGCCAGGTTGGAGGCTTGTAAGATTAGACGCGGCTTTGGATGAAGGTCCAGACTAAAGGCAAGGGCTTGGGTTTAGGTCTTTGTGTTCTAGTAAGCAGGGAGGTTCAGGGAAATAAATGTTATTTCTCCGATGTTGACTCACAACGGAGAATTTATGGTGTTAAGCTGAACTTTCACAGAGGGTTTTGAGGAGGAAACGTGGAAAAGTTACATAAACTTGTAAGAAGCTGCTTGGCATGCTGAGTGGCTTCAAGTAGTGATTTTTGGCACAGGAGATGTCTTGGTGTTAGGAGCTGTTCCTGGCAGAAGAGGCTGCCAGGGCTGTCGAGAAGCCTAAGCGGGGCTGGAACGGGACTGTCCTGGCTGATGCTGGAATTTGCCAGTTCATGACTTCAGACGTAATACAGTGCAGCACGACTTTGGCCACAATTTTGAAATATTTTTAATGAAACCACATTTGGCTTGTTACCTGCTCTCATGGCCAAGCCAAAGTAAAACTGTAACAAAATAATGAAGAAAAAAAAAAAAAAGGACTCCAACAAAACAGCATTTCATTTAAATGTAAAACTTATGGCTGAAGCCATTGCAGAAGCGATCAGCTGATTCTGGGAAAGCAGCTTGAAGCTCTGCAAGGCAAGGCAGTTTTTGGGAAGCAACTCTCTCCTAGGCTTTGGAAATCCTACTCCATTTAAGGTGCCCAAAGTTGAACTGCCAAGCATCAGGGCAACTCAAACCCTCCTTAACTTCACTGTAACGCCACTGCCTTTAGCAGTCTTGGGACTTCAGTTGATCTGGACTGAAGCTGGTTGTCTAGCTTAAAGTTTGCACCTTGGCTGCCTGCGTAGCCCACAGTGGAGCGAGGCTCCCTGTGCCCCAATTGTGCCCCTTGAGGATGGGCGCGAAGCGGTGGGATAGCCCCGCTCTGGAGGTGGCTGGTGAGAGGGGACTGGGGAATGGTTAAAACTTGCCATGGCTGGACACATGACTTTCAGGCGGTTCAAGTCGTGTAGGATCACCCTCACGTTAGCCCAGGTGCTGGTGGCCGCTTGCTTGCCAGGGGTCGGTTTTTCCCCACCTCTCTCGGGGAGGAGCAGAAGTGACATTAGGCTCCTTCAAAGCTCTCCATAAAGCTCATCTGTTCCATAATGTCTGCAAAAATTGGACAGGCTAAGTCTGCTGGAGGTGAAACTTCTGCTTATTATGCTGGACAGTATTTTGTCACTTTTTTCCTTTTAATTCTCTGTCTGTAGTCTAAGAGTCTCTTTGCTGGAGATGGTCTTTCTCTCTGTCAACACTGACGGCAGGACAGATGGATGGCAAGGCTGTGTGATCTGTGGTCAGCGTTGGTAGTTGCCACTGAATGGAAAGATGTGCCTAGCTGTTGTTTTTTCCAACATAAGCAGGAATTTATATTAATGCTAGCCGATACAATGAAATTTCCTACACTAGATGTTTCTACCTTTTACTGAAAATAGGTTAAAACCAAATAAAGATAGTTATTATTTAAGGGCTGGGATGGTTTTGGCCCACACCGGCTTCTTCCTTTGCTCACCTCCCACGTGCTGTGTTGTGGTGGGACCCTGTATGTGAACTCTGTTTGCTCAGGCTGAGTGTGAGGTTCCCCAGTGGGAGCCTAATTGCAAACTGCTTACCTGCCACCTGTTTGCTGATAAAGCCCACTCGTGATGTCTGGGCATATTTTCGTTGCAAGGAAAATACACCAGACTTCCTAACAGACGGGGCTTTACGTACAAGGCAATCCAAGCTAGATTCTGGAAAGCATTTCACAGAATGTCAGCTTTATTGGAAATTGCTTCTTAATACTGTACGGCAAAGCTGTTGCTCTTTTTGGTGTAGTTCTTTGCAAGACCTGTGCCCGCCCTGCTGAACCAAGGAGCAGCTTCGCGTCTTCTGTGACCCTGTCTCCTGTCTCAGGCTCGCCAGGCTCCCCTCTCCAACCCCTGGCAGCTCTGCGGCTCCCTGGTATAGAACTGCTTTTTGTTTTTTCTCTTGGGCTTTGTAGAGAGGCCAACCTTTTCCCTGGATGAAGTCGGTTTCTGGCACAACAAGCAGATGCGAACTCCCCAGCCCAACCCATCCTTGCAGAACTGTGCTCGGTGTTACTCCCCTCAGTGAGATCTTCTCGTTGCCAATTTAATTGCTGGCTAGGCTTGCTGCGGAAAGGAGCGGAGACATTAGAGGGGTTACAAGAGGTTATTAGAGATGGGAGGAAGCTGAAAGTCTGACCCATCCAGATTTAACTGGATTAAATCTCGTTTTACCCCCTACTCCAACTTGTTTTGATCTGGGTTTTACAGTAGATCATTTGTAGAAGCTACCCAATTAATATGTAAATTTTAACACCAGATTTTATAAAGCTTTTTTGTTGGAGGTGGAGAAGGGATCCAAATGTTTTGATCCTATTTTTATTATTATCTTCACTGAGTTTTTCCTCACTCTGTGCTTTGCAGAGAGGAGCGAAATTTTAATAATTCACTAATATACTTTCACTTCATTAACATTTTATCATTCTGGCATTGTGCATATGGTGAACTCCTTAGCAGTCTCATTAAGGGCCTGATCTTGCCCCCATACTCTCACATCCCTCCAGGTGTGGAAAACCCTAAATGCAGGCGCTATTGTGCTTTTTGGAAAGAGCTTTTTTCTTTTTCCAATAGATAGTAAACTGAACAAAACATGCAAAGGTTTTTTGTTTTTTGGGGTTTTTTTTGTTTGGGTTTTTTACAGAATGGAAACATTTGTACAAAGATAGCAGCGATGGTTAGGTTGGAGCCACTAAGTGCCAAGCCTCCAACCGTTACAAAACTTAACGGTGTGGTCCAGAGAGCATGAAGACACACGGGTGTTGTTGTTTGCATCATTTTACACTGCAACATGTTTGGTTTAAGCAGAGGTTTATACTGGTATTAAAATGGTTATGAAACTTCCAGGTGCCTTACCTGGGATAGCACAGTGCTTGGTATTAGGATGGCACAAGTAAGATGTAACACTTCAAGTAGTCTTGGTGATTAAGTATGTAAGTTTGCAGGTGTGTGCCCACATTGTGTTAAACAAGTGCTTTTTAATTGTGTCCCAATCTGAAATTGGGTGTTGAACTTCCATGGTGACTCTCCTTCCTTTTTTTTTCCTTTTTTCTTTTTTTTTTTTTTTTTAGCATAAAATAAGCCTCTGAATTAGTACATGATTTGTTACTGCTAATTAAATACTGTAAGCACACCAAATTACTTCAGGCATATTCAGAAGGCATAAGAAGCCAAGCGTGGCTGAGGAGTGGACAGTGGGTAGGTACAGGAGGCTTCAGAGTGGAAGGGAAACTTCTGGGTTGTGAGCAGTGGAGAACTAAGGGCCAGGTAAGAATTTCAGGAGGTTATGTGTATTGGAAAGAGTGTGGCTGTTGGAAGACCGGAGAGGACAAGAGATCACAGTAATAAATGCAGTAGATGTTGAGGGACCTGGCTGGAGGTTTTTACTTGTCAGATAGAATATATTTGCTTTTAGAGGCACCAGGACAGAAACTCATCTCTTGTGAATTGGTAGAATGCCGTTGGAGTTAGTGGAATTACACTGACTTACACCAGTTGATGGTCTTTCCGGTGGTATTACAAGAAGAGTGAAGATGTGAAGGATGGGGAAACTGGAAGAGGTTACAGGCCAGAGCAACAGGGAGGATGGAAGTTTGTTCAAAAGTGATAGAGAGGCCGGGCAAGTGAAGAAAGATCAAAAGGTCCATTGCAGCTATATTGGGTTTGATTTGATGACAAGATGCCCAGCCAAGAGGTGTCAGCAAGGCAGGTTGAGAGATGGGCTTGGCTGGAGAGGAGAGTCGGCGGCGGAAAGTACATTTCTCACTGGCAGGGTAGCGATGGATGTGTGAGTGAATAAGATCACGCCCGGTGAGTGGGGGGGGAGGACGTGGAGGTACAGAGCCATCGCTGGACGAGGGGCGCCAGAAGACAGCGTCTCATGAAGCCAAGGCGGGACAAAAGTCCTTCAGTCTGGAAGCAAGAATAGAAAAACCTTATCACATATTATTTAGGGTTGAGAAGAGAAAGGGAATGACATTGACTTCTTTAGAGATGTGAGCCCTGAATAGTCTCTACGACAATTAGTAAATTTTGAAAAGCTGAGCTATAAATAAACTACATCTTAACTGGTATGCCTCATTTTTTTTTTTTTTTTTCCTCCCTGTCTTCTGTTGTTGCAAAGTAGTCTCATGTAACGGTGCAGATCAACGTCCTGGGGATAGTTACGGCAGCATCACTAATGGACGCTGTGCTGCATGGTGCTGCTGTGGCTGCTCTGTGCAGAGCTCGGTGCCGCGCTGTTCCGGGGGGTGAAGCGGCCGTGTCAGCCCTGCTCTGCGCTGCGCACCTCCAGCTGGGTGCTGTGCTGGCTGCAGTTGGGCTCCTGGGGTAGGCGTTGCAGTCAGGTTATTGCTCAGGAAATTCAAACAGGTGCCGGGAAGTCACAGGGTTTTGATTAAATATACCGGCGTTGTAGCTGTGGTTGCCGGACCCCGGTTATTAGGCCCCGTGGGGGGGCGCGGGGTGGTGCTGAACCACCCGTGGGCCCCGGGGGCCCGGGAGGCGGTGGGTGGGTTCCCCTCTGGTCTGCCATGGCTGGTGGGAGCAGGGCTGGGGTGCGGTGAAGACGGTCTGAGGAAAATAGCACAGCTTCAGCTTGTGTTGTGACCGAGCGGGAGATTGCAGCCTGGACATATATCACCACGGAGCAGCTTTGTGCAAGGGGGAAGAAAGCGCAGATGGGAAAAAATGAGGTAAAATGTAGGAAAAAAGAGGTAAAGTGTAGAAATTAGGCCTGTGTGTTAGGATGGTCACCCTTGTCCACAAGCAGGTCTCATTACTGGAGCAACTGCAACCCATTTACAGTCCCGGGTCCTGCTGCAATGACTGGAAACAGCCTGACTAGAAATGAGACCGGTTTAATTGTACCAAGACAAGAAAAATAAAAAAACCCTACAGCATCAAGTAAAGTGCATTTTAAAAATCCTTTTGGTTTTTGTAAGCTGGGGTGCCATTTCTGATGGGTGGGGACATTCCCATTCCCTGTTCGTGACTGGTGATCTCTCTGTCCAGATGTGGCCAGGGGGATAATTTCACAGTGTTAGTAGCAAAGGCTTTTTTACCAGAAAAGCTGTGTTATCTTTCGTTAAGGGGCTGCATGCAACAGCCGTTGCTACGCTGATAAGAATAGTATCAGTCTTGCCCACTTGCCCTTTCTCCCTGAGAGGGTTATGTCCCAAGCTGGTGGACTCTGCCCACGCCCCGTGTGGGCTGCACTTGGTTTATTCAAGCCAGGCTTCCTCCCTTTTTGTTTTTTTGTGCAAAGTGCTCTCTGCTCAAATGAGGATGCCTCTTCATGGTGTGACGTGGGCAGTTCAGGAATTGCTTTGAAATCTGGAGCAGATTTTTTTTGTCGTAGTAATTTTCATTCCGAGTTTGTGTTCAGTCTTTCTTACTACTATTAACTACCGCTAACTGTGTGTGTGGGTAAGAGCTGGGACCACAGAGCAGCAGGGATCCCAAGCACCCGGCTCTGTCATGGACATAGTGTGGAAAGAAGATTTTCTTTCTGACCCCAAAAACCTACACCCTAAACAAGGTATTTGACGCAAAAATTACTCCAGTATAGAAGTCTCTACACCAATATAATTATCTGTCCTGCTTTCATATTTCACATGCTTTATTTAAGTTCCTGTCACCTGCTAATAGCATATGAACATTGGGGAAATTTGGAGGGTATGCACAGTATTATTGGCATTTCTCAAGCAGCTGCTACTGGCCTGCTTACGTTCAGTGGATTTCTTACTGTCAAAAACACTTTCAGCACATGAATGAATGGGCAGGAAACCACCTAAATATTGATTAATACAGACAGAAACTGCCCTCCCAGCTCTCGCTCATCCAAAACAACAACAACAAAGTCAGGCAGCAGGATTCAGCTCATGGGCTGTTGGGAAGAGCTTGTTTTATTTTGAAAGTAGAGCTTTGTTTTGACAGAGACTCTCAGGTACTAATGCTGGGATTGAAACTTTTGTTTCAAACGCAAAGGACAAGAGGTTCAGCCCAGGTGCAACATCTGTAGGTGAGAAAGTGCCTTGACTTCTACAAATGTTGAAGCAAGCAGCATAGCACTTTGGAAAATCTAGCCATTCATTCCTTCTGGTGCCAATATGGGCATGAGCGCTGGCAAAAATTGAAGCTTGTCCCTTTGCATGCCAAAATCTATCAACTGTGATTGTCTTAGCTGATTTCAGTGAAGTTTTTGCCTGAGCAAATAACTTGGTATTTTATCATGTAGGTGGTTGATATTTAAAGTCTACCTCCATGTATTCATGCAGAGCTCCCATGGGATGCAGTGGCAGTTGCATCTGATTTTATGGATGCAGAAATTGATGCTCCATTGCCATCACTGATATAGTGATGGTGATGGTGGTTATTATTAATTTGTATTCCAATGGCAGGTAAACAGTGTTAATATTTGGCTCTTCCCCAGCTACCCTTGCTCTCTCAAGTGCGTTCGCCATTGGTACCAAAGGTGATTTATGTGAGTATTCCCACTCTGACAGTGTAAGTGATGCACATACGGCTCTTTGGAGCTAGTGGATGAGAAGACCTCTTTATACACAGATATGTTGCAACATAGATTTATATTGCTGTAACTGTGAAATCTGTATCTTGTTATGAACAACATGCAGTCCATTACTTGTTTGTACAAAATTCAACACCATACCAGCCAATGAAGTGAGGAGCAGAAGGCCAAACTTAGCCCCCTGGGTGCAGTGTATTGGCCTTTACTGACATGCAGACCCCTAAGCCCATAGACTGATCTCGAAGTCTTGTGACTATGGGATCAAATGAAGATGGGTTGTCAATGCGTTTGTCTTGTGGAGATAAACTCTGATGTCTAATGACTGAACCCAGGTAGCAGCCTTTCCCCGAGTTAGCATACTCTTAAGGTCTCTGTCTTGGCCACTGTGATTTACAGAACTGCAAGAAGCTAGTTGTCTTTAAATTTAAATTTGATTGGCTAAACCTACTAAGGAGGAGACAGACAGACAGATGTGGACAGCAGGATGATTGAAGCCTTTTTTAATAGCCAATAAAGCTAACCCTCTTCCCCTACAGTAGCAGCCTAAAGAACTGCTTCGTCTGTGAGCTGCAGAAGAAAACATGGTTAGATTACAGAAATGCATGTAATGAGTTTATTACAATGCATTAATTACCACTGCCAGTAGTTATCTTTCATTGTTAAAGCAACTTCCCTCAAGATAAAATAATGAAACATACATTTTCTTTGCCAGTCAGAAGCTCAAGAAGAGATTCCTGTTCCACTTGCTATCTTGTGGTATAAAGTAATGCAGCTCCAGTGGAGTCAGAGGTGGGTAGCTGGGCAGAAGGCAGCTTACTTTTTTACTAGAGAGCTTTAATGCAACATTGTTTTATTTCTGTACATTAAAGTTAATAACACAGCATGTGTATTTTGAAGTTAAGTCTTTCTAGGATCTCTATGTTAAATAACTGCGAACAAACTTTATAGTCACTCTATAGGGCCTCACAATATATCATTTTGAGCTGCCTTCTATCTATTACATTTTATCTGCCTGCAAAATCCATTTCTAATTCTGGCCATATCTCCTTTGCGATCACTTGCCAGAAATCTATTCCCAGGATTCTCCTTATTTTAGTGAAATATCTCTGCTTCAGCACCTTTCCCAAGGTGGCTGATCTAATCACGGCACTATCAGTTATCACTTCTCATTTCCTTTGCTAGCTCTGTCAAATGCAATGCACAGCCTAACAAAGTGACATTCAAATACTCTCAGTGACCAAGGCTATTTCCCTCTCTTTTACTCCGCAAAACTGGAATTGTATGTGACTTCTTAAAACACATCCCCTTCGCTCCAGGAATGTGACTTGTAAAGCAAGCTGTGAGAAGAGTTAATATTAAGCAGATGAAGTAGCTGCCTCTGTTTATCACAGGTAGGTTCCATTTATAGTGACCATCTGGATATTAAACGCCACATCCACGACCTCTTTTTTCAGGTAGAGGAGAGCAATGCTTCATTCCTGCCAACTGGCAAGAGAGCCCTACGTTGCCATCAGAGAAATAAAATTTGTCACCTCCCTGTTCCTAACCTCCATTCTTGTCAGTTTATATATACATGTTTCTCTTTTACATATGAGTGTGACTGTATGCAAAGGTCAGCATATACGAAACAGAGTGCTTGTGTTTCTCAAGTAAGGAGTCACCGGTGTAGTGGGACTTTCTGTTAAGGTTAAATGTGGTTTCTATGGACACGGGTCCAGCAATAGCATCTTTTTTTGGCTTCTATTTTTTTTTTTCCTTGGGTGACAAACCTTTTAGTGTTATCTTAGATTGTTATCACAGACTAATACTTGTTTTAATAAGTGTGTGGCTGACTACTCCATCCGCTCTGGAAGATAAAGTTATCCGTGTGCGTCCTCACAGCCCTTCCTGCTTTGTGCCATTTAACACAAGCTGTCAGGAGCCCTGCTTTGCCGCAGTCTCATTTCTCCATTGTTTTTTGCGAGGGACGAACCCTAAATCTTGCTTTTTTTGAGAAAGCAGGGAGCGAGCTCTCACCAGACTGTCTAGGAGTGTGGGGAGAGCCCAATCCATGCACCCATCCTGGCTCCAGAGCACCATGAAGTGCAACACTTGCATGGTGCTGGGAGTTTACCATGAGCAGCACAGCTCTGAATTTCCTCTGAAATCATACAATCTGGGTTTTGGGGTTTTTTTTGGTTTTTTTTTCCCCACTGTGTGAATCAAATAAACCCATCTTGCCGTCTGCAGCAGATCAACACACATATTTTCCCTGTAGCCTGTTACAGGTGGCAGAATTGAGTTTATTTGTTTCAGACAGTGAGGGGAAAAATTAGGAAAATGGGTTTTAAGCTGACAAAAAGAACCAGTCTGATTTGTTCTTTATGGCCCAAGGTATAACACCAACCAGGTGCTTTGTGTTTTCAGTTCTTTGGCACATATTTTGATGAGCCATGTCACAGCCTGGCAAGCTTCCAGGGCAAGGTGTTTGCAGTCCCTTCTGGCTGTCCCTTGGACGCTGTTCCTCCGGTTGGCTGTGGAGATGCAAACTGGGGAGCATCTGCCCTAACAGGGGATGGCAGAGTGAGCTTCTGTGTGTCCTTAAATGGTCATTTCCAATATGGCTAAATAACAAGGATGGCGTCTAATGGCTTAAAAAGCTGCTCATTGCTGCATTTTTTTCTAGCTATTTCTTCACTGTAGGAAGGTAGAGAAATCTGTGTTAAAATAATAATTAAATGCTGACAGTACTAAATTTCCACCCAGCATGAGTTGGCAGCAGTTGCAAACCAAAACATTAGGTCATTAAAGAAAAAAACCCACCTGATTAAATACCTCTGTATGTTTTTCTGATTAGCTATTCTTAAAAAGAGTGTGTGGCTGTAATAGAAGGGTGTACTTGACAGCAGCGATTGCTTTTTTGGGGGAAAGGTAAAATACTCAAGTTTTAATGTGTATGTATGTGTGTTTGAAAGGATTTCTTGCTGATCTTAGCTATGGGGATTTATATCTTACTAATCATCCATTTTTAAAAGCCACCATGAAATCTCCCTGCCAGGAAATATGTGAAATCCTCTCAATATTATGTTTCTGGAAAGAACAGTTAACAGTGACTAATGCTCGGGGTTTTGTTTTGGTCTCTTTTTCCCCTTCTCTGGCTAGACAGAGCTGATTTTGCTCTTGAGAGTCAAACATCCGTGTTGGAACCTGCTGTAGCATTGATGGTGTTGAAGCACTACGAGGCTCAGGGGCTGGCTGCAGTGTGCATCCTGCAGACATGCAGATAAAAGGGTTTCTGCCCCAAAGAGCTTGCTGGGATGGGGAGGTATGTGAAGGCAGGTGAGGATTCAGAAGGGGAAGAGGGGGTAATGTTGGGAAGAGAAACCCCTGTTTACCCCACGCCCACTCATGGCCGGAGGTCCACTGCTCTCAGAGGCAGGCTGAAGCTGGCTCCCTTGACTATATTTTATTAAAGCACTGTTGGCTGAGGAGACTGCAAAGTAAAAATTGTCAAAAGGTGCATTTACAGACTGCCACTTTTTACCACCTGTTTCCTCCTTTGATGTGCTCTACCATATATCTGCTCTGGTGTGCTCCATAGCAATGTTTTAGGGGCTGATACCTACAGCACACGTATGTTTGGAGCTCCTTCCAGGTCCTCTTTAAGGGATATTGCTGGAGCTATTGAGGAGGGGAGCATCCAGTGCTGGTGGGGACTTGGGTCACTCTCTCAGCAGGAGAGTTCTGGCTGCTGCTGGCCCCGTGGGAAGCCCTGGAGCTTGAGAGGGGTTGGTGCATCGAATCGAGCATCCCCTCTCTGAGTGCCAGCAGCATCTCTGAAAGCTGTATGACCTCTGTGGCAAAGACACACTTCCCAAGCATGTACTGAGTGTGGAAGGACATCCTGGCTGCTGTGGCTCCTGCTCCTGTCGTATCAGAGCAACTCATGGTCTGTGGTGCGTGTATTATGGTGCCAGCCCTGCAAGGCACCGCAGGGTCGTCCTTCCCTCTCCCTTCCTTCTGGCCCTTTCTTCCACACTTACATTTGAGAAACCAAGGTACAGAGGGGTTAAGGGAGAGGTTTTGTAAATTATTTCAAACTATTCTGTTGTTTGAAGACATAGCGTAGGGTAATACAACCCTTTGTTGTATTAGTATACTCCTGTCTGCACCCAGAAGTTGCGTATGAACAGCAGTCTCACAAACGTAATTTCTGCTACCTGAAAGACATAGGGAAATGGTTCATCTGAAGGAGTTCGAAGGAGGCTCAGCATCATGTGCTTACAAATTTACTCAGCACGTTTACTGGACTCTTTCATTTTTCCCCTGGGAGCTGTATAAGTTACCTACATTTTTTTTTTCTTCACTATACATTCCAGAAAGCAATTTCTCAGGAAGAGTGGTTCCAGTTTAATCTCCAGATTATCTGTTGTTTCTTTTTCCCCCAAGATAAAGCAGATGAATAATCAGCTAACCCTAATTCAGGCAGAGCTGGGGACTAAGTATGGGCATACGTGTGGGGATCCAGATCTGAGGAGTGCTGCTTTAGGCTGCGGTGTTTCAGCTGTATAGCCTGAGCACGTGAGTTGTTTGGAGGTGAGCACAGGTGCTCCAGCGAGCCTGGCCACTGCTCAGGAGTTGGGTCCTGAGCCCCATGGAAACACACCAGATTTGTAAAACACGGCAAAAGGCATATTTCTGCAAATGTTAGAGTGGTGAATTTTTTGCAATTCAATGCAGCGACCAAGAGCAAGAGAAAATTTTGGCCCGTATTTCTCTCCTGTACGAAGATGTGCCAAGCAAAGAACAGATGGGGTCAGGGGGCTGCCTGCGGCTGTCTGAGTCTCGGGCTGTCTCCACCCCAGCCCTGGCCGGAGGCAGTGACCCGTTCTCGCTTACGTCTGCTGCCTTTGCTGCCCTGAAGCTCCCGCCTTGGCCAGAGTCCTGCAGGGTGGCATGTGCGATGTGCCCCGGCTGGGACATCCCTCCGCTGTGTGCTGCAGGGGAGCTAAAGTCCCTCTGCGTCGGGACCCTTCCTCATGAGAATCGGCCACCACTAAACCTTAGTGACAGAAAGTGGCTCTGAGCGCCTGGCCCTCGTATCTCCAAGTTCATTGGGTCCTTGTAGTGCTAGCACCAGGTTGAGACAAAGTATTTCTCTGCTGACATTAATGTGCTTGACCCTATAGAGCACAAGGTAGCCAAGCAGTTACAGGCCGTTAATCTCCAATTGCTCTTGTCAGGTATTATATTCATTAATCCAGGGCCAAACAGTGGTTTAGTTGTCAGCATAGACCACGGTAAGACTTTTTTTAGCTCCTTGGTTAGTGCCAAGTTAGTATCTAGTTAGTAGTGTTTGCAACCGTGTGGACAGATGCCCTCAAATATAGAGTGCTTTGATATGCCAGGCTGTGATAATTGTGTATAGAGGGGTGTCCTTTTGTAGCTTGAATTGCTATAAAAGGCTTCAGTAGCCTCTCTCTGGCAAACTGCTGGTACCTATAGTTGGGAGTTTGAGCGAGTTTTGCAAGCTCAGTGCCACCGTACACATATTGATCTGTGGCTGCTCCTGAGGTGAAAACTGTTTATGTTTTAATACATTAAGTTCTGCTTGCACCATTCTGTATGGAAGTCTTGTTTTGAAGGTATAAGAAAAACAAGAAGAAAGAATGTTGAGATGTTTTAACATAGCAAAAAGCATTTTCTTCCTACACAGTGCCATTTCAGAGAGGGAACAGCTTCTCCTTCAGTTCTGTTTCGGTCTAGGTCTCTCTCTTCTTAGATTTAAACATATGCTTATATCAGTTCCTCAGCTGGCATGTATCTGTTGACATAGTATATCTACCAACAAAATGCTCTTTCTGTGTTTACACCTGATGTTTTTCCTGTGCGCCTTTAAACTTAGCAGATTCTTCAGGTTTTAAACATGGTCCTTTAACAAAGCTGTAACATATGGGCTTTGGGGTTTTTTGTTTTCGTGAGAAGAACATTGACATAATTACCAGTAGGAAAAGAATGAGATTAGGAAGTTGTTTTTTATCCTGACATCTATAGGATTTCTTGCATCCCATGAAGCAATTGCCCTTATTCAGCAGATGGGGACTGTGATGCTCCAGGTGGCTGGATATCACCTAGCAGTCTGTGGCACACCTGGAGCAAAATCCAGATGTGCTGGTGTCTGTGAAGTGTTGTCACTGCAAGGCTTGCCCTTCTCTCAGGAAGCTGCCTGCAGCTGTCCATGCTGGTGAGGCACGCAGCATGCTCTGGCTTTGCAGCTGGTGCCGCTTTAGATCTGGAGCAAAGTGGGGATTTCCAGAAGCGCGTAGGTAAAGAAGGAGCACACATCCATGGAAAATCCATGTGTGTCCAGGTAAGCAGCTGAGATCACTTGCAAACAGTCACTCTCCTCAGCAGAAACGGAAAGGAGCACGTTTGGGAACTGTTGGGGCTGTTGTGCCTGGCCATAGGAGGCTTGGCTTTCAGATTTTATTTGTTTGTGGGATTTTGTCCTAGCTGAAATAGCATTTGAGGAGCTAGAGTAGCAACTGTAACCTCTGTTCAGGCCATCTGCAGAAAAGATGTTAATTATCAGAGACTCGGATAAAATCCTTGTCCTAATGAAGGGTCTTGATGACTTTTGAGGATCCTGAGATCATCTGTGGTAGGTTGACCTCATCACCTCTTAGATACTATGAAAGACACTGTGGTAGGCCACAGGAATGTAGTTCTCTAATTTTTGTTCTCTTGATTGTCTCTGTTGTCCTGGTGGTGTTTTTTGTTTTCCCCCAAAATCTAAGCATTATTATGTTTTCATCCTATGTCCCACATATGGATTCTTCTGCTAATGAAGAAAAGAAAATGGTCATGCTCAGATTTTTGTCCTTAAAAAACAAGACCATCTTGATTTTGTTACATTTTTGGACAGGCTACAAGGGATAAAGTTGAACTTTTCTGAGGATAAATGGATACCATCATACCGAGAGTTAACTAAGTGCAAAGTGATTTGGAAATAAGTTTGGTTTTTTCCCTATAAAAATTAAAGGCACCAAATAAGCTGAAGTGATTTCTGATGCAGTGCCTGGGATTTTTTTTTTTTTCCCCAGTTTTTCAGTTCTGTGCTACGGAAGAGCCAGTTTTTGAAACTATGTCAAATGGAAGCAAGGAGTGCTTAAATTGTGTAGTTTGGGTGTAAGACTTCAAGCTAGTTCAGCTGTTACTAGGACCACTCTTAAATAAGTCCTTTAGGCTGATGTAGGTGACTTCCTGCCATAAACACCATGCAGTTTCTATTTTATGTGGTTTGATTTCATTAGAAAAATTCTACTCAGTCATCTGCCCTACTATGATTTCTTTGCTTATTGTTTAAAGGAACGTCTATTGCAACTTTTTTGCAGGCCGGTACGATACCAGCTTGGTGCTCAAGACCTGCTCTCATGCTGCAGTTGTTCACACTGTTAGGATAAGACAGTCACGGAGGATTCCCATCCCAAGGATGTGTCCTCTGCTACTGCAACTTGGGGACTGCAATCAAACAGGGTAATTTCACCTGGCTGGGTCCGTGGGGGTGCATTGACTTCGGTTACAGTACTGGGGACTGTGTAATCGGCAGTTGTGTTAATGAGAATAAGAGTTCAAGGTGTTTTGTCAAATCTGACAGTGAGTTGCCTGCTGCTTGCTTTTTCTTCGGCAATTCATTGTAAAGCCATAGCTACAAGTTTTACCTTCCACAGAGATGTTCCTATTTTTTGCCTTTCCTAGGCAAGCTAACCAGAAATTGTTGGAGCCTGCTCCTATCTGTTGCTCATATCTATCATCATGCTGTACACAGATATCCTGTCCTCTTCTAAAATATGGAAGATTTCCAGTTAATTGTCTGGAAATTGGGGAGGGGGTGGGATTTTTTCCTATGGTCTTCTTGTTACTCTCTTGTGTACAGCTGCTCGTTGTTTTGCGTTAACTGGTCATACTTGAAGATTTCTGAGAAGAGGATTGATACTGTGAACCCTTAAAGAACAAGATTAGATGAGGTGGAACTGGCTTTGATTACCACTTTGGTCTATGATGCTGTGCTCTTTTCACTGCAGCACAGATGAAAGCATATGTTTATTCGTAAAATAAATAATGATCTGATGCTCACCTGAATTTAGCTATTGGAGGAAAAAGGTTTCCTTAGAAATGAGAAGGCGATTCAAAAATCTGTGTTGGGCATTTTAATTGCAGCGTGCGATGAATCCTTTGAAGTTTTATTACCTATTATATATTTGATTCAAAAGTTGCCTTTTGCAATAGCTTAAGGTTTTTTAGTTGCCTGAGAATATTAACATTTCTGTTTCAAGCTTTGAAAGAGCAAACTTTCTGAACATGATTATGAACATTAGGTTAATGCATAATCCCCACTCAGAGGTTCTCCTAGATTTCCATGTGCTTGTTTAGAGGCTGTTCAAAGGTGCTTAGCTTTAATTGCCATTATGTGAGCACACAGAAATAAGGACCCAAGAGTCTTATCAATTATTCTGTTCATAAATTCATTTTTAGATTGTCTCAGAGCTGTTCTAAGTTGAATTTACATTGAAGTTACTGGGAGGTGTAAAGGTTTTCATCTAAATGGGGAAAAGGTTCCGTTGTGTCCTTATTTAAATGCTCAGTGGTTATACCTTTTTTGGTCTTAATGTAATTGGTGATGATTTTTTTTTTTTCTGTGACGTTGTTTTTTGCAGGTATTTTACCTGCCTTGCATGTACATGTGCAAGCTTTTAGGTGCCCACATAGAAATAACAATACAGGTCGGTTTAGAAATGGCACACATGACCGAGTTTCTGTGGCTTTCAATGAGCTATAAGGTCTTAAATACTTCAGTTGGAATGGAGAAAGGACATTGCCTTTTAACTGCCTTTGAAAATGTTACTTCGAGGCCTAGAACTGGGGCAACATAACTGAAAGGTGGCTGGACTTGCATCTTCCACCATGCAAGAGAAGCCTTTCTGTAGTCACAGTTCCTGCTTCAGTGTCTTCTTATCTAAAGATCTGTGAAGTCCACAAGGGAATTCAGAGTGAGTAATTGTTGAATAAGAAACTGGAAATGTGTTTCTAGAATGCAGGAAAGCACTAGTGTGTGGGGAAGAGCTCTCTGGTGCAGCCTGCTCAATACTAGAAGGTCACAATAAGATTGAGAGAAAAAAATCAACCATTTTGTGCATTACACTGCAAAACAGAGTAGAAAAAATATTTTTACATGGTTGTATTGTAGAATCAAAAATTGACTTCTAGAGATCATACAGAAATACCCCGTACTTAATGCTGTGTGTTACCCAAATTATGAACAGCTTTCTGGCACTGAAGATACTAACATCAGCATCAATAGCAATGAAACACAATGGGCTAAAATCTGTTGCATTAGAAGAATTCAAATGGTCTCTGACCTTGCTTGTCCCACCCATGTGCATCAGCTGTGCATGGGGTACTCCAGAAGTCAGGCTCCGTGGATTTGTGGTCTCTTAGCTAATGACAGCCAATAGTCCCCGTATATGTATACTGAAACGAGTAACATGTGCTGGCGAGGAGTACAGAAACACTGTTTTGGGCTCTGCCACAACCAGACGTTAAGAGCCTGAGGAACGCCCCAGTCAGTCAGAATTAGTTTGTTGAGCCCAATGCGGTGGCAGATGCTGCCCAGCATCCTGCAGCCCTGTCCCCGCTGGTGGCCCCAGCCCTGGTGGTGGGTGTTCATGGTCCCCTCCCCGGCCCAGTCCCAGCAGTAATGTCCCTGCTGCCGCCTGGGGCTGCTTGCACTGCACCTGATGCCGATCTTGGAGAAATAAATAATGCACACGCGGTGTGGTTATCCTCATCAGCTTCCTTCGCCTGCCTTGCAGGTCTGAGGTTCTTGTCCTTCAAGTTACTAGGTTCTGCCCAGCTCCTTGTTTGTACCTGCCCAAAGCCTTGTGCGTTACTGTATTCTCGGCGCGACGTTCACCCCATTGGCATGATCTGCTGCCTTAATCTCCGATTCCCATTCAGCTCTTAGGTCATTTTCCATTTTGCCTTTTCATCTTTTTTTTTTTAAAGAACTTTTTTTAAACTCAGGGGTAAGTAAAACATTTTATATATATATATATATATATTTTTTTTTTTTTTACATTACATATTTTTTGTTTAGTTAAAATTCTCCCCCTTTCTGATAAAACGCCCTGTGTGTGTTTTGTGGAAGAAGATTGGTCAGTTTTTCAGTAAAAAATTTCAGTTAGAATAAAGCTTTTAATCTGCAAAAAAACCGAGGTTCTGTTTTTGGGTCACAAGCCCGGTACACATTTCCAGGGTATCATGAAAAACAGTCACCACCAGATTTTCAGAGTTCTCCAGGAACAGCAAGTGCAGTTTGTCATGAATCCTGGTTAATTTATTCCCCATTCCATAAATGTTATCCCCTACCAGTCCAAAGGCTGTCATTACGCTGCTGTCATTAACCATCTGTTTAGCATGTAAAACTCCTCGGGGCAGGGATCGTATCTTTGCTTTGTACTGTGTAAAGCTGAGCCTGTAGCTGACACTTGAGAAACAATTAATGATAATGCAGCTCAGTAGGGTACTTGGATACCAAGCTAATAAGAGTGGTATAAATGCCTGGCTGGATCGGATTAGAGGGAACTTCTGCGTCCCAGTGGTGCATCTCCAGCAGGTAAAGGGAAATAGTCTTAAAACATCATCTGACAAGGAGCAGTGAAGAAATAGATGGCATTTCTGAAGGATGCGAAAGAGTCGAGGATGCAAGAGAATCAGCGTTTGGGCATGTATCTGTGTTTTGCTTTATTATTATTATGAGATTTTACCAACTAAATATTTTTCTCTACTATAGAATAAGGGATCACTTCAGAGCATTAATCTCATTAGTGCATGCGTTTTCCTTTGCACGGTCTTCTGCATGCATTATAAGTCGATGCTTTATCGTATTTTCCTTTGTATCTTAATGATCCCTGTGTGTCGGGGGGAGAGAGAGAGAAGCACAGTAGATTTTCATCTTATGTTAATCCATCAAAATCAAGTTAGTTGCGAGTGATGGAGGAGGCGCGCGTGTGCGTGCAGACGTCAGTGCCCAGCCAAAAGCTTGCCAGTTGCCCAGCAACCTTCCCGGAGGAAGATGGATGTCCTGCCACCCGCTCTGCTTTTAGCTGAGCCACAATATATTCCCGCTACCGCATCCTCTGCGCACGGAGGGGACGGGCGCGCGGGCTCAGCCGGCGGGGGATGTCGAGTTTCTCAATAGTTGGCTCTTGTGCCAGGGCCAGATAAAATGTGTGTCACATCATCCTTGTTAAAACTGTTAATTCAGTTGACTACATCACCTCGGTTTGGGAGCAGGTGCTGCGAGCTGTTCAGATCACTGGCGTTGTGCTTCCCCTCCCTCGGGCTCTTAAAGCCATGTTGCCAGCACCATTTCTCCCTCCTTTTTAGAAAGGCCGTTATCTGTAATAACAAATAAAACCACGGGCTGTAGGAGCTCAGCGAATACTGTATGTGTCACTGACCTCTCACTCTTTGGTTGTTTCTTCAGTTCCTGAATCAGGCTCAGCTGGGGCAGGTCCAGGTCTGACCTGCACTTTGGTTGTACTTCCCCGTCCCATGGTTGTCCAGTGTTAGGACTCCCGGCCATGCACGCAGTAGGACAGGCACCAGTGGGATGCAGCCTGAGAAGCCTCTGGAGAAATCAAAGGGCTCTTTCTATTGGAGAGTGTTGTGTAATGCCAACATTTTGAAGCCAGATAGAACCTGACAGTGTCTCTTTAATTTTGTGGAATATTTAATTATTATAGGATGCATTTATTCACTGTTTGGATTTCTTTAGAAGAGGTGCCAATCTCACACTCTAGGATGAATTTAAAATTCTTGCACATTTACAATGGTTGGAGCTAAATCATGCTGAAAAGCTCACACAAAATCCTACCTGCGTAATCACAGGTATCTTTCATGGTCTAGCTCTGGCAACTTTATTTATGTTGACAAGCTCTTTACTTAGGGTTTGATTCAGGAAAGCAGTTATGAATGTACTTGACTAAATCTTTTAATAGTCCCTGCTGGATCTGGACCTGTGTGGGCGGTGTCGTTGAGCCAGCAGGACCTGGGAGCCTGGGGAAGACAGTAAAGGTGCCGTTGGCACGGGTGCTGTCGGATCAGGTTCTTTGACCACTGCAAATTAGGGTATAGAAACACGAAAGGGATATCGGGGAAAGCGCCAGCTGTCCTAAGGAGAAAAAAATTTGCAGCCACATGATGCAGCCCCTTAAACTGAGATAAATCTGCCCCAACCCAAGAAACATTGCTCCAGTTTCATCTGTGTTCCTCCCTCCATCACCCCACCAAGGAGCAGCTGTTTGTGGGCACGCAGCTGCTCTGAGGCTCTTCCTCATATGCCTGTCCTGGCGTGACTCCGTCCACATGCCTGTGACCTTAGGGGAGCAGGGACTGCCTCTGAGATGATATTTGTCTTAGCAGGTGGCAAAAACATGCAGCAGCAGTGAGCTGCATGTGGAATGGTTCAGCATGGCTCTTGCTTACTCTGTGCTTATATATGTGGCAATTACGTGTCATTTTCAATGCACTTTCTGATGGCAAGCTATTTATCAACTGACTATTGAACTTGTTATTTCCTAAAGCATATGGTGTGTGGCTCCTGACTGAAAAGCTGCTGTTCTGTCTCCTCGTTCTTCCACCTTACACGGATTCTTTCCTATTTGTTTTGTTAAAGTCCTTCAACTCTAGATTGATAACTTCCATCACCTGGATAGTGGAGCTTTGTTCAATGACAATGCCGTTGTTTTTGTCTGTGCTGTTTCCAAAATGGCTGTACACAGGGTGGCAGAGAGAAGTACCTGGAAGCAGAGCATCAGATGCCTGCAATTCCAAAGGAGCTATGTTTTCAGAATGCTGGTGTGCTTATTTGTTGGGAAACGAATAAGGGCTGTGAAAAACTAATGTCATGTTTACTGGATGGGAGCCTGGATAACAGAAAAAGGCTACAAATTAAGGTTTTAATTGAATGAATCACAGGTTGTTGGTGAGAAACATTTCTTAAAATAGAAAGCATGATCAGGGAACAAGTGGTCTTGCTCCTGTCCCGGTCCGAGCACAACTCTTGCCATATTCACTCTTAATTATGAGAGATTGGTGTCTGGTCCTCTCTTTAGCTGAGTCCAGTGGGGATGGGTCCTGCTCCTTTTGACAGAGATAGTGGTTTGCAGCTCATGGGTTCCCATTTCAGGGAAAGGTCAAAGAAAGACTTCCCTTCCCATGTTGACATCAACTTTTTTTCTCCCCCCCTCACTGAGGGGTCAGATGGGAATGTGCTGTAAGCCGCATACCAAAGAGTCAGTCGGGGTCTTTGCAGGGGAGCCTGCTCATCCTTACCAGTACTGGTCCTAATGAGTATGTCATCAATTTGCACTGTTAAAGACTGCTGATGAGCCTGGCTCTGACCTATGATCCTGCCATTACTCAGTGCTGTATAAACACAAACCGAAAAAGACCATTTCCCACCTTAAAGGGTTTACATTATAAGAAATTACCCTGTAGTACGTGTAGGTAAACTGTTAGATTAGAGCCTATATTACAGCTGGAGGAAGCGTTTCAGCCCTGCTCTTTGTCCTGTGTGGTGGGACTCACCTGGCCGGTGTGGTGTGGATGCCCTATGTGCCGAAAGCAGCCGGCGCCCCTCTGTAGTCCGCAGAGAGAAACGGGCGCTCGGGGTGCAAACTGGCTCAGCCCAAGGAGTGCTTCTGACGAGCTGATTGCCTCCATGAATGCTGCTCTGCCTCTCTTCTGGAGCCCAGGCGACCAGCGCAGCCATAGGCAGAGGTTAGCACTTCGCAGCATCCTAGATTATGTGATGTGGATCACAAATGTAACACCAAAATGGGCCCACAGCATGGTTTCACTTAACTGCGATATGTTCAGAGCTTGATTCTGCTTGATGCTGGGTGTTTCTACTTTCCGTTAGGATGAGGAGGCATTGAGATCACCCAGTGCCATCCAGCATGGTGTCCTAGAGAAGCATGGAGGAATGGTACAGAAGCCAGGTAGCCAATCACAAAGAGCTACTAAAGCAGCAACAAGAATATCTCCTCTTATTTGAGACCATTTAATCTTTTTGAATGAGTAATATAATATTTATAATATTATAGTAGCTGTAATAACTTGCTTAAAAATTAAAAATAGTTAATGGGTGAAGTGGAATAAGCGTGTTTAATGCTTCTCATTCAAGTGCTGCTGCACCTCCTGCTAGAAGAGTTTTATTTAAATGCATAATTTTCTCCCAGTTTAACAACACTGACTGGAGCAAACACACTGGCTCTGTATTCCCTTCTGGATGCACATCAGGCTGATGGTATTTATAAAGCTCCGTCTGGTATGTGTCCTAGCTATCTGGAGCACCACCTCCTACCATCAGACAAATTATCCCTAGGCAGCGGAGGGCATTTCAGCGAAATGCATTGATCTGTCACGTCCCTTTTCGGGATGCAGTACTAGGTCTTTTGTGGTAGGTGAATTTTGTGTGTTATTTTATGTATTATTAGATAAGATTCCCTTAATTCCTGGGAGGCTAGCCCCAGACTCAGCACAGCTCACAGGAAAGTGCTGTTTCCTGCACTGCTTTCCCAATGCAGTGGAAAGCTCTACTGTGCTTGAAGACCCAAACTGCTGACCACAGCCCTCAGTTGGGCACTGCTGGAGATATTGTAGTCAGCTTGGACCTGTTCTGTGGAGGACTTGGTGAACAGGAGAAAACACTGGTCTGGATTTGATATAGTTGGGTGGTACACAGCTTATGGGACAGCCATGTCTTGTGTTGCTGAAGAGGTGCACGAGGCATTTCGTACAAGTAGCAGCCATCTCCATAGCACTGAAGGCTTCATGCCTGGGTAGATTGCATGGCTATTGCTAATTGAGAGGTGATAAAACACAGAAAGTTGCAGTAAGGTCATCATCTACTAGAATGGGGAGAGATTCCTACCCAAAGTTGATAGAAAGTATTTTGTTGCTCACAAAGATTGCTGTGGGATAGTTTAGTCTCGGTGTGAAATGTAAGCCTGGCTTACTGACTGGGTTGACTGATGGGAATGGGGTAGGGAGCAAGGGAGAGCATTCCTTAAAATGAAGGGACCTGCTCGGTGTGGGCAGACTCCTCAGTGCTGTCCTTTTCCCACCAAACTCATCTTTGCCTTCTCAGATCTTAGGCCGGTCAGTCTTTGTCAGTGGACTGACCCCGCTGCGCGTGGTAAAGGCTAGATAGAGCTATGCGTTGTAGTCGCAGCGTTGGCAGTTCAGTCTGTACCATACAGGGAAGTGAGGTAGTGTTTAAACATTTTCAGATGAGTGAGGCCAGATAACTTCTAGTCAAAAATCCTGAAAGATGTTGATGCAGAAGGTCTTTGGTCTGCTTCTGTTAACTTCTTACACCTGTTGGAAATTCACAATGGGTGAATGTGTGCAAGAGGAACATCCCGGGTAACTGCAGGCAGCTTAGCCTGACATCAATCCTGGGCAAAAGAATAGAAGAACTGATAGAGGATTTAGAGAATTAAAGGTAGGGAATATAATTAATGCCATTCAACATTCTTTTTTGGAGAATATCTCTTGTCAAACAAACCTGATTTATCTGATGAGATTGCAAGTTTGGGGGATAAGATGACTGTGTAGATGTAATATACTTAAACTTCTGTAAGGCGTTTGATATTATTCCACATGACATTATGATTAAAATATTAGTACTATAAACTTTCACTGAAGCACATGTTAAATGTAGTAAGAACTGGGTAACTGACAGAGCTCAAAAAGTAGTTGTCAATAGGGAATCATCACTGAATGGGAACACTTTTAATGTAACTCTGCAGGGAGCAGTCAAAGCCCCCATACTATTCATCATTTTTGGCAGTGATCTGAAAGTAAATATAAAATTATTTCTGATAAAATTTGTGGGTGACACAAAGATTGATGAAGTGAGAATGAGGGCAGTAGGATACAGTGCTCTTGGTCACTTGGTTAATTGTCCCTATTGAAACAAAATTCCAAAATTCCTTTAAATCTAATTAAATAAGAAAGTTTTCATGCATCTGGAGAGGAGTGCAGCACAGAGCTGTTGCCCAGCCTGGAAAGCAGGGTTTATGAGAATCCTTTCAGTCTGCTGGCCTCTCTGGAGAAATGGGGCTTCCCTAGGGAAGAGCCTGTTTGCCTCCAGGATCCCTTGGCCTCTGTGTGACAGCGGTGGTGGTCCATGGCTCGGCTGTTCAAGGAGCCTCCCTGAGGAGGCTGCTGACATGAAACAACTCTTCATCCAGAGTGCTGTGGAAGGCCTAAGAAAAATGTGGATTTGGGACTCATTAAATTTCTGTTTGGCTGTGTATCTGTGAAATCTTGAGTATGTTTTCTCATTCACCTTTGTCCATTGGAGGTATTTGAAGATGCCCCTACACCTGTATCACAGAAACACAGGAACCAGACTTAGCAGTAGAGTTTAGCCTGAATATGGGGCAGGGTCCACCCTGATGTGACTGGCTTGTAATTCTCTGTTAGCACCTCCAAACTTAAACAAGGCTACAGCAGCAGAGGGCATACAGCAGTGACATGAAAACACAGAGGTATCACGTACCCATATCATGGCTATATTACGTTAGTGGCTTAGCATGTAACAGAGGCTCTTCTTAAGTGCAAAGCTCCTTGCATCCATGGTTACTTGCACACCACAGGTGCACATGTGTGCACTCTATGGCATGTCAAGGCTTTTCCTCCTGGTGAGACCAAGAGAGAAGTTGTGTACCCATGTGGTGCACCCTGTTGGCAGTAGGGGTATAAGGTACCACATTATGAAGAGGGGCATACCAGTGCCAAGGGCCTTTGGCAGTGGCTAGGGATAAATGCACAGGAGTAAGATTCTGGAAACGTCTTCAGCTTTGTTAGATTAGAAATTTTGAAAAGGTTGAGGAGGTAACAACTCTTCTGCTACTGCTTTTGGCTTTGACAGAGACAGATCTGCCTGTGCATGTAGTGCCGGGACCTTCTTTATTTTCAAAACCTGAACATAGCATCACAGAATTACAGAGTCGTAATTTAGACTGGAAGGGACTTCTGGCGATCATCTGGTCCAACAGCCTGCTCAGGGCCAACAAGAGCCAGTCGCTCCCAGATGGAGATTTCACAGCCTCTCTGGGTGGTCTGCTCAAACACTTGACTACCCTCATTTTAAGGTTTTTTTTGTTCATGATCCGACTGGAACTTTCTGTGTTCGGCTTGGGTCTGTTGTCTCTTGCCTCTTGCCCTGTTCCTCTAGACCTGCAAGGGAAATCCAGCTCAGCCTCTTACACCCTCCCGTTAGATAGTTGTCGACAGTGGTAAGCTCTCCCCAGAGCCTTGTCTTATGTAAAGCTTAGTTTTTCTCAGCACGATCCTAGCACGTGGCTGTTTTAAAACCCATAGAGGGAAAGTGAGGTTCAGTCAGATCAGAACAAGCTGAACCTTGGGGCAAACATACCAGCAGCGAAGTGCCCCCTGGAGAGGTCCACCTCGGAGCCAGCTATGGCTCAGCCAGGTCTCTGGGATCCTCAGCTGTGTAACTACCTTGCTCTAGAGGTACAGTGTAGATAGAAATGCCCGTGATGAGACTGATGGGAACTTTAGGTCCAAATAACAAAGTGCATCAGGCCATGGTCCTTCCTTCCCTGTACTGCACCGCTGCTTAATGTCTGATGCACACAAACAGTTTTTCCATCACCGTTTGAAGGACCAGGGGCCATTCATAAACAGACCAACTTTTAGTGTAACTTTCCAGCCACAAGTTTCCCTAAGCTAAAACAGTGTATCTTACTAAATAAATGATTAGATGTCAATGATTTTCTGCCTTCTAGAGCAGAGTTATTTGGAAGCATGAAAGGAAATTGCTGCAGCAGTATAAAACCACTGCCCTTTGCACTTGTATCTTTCCCACTGAGTAATCCTTCATTCATTGTTTACTTAATGAGAAAAGAAAGAGGTTAATTTATAAAACCAAATAAAAAACAGACAGAAGACTTCATTTGTGGAACAAAAAACTGAATTAAATGAATAGTCTATCCATTAATGCTGCTAATTGTGCCATACTCCACTGAGGAAAATACACAGGTCTGCTAGTATTTTGCTCTTGCTGGTGGAGTCCACAGGCCCCCTCCAGTAAGGGTCCAAGTGAGCACTCTGTGGCAAGAGTTTCCTAAAAAGTTTTCTTGCTTGGTGAATTAATTTCAGCTCCCAGTCTGTGACAGGCTCAGCCTCTCAGGGGTTTCTTAAAATTAATAGATAGAATAATTGGCAGAGCTGATCTTGCTGGTGAATGCTGCTGTCTGAATCATTCGCAAATTCTTATGAACATCCGCAGAGAGCTGCTGCAAGGAAGAGAAAGAGGGACTCCTTAATTCATTTTCCCTGCTCCAGAGAAGTCTGTCGTACCCATGTTGTAATTCAGCAGTTTCTAGGCTATTTCTGTTGACTAAAGGATGTTGCAGAGGTTGGAATGAAACCCAGGTGGGGGGAAAGTTTTGCATTTCACCCAAGTCTCCCATGGTAGCCATTCATCTTCGCTAGTCAGTGCAAGTCTGAAATCTCCACCATCCTGATCTGGTAGAGAAAGTTAGTGGGGAGGGGAGCAGGGTAGCTGTGCCATGACCTAGATGGGTGCATGGATGATGGCTACTTGATGCTGAGGCCAGCTGGAGGCTAAAGCTGCTGTATCTCCTTCTCTTTCTTGAGTAAGCCTGCAGAGGAGTGAGGGGGCAGGGGAGACCTGGGCAAGTGTGAGTCTGTAATGGTTTGGAAGGGGTGGTCAGTTCATGAAGACACCTAGAAATAATGTTTGATTCCCTTTGGGAATTTGGGGATTACTGTGAAGTGTAGATGAAGAAAAACATGTCTGCAAAAAAAAAATTAAAGTTGTTTTGCTGGAATTCCCTGTAAGGGTTTAGAAGATTTTGTTTTGGAAAAGGCACTTTCCTCTGGACTGCAACTGAAACTAAAGGAAATAAATATAGAAGGTTAATGTATTTACTGAACTTTACCAGCTACCCTGTGAATGTTAAAGCTTCATGGTCTGTCTTTACCTGGTGGGGCATGAGGGCTTATAAGTCCCAGCTGCCGCCCTGCTGAAGGGACCTTGGGAGAGTTTGTTCCTCACTAACTTCTCATCACCTTTGTCAGCCAGTCCTAAACCTTGATTTTTCAGATTGGAAAAGCAAGAGTGAAATGCTAATTGTGAAAACAGTTAGTAAAAATTGAAACTGAACTGGTACCACAGAGCATGTGCAGATTTTAATGTGAAAGAAAAACCTGAAGCAGAAATGTTTTTCCCGTCCTTATGTCAGGCAGATTCATCACTCTTGAATTTAATCTGCAATTTGTTTATTTCTGACATGATAAAATTCTACTTAACTTTAAACAAGACGTGTTCCTATAAATATGTATTTTAAGCGTATATGTAATATATATGTGTAAAGTATATGTATTTATGTATATAAATGAATATGTATCTATTATGAGTGTATATATATGAAAAAGTATATAGTTGTTGCTCTGAGATAGCTTACTGGCACACAGAATCATATGCAGTCTTTGGAAAGTGGATTTTTTGAAATGTAGCCATCTCTCTGTTAAGTATTCAAAGAACATAGTAATATTGCTGTGAATTATCTTTTAAATGCTCAGTGGAAAAAGTTGCAAACATTTTTGTTAGAACATGAATTTGTTTGTAACCTGTTCAATACATCACCTGTTTGTATGCCAGCTGGCTTCCTTTCAAAAATGTACTATTAAGAAGGTAAATTTTTTTTTATCATTGTGATATATTTTTATGCTGTTGTCACACTTTAATGGAGATCTGACCCTTCCATAATATCTTCTGGAAATATTTGGGAAACATAAGACTATGCTTTTTCTGGATATATTGGCAAAATTGTTCTTGGCTTCAGTTTCGACTTGCGAGTGATTCCCCCCTATGTTCGTCTCTGGGAAAGCACAGATCCGCACTGCTGCTTACCTGTAGATAGGGCGCCAAGGGAAGGTGAAGAGCAGCAACAGCTTTCAGGGC
>JANHGO010000042.1:25601555-25653569 GCA_024606505.1 Aquila spilogaster
TTACTCCCCTCCTGGGAGTAAGTTCCCTTCAGGTATTGAAAGGCCGCAATGAGGTCACCCCGCAACCTTCTCTTCTCCAGGCTGAACAAACCCAACTCCCTTCTTCAGCACATGTCCTTCACTCCGGGAAGGTGGCTTGTGAGGAACTGAGTGCTGTGAGCAGAGCTGATGTTGAGCAGGTGGTGTAGCTGCCTCTGCATTGCCTGTCTGGGTGTTAGGTCCCACAGCTGTTTTTCCTAGATGGAGGAGAGCAGTGTTTTGTTCCTGGAGAGAGCCACCAGCCCTCCTTTCAGCTTGCCGATGGCTGCAGGGTGCCGTGGGAGCTCTGTCCTGTGGGGGGTTGCAGTGCCAGCTTCTGGGTGTCCTGAAGTGGTCACTTCCAGTACAGCTCAATAGCAAAGACGGGGGCTAATGGCTAGAAAAGCAGTTCATTGCTGTGTTTTATTCCTAGCTATTTCTTCGCTCTAGGAAGGTAGAGAAATCTGTGGTAAAATAATAATTAAATGCTGACAGTACTAAATTTCCACCCAGCGTGAGTTGGCAGCAGTTGCAAACCAAAACATTAGGTCGTTAAAGAAAGAAACAACTGATTAAATACCTCTGTGTGCTTTTCTGATTAGCTATTCTTAAAAAGAGCAAGTGGCTATAATAGAAGGGTGTACTTGACAGCAGCAGTTGCTTTTCTGGGGAAAGGTAAAATACTCCAGTTCTACTGTGTGTGTATACATATATGTTTGAAAGAATTTCTTGCTGATCTTCACTATGGGCATTATATCTTACTAATCATCCATTTTTAAAAAGCACCATGTAATCTCCCCGCCAGGAAATATGTGCAGTGCTCTCAATATTGCATTTCTGGAGTGAAGAGTTATCAATGACTAATGTGCTTGGGAGTGGTTTGGTCTCCTTTCTTTCTGGCTGGATGGAGCTGACTTCATGCTTCAGAGCCCCATAGCCCTGGTAAACCTCACTGTAGTGCTGGTGATGCTAAAGCACTGCCAGGCTCATGACTAGGCTGTGCCGCATGCCCTGTGGACACATGGATAAATGGATTAAAATGGTAAAAAGGGTCAGAAGGTGCATTTGTAGGTTACTGCTTTTTACCATTCTCTGATGTGCTCCAATGTGTGAGTTCCATAGCAGTGTTTCAGAGGCTGATACCTATAGATATCCTGAGCTGCTCCTGGATCCTCTGTAGGGGATGCTGCTGGACCTAGCAAGGATCCAGTGCTGGTGGGGATGATAATAGTGACACTGTGGGAGAGCTATGGCTGCTGCTGGACCCGCAGGAGACGCAGGAGCAGGTGTGAGAGCTGTCTGGAGGCATTCTGAGTTAAAATGTGATGTAAATGAAGCCCCATTGTGATGGATAAGCCTGCCAGCAGCCTGGCTGGTGTCAGCTGGGATGCTAAGCAGCCATCCATGTGTGCCAGGAATGCCTCTGAAACATCTGTGAGATCCATGGCCCAAATGTGCTTGCGAAGGATATCCCAGGTGTGGGAGATGTCCAGGCCTGTGTAGCTATTGCTCCTGTCATGTCAGAGCAGGTTGAAGACCATCATATGCTTATCCTGTGTCATCCAAGTAGGGTCATCCTTCCCTTCCCTCCTCCCAGTCCTTCCCTCCACCTGCATGTGAGAAGCTGAGGAAGAGAGGGATTGAGAGAGAAGTTTTCTCAACTATTGCAAACTGTTTTGTTGTCTGAAGGTGTGCCTTGGCATAACACAGCATTTTGTTGTAGTGATGTACTCCTGTCTGCACTCGGAGGTTGCATGTGGTCAGTGATCTTACAAACGTTACTTCTGCCCTGGAAAGGTTTGTCTGAAAGGGATTGGAAAGAGGCACAGCCCATGTGGTTACAGTTCTACTCAGTACTTTTATTAGACTCTCCTTTGGGCAACTGGAATATTTGTTTTTTCCCCTGGGAGCCGTATTAGGTACATTATTGTTGGTTTTTTGGTTTTTTTTTCTTTGCTATTTGTTCCAGAAAGCAATTTCTCAGGAAGAGTCATTCCAGTTTAATCTCCAGATTATCTGTTTGTTTGTTTGTTTTTCCCCAGGATAAAGCAGCTGAATAATCAGCTAACCCTGATTCAGGCAGAGTTGAGGGCTATGTGTGGGCATCTGTGCAGGGATTCAGATCAGAAGAGCGCTGCTTGGTCTGTATAGTTTGAGTGTGAGCACGGTAGTTTGGGAGCCTGGCTGCTGTGCAGGATGACCTGAGCCCTCCAGAGATGCTTCCAATTTGGAAAAGTGAGCGAAAGGTGTGTTTGTGCTGTTGTTGTAATGGTTTTGCAGTATAAATGCAGCATCTGAGAGCAGGAGGATGGCCCTTCTTCTCTTGCACTAAGATGTGTCCAGAGAGAGGGCTGGGCTGCCTCTGTCCTGGCCCTGGCTGAGGCAGAGGGACCTATGCCCATCGGGAGCTGCTGCCCTGGTATGGGCCAGGCCTGGCTGATGCGTTCCTCCATGATGGGCAGCAGGGAGCTGGGGGCCCCTCTGCGTGGGGGGCCAGTTGACCAGGCTGGGGTTGGCCACTGCAGAATGTGGCGATGAGGCGGCTCCAAACAGCTGGCCCTCGTGTCCCTGAGTTCATTGGGTCCTAGTAGCACTAGCAGCAAGCTGGGAGAAACTACTTCTCTCTTGATGTTAGTATACTTGACCTTACACAGTGCAGGGTAGCCAAGCAGTTACGGGCCATTAATCCTCAATTGCTCTTGTCAGGTGTTGTATTCATTAATCCAGGGCCAAAGAGAGGTTTAGCTGTCAGTGCGGACATTGACACCCGTAAGAAGTGTTTGCAGTCACATAGACATATGCCCTCGAATTTCATCTGTCACCTCCCCAAAGCTGGGGCTTTAGGTCCACCCACTAAAAGTACCTTTGAGCCCAACCCTTTTTCTATGCGGTGGTGGCTGACTCAGAGTCAGAGGCCCGTGGGGTCCTCTGCTGGCACCCCAAGTGGCCCCAGGTACCGAGGGGCTGCTCCCAGGAGACCTCTGAGCAGAAGGGCCGCTCTTCGTGGTGCTGGGACACAGTGTAGGTCGGGGTGGGTGGCACTGCTTCAATACACGCTCGCCTGCTAGTTTTACTGCCTGGTTCTGTGGAGGAGGAACGCACCTGGCATCCCGTGGCAGAAGTTCCTCTTATTTTTGGATGTTGCCCAAGGGTTACTCGTCTGAACAATAATTGCTTAGAAAAGAAAAGAAGAAAAAGGTGTTGAACACCAAGACTTACAAGGTGCTTTGATATGCCAGGCTGCGCTGATTGTGTGTAGAGGGACATCCTTTTGTAGCTTGAATTGCTATACAAGGCTGCAGTAGCCTTTCTCTGGCAAACTGCTGGTTGCCGTAGTTGGGAGGTTGTCTGAGCAAATTCTGCAGCCTCAGTTCCATAGTACGCATATTGATCTGCTGCTGCTCCCGAGGTGAAAACTGTTCATGCTTTAGTACATTAAATTCTGCTCCCACCGATCTGTGTGGAAGTCTTGTTTTGAAAGCAGAAGAAAAGCAGGGAGAACGTTGAGATGTTTTAACACAGCAAAAAGCATTTTCTTCCTACACAGTGCCACTTCATGGAGGGAACAGCTTCTCCTCGTGTTCTGTTTTGGTCTAGGTCTCTCTCTTCTGAGATTTAAACATATGCTTGTATCAGTTCCTCAGCTGGTGTGTAACTGCTGGTGTACTGTATCCACTGACAGCATACTTGCCTCATTTATACCTGATGTTTTTACTCTGGCTATTTAAAGTTAGTGGAATCCTCAGATTTTCAACATGGTCCTTTAATGAAGCTGTACTGTGGAGGCTTTGGGAGTTTTGTTCTCATGAGAAAACCACTGACATAATTGCCAGTAGGAAAATAGAAAAATTAGGGATTTATTGTCTGGAGGTCTACCAGGTTTATTGCTTCCCATGAAGCGACTGCCCCAGTTCAGCAGGTGAGGACTTTGAAGCTCCAGGTGGCTGGATAGTGCCCAGCAGCTGTGGCACAGCTGGAACGAGATCCAGATGTGCCAGGAGGCTGTGGGCTGGTGTTGCTGCGGGGCTCGCCCTTCACCCAGGAAGCTGCCTGAAGCCTCCCGGGAGGCCCATCCTGCCCAGGCTTCTTAGATGGGGCCTCTTCCCAACCCAGGCAAGGTGGGGGTTTCCAGGATCATGCAGGTGATGATAAAGCTCAGGGCCACTGACAGGCCCTGCCTGTCCACGTGGGGTCTGGGATTGCTCACAAACAGGTGCTCCCCTCAGCAGAAGAGGTGAGGAGCCTGTCTGAAAGCTGTTGAGGTTGCCGTGCCTGGCCACATTGGGACTTCGCTTTCAGTTTTGTCCTGTTTAAGTATTTTATTTGTGTGATTTTTGTCTGGCTGAAATAGTATTTGTGGAAATATAGTAGCAATGTTAGCTTCAAGTCAGGCCATCTGCAGAAAAGATGCTAAGTATCAGGGACTGGGATAAGATCCTAATTGTAATGTGACTTTGGAGGGTAGCGAGATCACCTGCAGCAGGTTGTCCTCATCATCTCTGTTAGAGATGCTGAATGAGACTCTGGCAGGCCACAAGAAAGGAGTTTTCTAACTTTTGTTCTCTTCATTGCTCCAGTTGTCTTGGTTTTGTTTTTTGTTTTCCCTCAGATCTAGGCATTATTAGGTTCTCCTCCTGTGTCTCACGCATACATTTTTCTGCTAATGAAGAAAAGGAAATGGTCACGCTCCCATTTCAGTCTTTATGAAAACAAAAGCATCTTGTTTTTATTATAATTTTGGACAGCCTTTGGGGGGTAAGGTTGAACTTGTCTGAGAATAAATGGATTTCTGAGAACTTACAAAGTATAAAATGTTTTGGAAATGTCTTTTTTTTTTCCTATGAAAATTAAAGACGCCAAATAAAGCAAAGTTTTTTTCGTATGGTGATTGGGATGTTTTTGTTGTTGTCCTTCAGTTCTATGCTACTGGAGAGTCAGTTTTTGATCCTGTGTTGAATGGAAACAAGTCCCTAAATCAAATAAGGTATTCTTCTGTTATTTGGACGACTCTTAAATAAAATCCAATAGGCTGGTATAAATAGCTTAGTTCCATGAATACCATGCATTTTATGTTATATATGGGTTGATTTTGTTAAAATAGCCATCTGCCCTGCTGTGATTTTTGTGTGTTGTTTGAAGGAACATCTTTTTGCTTTGTTTGCAGGCCAGTGTGATACCAGCTTGGTGCTCAAGACCTGCCCTCGTGCCAAAACTATTCCTGTTGTTAGGGCATGGCCATCACCCAGGACTCCAAGGGTGCATTCTCAATGACTATGGCTTATGGACTGGAACGAAAAAGGGTCATTTCACCTGGCTGGGCCCATGGCTGTGCACTGACTCCAGTTACAACACTGGGCAACAAGCAGTCAGGGTGATGAGATTAAGAGCTGTAGGTGTATGGTCAAACCTGGTAGTAAGTGCCCTTCTGCTTTCTTCTTGTTTGGGCATTCATTGTGCAGTCATGGCTAGAAGTTCTGCCTTCCATGGGGATGCTTTTTGCCTTTCCTAGACAAGCTGAAATTGCAGAAATTGTTGGAGCCTGCTTCTGTTTGTGGCTTATATCACACTATAGACTGACAAGCACTGCTCCTCCAAAAAAATGAAGAATTTCCACTTAATTGCCTGGAAATAGGGGGAATTTTTTTTTTTTTACCCAACCACCTGTTGTTACTCTGTGTATGGAGACTCATTCTTTTGTGTTGGCTGTTCATAATTGAAGATTTCTGAGGATTGATAATGTGAAGGAGATTAGATGAGGTCAAACTGGCTTTGAATAGCCACTTTGGTCTGCAATGCTGTGCTGCTTTCACTGCAGCACAGACGAAAGAGTACGTTTA
Source organism: Aquila spilogaster (assembly GCA_024606505.1). Taxonomy (NCBI): domain Eukaryota; kingdom Metazoa; phylum Chordata; class Aves; order Accipitriformes; family Accipitridae; genus Aquila; species Aquila spilogaster. The sequence goes on from JANHGO010000042.1 coordinate 25,607,411, forward strand.
TTCCTAAAATAAATAATACTCTGATGCTCACCCGAATTTAGCAGTTTATCTGTGGGGAAAAAAGTTTCCTTAGAAATGACAAGGCTGTTCAAGATCTGTTTTGGGCATTTTAATTGGAGTACATGATGAATCCTTTGAAGTTTTATTACCAATTATATACTTGATTCCAAATTTGCCTTTTGCAATAGCTTAAGGTTTTTTATTTGCCTCAGAATATTAACATTTCTGTTTCAAGCTTTGAAAGAGCAAACTTTCTGAGCACGATTGTGAACATTAGTTTAATACATAATCCCCACTCAGAGGTTCTTCTAGATTTCCGTGTGCTTGTTTAGAGGCTTTTCAAAGGTACTTAGCTTTAATTACCGTTATGTGAGCACACAGAAGTAAGGACCCAAGAGCTTTATCAATTATTCCACTCGCAAATCAATTTTTAGATAGTCTTGGAGCTCTTCTAAGTTGAATTTACATTGAAGTAATAAATGGGGTGGAGGTTGTGTTGTCTCCTTATTTAAATGTTCAATGGCTGTACATTTCTTGGTCTTAATTTGGGTGCCCACAAAGTGTTCTGTCTTCTGTGGTATTGTTTTCTTGCAAGTATTTTCTGTACCTTGAATGTGCAAACTTTTAGCTTCTGAGACATGATAGTACAGATCTATGTAGAAATGGCATGAATGACTGAGTTTCCGTGGCTTCTAGTGAGCTGTAAGACCTTAAGTTCACAGTAAAACTGTGGCAACAGAGATAATGTTGTAATTTTAGCATGCGTATCCATATCTGAAAGCTAGCTACACCTGTGTACTCCACCATCCATGAGAAGCCTCACTGCAGTCAAAGTGCCCTCTCCAGCGTCTTACCAAAAGATCTGTGAAATCCATGTGGAAATACAGGGTGAGTCATTGTTGAGTAAGAAACTGGATACGTGCTTCTGGAATGCAGTAGAGGCTTGGCGTCTAGGGCAGACCTGTCTGGTGTATCCCGGACAGTTGTCAGAGAAAGTTGTGATAAGACTAAGAAAAAAAGTTCAACCACTTTGTGCATTACTCTGCAAAACTGAGTAGAAGATATTTTTAAGTACATAGGTTGTTCTGAAAGTAATGCCTTGTATTTGTTTCCGTGGAAACTACAACAGATATGAAGAGTACAAGAATACTATTTGATAGAGCAAATTTGTAGCTACAAAACACTGTTTTTCAAAATAGTAATCACCATGAACTGTACATTTCTGCCAGTCATGATCAAGAGCAGCTTGCATGCCACTCTTTTAGAAATATGCATGGCCGTCCAGAATGTGGCTTGTCTTTCACATTGCTGTCACCACTGCTGAAACACAGCGTTCACTGTGCTCACATCCACTGTTTGGTCTCCATAAACATTCAGCAAGCATTGACGAATATCCATGGATGCCATCTTTTCCGCGTGGAGGAATTCAGTGACACACCTTTGCTTTATTCACACTTCCACATCAGTCGCTGTTTTGTCTGAGTGCCCCTTTTTCTGCCATCTGTCACATGGCAACAAAATGGAGCAGAATATTGATAGAAAGGTTCAGCTTCCACTGCCATACCACCGACATCCACCTCTGACCACTGCCTCCTAAAATAGGAGGCATTACTTTCAGAGCAGCCCTTGTATATTGTATTTCAGAATCAATAATTGACTTCTAGAGATCGTATGGAAATACCCTGTACTGATACCCAAACTGTGAACAGCCTTCCAGCTCTAAGTTACTAAAACCAGTATCAGTGGCAGTAAGACACAATGGGCTGAAATTTGTGGAGTTAGAATTCAAATTGTCTCAGCCCTTGCTTGTCCCAGCCAGGTGCATCAGCTGTGCATGGTGAATTTATGGCCTTTTAGCTAAAAGGAGCCATTAGTCCTCACCTATCTATATCAAAACCAGGAACATGTGCTATTGTGTATAGATGCCCTGTTTTGAGCTGAGCCACAAGCAGATGTCAAATGTTTCAGGGATAGGGCGTTGTGGGTTGCTGAGTCCCAAGCGCTCCGTAGGCTGTGCAGAGGGGAGTGCTGCCCTGTGTCCTGTCCACTGCCCCGCTGCTGGGTGTCCATGGTGCTGTGACATGGCACCTGGTATTGGCCTTGGAACAGTACGTCGCATGTGCCCTTATGTGGTCATCATCCCCAGCTTTTGTCACAGATGTGAGTTTCTTGTCCTTGAAGTTACCAGGTTCCCCTTCATAGCAGCCCAAAGCCTTCGGCATTGCTTCGTGCCTGGCATGGAGGTCACCCTGCTGGCGCAGTGTATTGCCTCATTGCTCTTTGGTTCCTGTTAAGTCTGTAAGTCATCTCCTGTTTTTCCATTTTAATCATTTAAAAAAATAATAATTCTTAAACTCTGTTTTTTAAACTTCCATTTTTACCTGGAATTTTTTTGGCATAGTTAAAATTCTCCACCTTTGAGACAGCACCACGTGCTTGTGTGTTTAGTGAGAGATGGGATGTCAATTTTTCAATAGGAAATTCCAGTTAGGTTACAACTTTCAGTTTGCAGAAAAACAGCGGAAGTTCTGTTTTTTAGGTCACAACCCCACTACAAATTTTCAGGTTATCATGAGAACAGCTATTACCAGATTTTTCAAAATTCTCCAGAAAAGCCAAGTGTAGTTTGTAATGAGTACCTGTTAATTTGTTCCACTTTCTATAAATGTTATCCCCTACCAGTACCAGCGCTGTTACTGCACTGGTGCCGTTAACCATCTGCTGAGCATGTAAAGCTCCTCGGGGCAGAGATCATATCTTTGCTTTGTACTGTACAATACAGAGTGGGTAGCTGGCACTTGAGAAACAATTAATGGTAATGCGGCTCAGCAGGGCATTCAGCTACTGAGCTAATAAGAGTGGTATAAATGCCTGGTTGGATTGGATTAGAGGGAACTGGTGTGTCCCAGTGGTGCCTCTCCAGCAGGTGAGGGGAAACGATGTTTATTTTATCACTGCTCCTCATCAGATGATTTTTAAGACCATTTCTGAAGGATGCACAAAAGGTAAGGATGCAAGAGTCCAGATTTGGGTGGATATCTCTGTTCTGCTTATTAGGAGTCTTTACTAACTAAATATTTTTTTCTATTGTGAAATAAGGGATCGCTTCAGAACATTAATCTCATTAGTGCCTGCATTTTTCTTCACACAGTCTTCTGTGCGTGTGATAAGTCGCCGCTTTATCGTATTTTCCTTTGTATCTTAACGATCCCTGTGTGCCGGGAGCGAGCTGTGCCGCAGCTTTCCATCTTATGCTAATCCATCAACATCAAGTTAGCTGCACGTGAGGAGGACGCGCGGAGACGTCAGCGGCGGCCGAGACCTGTGGGTTGCGCAGCAACCTGCCTGGGAAGATTGATGGCACCAGGCCCCGCACTGCTGAGCTTCTGTGGGGCCGGCTCTGGTGCAGTCGGGATGAGAACATGCTCCATGCCATCCTTGTTACAACTGCTAATTTGGTAGGCTTCATTGTGCAGGTTGAGTGGCAGCTGCAGGCTCGTTGATACTGTTGTGTCACGCTTCCCCTCCTCCAAGACTCAGGGCACATTGTCGATGTTGTTTCTTTCCTTCTTAAAAGGCCATTATGTCACATCAAATAAAGCCACAGGTGAATGTGGTGCTTGCCCATTGACCTCTCGCTCTGCGGTGGACTCTTTGGCTCACAGCACGGGCTGAGCCAGCTGACCTCCACCGCTGCTGCGCTTTCCTTCCTTTGGGTTTCCAATGTCAAGACTGTGCTGCAGGGCAGGCATAGTGATATGCGCTTATGGGAAAGTAGAAGAGCTGTTGCTGTTGGACCGGGTTGTGTAATGGCCAAGTCTTGGAGCCAAATAGGACCTGACCACGTCTCTTTAATTGTATGGGATATTGGATAATTATGCAACGTATTTATTCGCTATTTGGATTCCTTTAGAAGATGTGCCTGTCTTGTGCTCCAGGGTGAATTTAAAATTCATGTACATTTACTGTGGTTGGAGCTAAACAGTGCTGAAAAGTTCACAACAAAACCTACTTGTGTGATCAAGGACATCTTTCATACCCTGAGTCTGGAACCTTTATGACAACCTCTTTACCAAGGGTTTGATGTAGGAAAGCAGTTACAAATGTGCTTACCTTTAAATCTTCTAACAGGAGGCTCACCAACCTCCTGGCAGGCTTGAACTGGAACGTGGGCTGTGCTGGACCAGACCTATGTGTGCAGTGTCACTGGGCCAGTGGCAGAGCCCAGGAAACAGCTCTGGCTGTGTGGCTCAGGTGCTTCAGACCAGGTTCTTCCAGTGCAAATTGGGATATAAACACAGGAAAGAAGGACCAGGGAAAGTACTGGCTGTCCTGAAGAGAAAGAAAGCTGCAGCCATATGGTGTGGCCCCTTCAACTGCCCCAGCCAAGGAGTATGACTCGATTTCATCTGCATGCCTTGGTTTCTTAGCCCCGCAGATGCAGCTGCGTTTGTACATGTGGCTACTGGGGCCTGTCCTCATATCCCTGCCCTAGGGTGACCTGGTCAGGACCTTGGGGCCACCTCTGAGAGATGGTGCCAGTGTTTGCAGGCAGGGTGAGCATGCAGCAGCCTATTGAAGTCTCAGTGTGACTCTTGCTTAAGCCGTACTTATGTACGTGACAGTTATGGGCTGTTCTAAGTGTGTTTTCTGGTGGCAAGCTGTTTATCAACTGACTGTTGAACTCATTATTTCCTAAAGAGCATGGCAGGCTGCTCCTGACTGAAAAGCTGCTGTTCTGTCTGCTTGTTGTCTTTGTTCTTCAGCCATACACAGATTCTTCCCTGCTTGTTTTGTTGAAGTCCATCAGCTCTAGAGTGATAACTTCCCTCAGCAAGGTAATTGAGCTGTGCTGAGAGGCAGTGCTATTGTTTTTGTCTGCATTGTTTCTAAAATGGCTGTGCACAGTGTGGCAGAGAGAAGCACCTGGACGCAAGAATCAGGTGCCTGATGTTCAAAAGGAGGAGTGCTTTCAGAGTGCTTGTCTGTTGAACAAGCAGGTGAGGTTGGAAGCAAGTAAGGTCTGTGAAAAGCTAACATTGCGTTTACCAGATAGGCGACTGGATGGCAGCAGAGGCTGTAATTAAATTAAGGTTTTAATTGAATGAATCGCAGGTTGTTAGAAACATTCTTACTGTAGAAAGTGGGATCAGGGAACAAGCAGTCCTGCTCCTTCCCCAGTCCCAACAATCCTCTGTCCCTAATCTACTTTTTATGATGACAGATTGGTGTCTGAGCCACATCCAGTGGGGATGGGTCCTCCTCTCTGACAGAGACAGTGGGATACTGTTTTCGGGTTCCCACATCAGTGAAAAGTTGCAGAAAGATTTTCCTTTCTATGGTTTGATTGACTGTGTTTCCTTCCACTGGGGAGTCAGATATGCACGTGCCTTAAGCCTCATCCTGAAAAGAATGTTAGGGTCTGGAAAGGGAGCCTACCTGCCAGTTGTAGTGAGCACATAGTTGATTTGCATTGTAGCAACTCCTGATGATCCTGGTTCTGACCTGTGCAATTGTTATTGGTGCTGCATAAACACAAACCATAAAGAACCATTTCCCAAATTAAAGGGTTTATATTATAAGAAACTACCACATAATATGTACAACTTAATTGCTACAGTACTGCTTTAGCCCTTCTGAGCCCTGCAGTGGGACTCATCTGCTCAGCATGGTGTGAATACCACGCATGCCTCAGGCACCAGCAGAGAGAAATGGGGCTGGAGTGCAGATCGGCCCAGTTCAGGGGGTGTTTCTGATCTAGACCAGGTGTTGCCTCTTGGAACACTGTTCTTGATCTCTTCTGGAGCCCAGAGAACCAGTATGGCTGTAGACTGAGGTCAGTGTGTCATAGCATCTTAAGTTAGTTGAGACCACGGACCAAATACCTAAAGAGCCTCACAGCATCGTTTCTCTGATCTGAGATATATCCAGAGCTTGGTTCTGCTTGATGCAAGGTGCTCCAGCTTCTGCTTAGGAGTTGAGGTCAACCAGTACCTTCTAGGATAGAATCCCAGAGAAGCATTGGAGGAAAGGTAGAGAAGCCCGGCAGCAGATAACAAAGAGACACTTAAGCAGCAGTGAGAGTATCTTCTCTTATTTGAGATATTTAATCTTTTTGAATGAGTAATATAATATTTATAATATTATAGTAGCTGTAATAACTTGCTTAAAAATTAAAAATAGTTAATGGCTGAAGTGGAATAAGCGTGTTTAATACTTCTCACTGAACTGCTGTACCTCCTCCTAGAAAAGTTTTTTTTAAATGCATAATTTTCTCCCATCTGGGGCATCTCACTGGAGCAAACACACTGGCTCTGTATTCCCTTCTGAATGCGCATCAGGCTGATGGTATTTATGAAGTTCCCTACCTGATACGTGTCCTGGCTATCTGGAGCATCACTTCCTACCATTAGATGAATTAGCCCAAGACAGATGAGGGTGTTGAAGTTAAATGCATTGATCTGGCTGCCCTGTGTCCATTTTTGGGATGTAGTACTAGGTCTTTTGTGGTAGGTGAGTTTTGTGTCTTGTTTGGTGTATTGTTAGATAGGATTCCCTTAACTCCTGGGAGGTTTCTCCCAGACTCAGCCCAGCTCCCAGAAAAATACCTTTTCTTGCACTGCTTTCCCCATGTGGTAGAAAGCTCTACTGTGCTTAAAGACCCAAATTGCTGCTCACAGTCCTCAGTTGAGCACTGTTGGAAGTATGGTAGAGAGCTTGGGCCCATTCCGTGGAGACTTGGTGAGCAGAACAATTTTGATATGGGTTGATGGTACAAAGCACGTAGGAGGACTATGTCTTCTGTTGCTGAAGAGATTCTCCAGGGCATTTTGTACATGCAGCAGCAGTCTCTATAGCACTGAAGCTTCATGCCTGGGTAGATTGTGTGGCTATTGGTAATTGAGAGATGATAAAATGTGAGTAGCTGTAGCAGGGTCATCATCTACTAGAACAGGGTGAAGATTCCTGCCTGAAGTTACTAGAAAGTGTTTTGCTACTCATAAACAGTGCTGTGGTAGCTTTGTATCACGTTCAGAGCATCACCAGTTCAGTCTATGCAGTCTGGGGACTTTGTTTACTGACTGCATGTGGCTGTTCAGTGGGAGGAAGAGTGTGGGTCCTTTCAGTTGTAGGATAAGGGCAGAATGCCATGAGCCCCATGCTGCAAGTGCCCAGCCAGAGATACAGGAGCAGCCACAGAGACATATTGTATTCAGGGTAGATTAATAAAATGAAGGCATTTTCAGTGCATATAACGTATGTAAAGCATTTGGTCTTCTACAGTGCTCTTAGAAATTTAGAATGAGTAATAACATTTGCCTGTATTGAATGTGTGCAAGAGGAAGATCCAGGGTAACTGGAGGCAGCTTATCCTGACATCAATCCTGGGCAAAAGAATAGAAGAACTGATAGAGGATTTAGAGTATTAAAGGTAGGGAATATAATTAATGCCATTCAACATTCGTTTTTGGAGAATATGTCTTGTCAAACAAACCTGTTTTATCTGATGAGATTGCAAGACTGTGTAGATATAATATACTTAAACTTGTGTAAGGCATTTGATTTTATTCCACATGACACTATGATTAAAATATTAGCACTGTACACTTTCGCTGAAGTACGTGTTAAATGTATTAAGAACTGAGTAACTGACAGATCTCAAAAAGTAGTTGTCAATAGGGAATTGTTGCTGAATGGGAACATTTTTAATGTAGCTCTGCAGGGATCAGTGAGGGCCCTCATGCTATTCATCATTTTTGGCAGTGATCTAGAAGTAAATATAAAATTATTTCTAATAAAATTTGTGGATGGCACAAAGATTGATGGAATGAGAAGTTGGGCAGTAGAATACAGTGCTCTTGGTCACTTGTGCCAGAGGTACAGTGAAGGCATAGATACCTGATGAGGCTGGTGGCACTAGTGTCCAGATAAAATGTGGAGGCCCTGGTCCTTCCTTCTCTCTACTGCACCACTGCTTAATGTTTGATGTGTTCTAACGGGTTCTCTATCACCGTTCATTGATCGTTGTTTATAAACAGACCAAGTTTTGTGTAGCTTTCCAGCCACAGGTTCCCTAAGCTAAAAGAAGACAGTGTATCTTACTAAATAAATGATTAGGCATCAATGATTTTCTGCCTTCTAGAGCAGAGTTATTTGGAAGCATGAAAGGAAATTGTTGCAGCAGTACAAAACCGCTGCCCTTTGCACTTGCATCTTTCCCACAGAGTAATCCTTCATTCATTGTTTACTTAATGAGAAAAGAAAGAGGTTAATTTATAAACCAAATAAAAATCTGACAGAAGACTTTATTTGTGGAACAAAAAACTGAATTAAATGAATGTTCCATCCATTAATGCTGCTAATTGTACCATGCTCCACTGAGGAAAATAGACAGGTCTGCTTGGATTTTGTTCTTGCTGATGGAAGCCACAGCCCCGCTCCAGTGAGAGTCCAAGCCAGCAAACTGTGGCAAGAGTTTCTTAAAAACCTTCCTTGCTTGGTGAATTAATTTCAGCTCCCAGTCTGCAACAGGCTCAGCCTCTCAGGAGTTTCTTAAATTTAATAGACAGGTCCAGGAGTAATTGGCAGAGCTGTTTTGCCAGTGAATGCTGTCTGACTGCACCAAATTGCAAATTCTCAACATCTACAGAGAGCTGCTGTGAGGAGAAGGAGGGACTCCTTAATTCATTTTCCTGGCTCCAGAAAAGTCTATCATATCCATGTTATAATTTATCTGCTTCTGGGCTATTTCTTTTGACTGAATGACACTGCAGATGTTAGAGTGAAAGTAAGGCCGGTATAAGTTGTGCATTTCTCCTGAGTCTCCTGTGGTAGCCATTGAGCTTTGCTGGTCAGTGTATGTCTGAAATCTCCAGCATCTTCTAATCAACTGAGCCAGCTGGCCTGCCTGAAGGGAGAAGGTTAGTGGGAAGGGGAGCTGGGGTGATGTGCTGTGATCTGGATGAGAATAGGATGGTTGCTCGATGCTGAGGCTGACTGGAGGCTGAAGCTCCTGTATCTCCATCTTCCTTGAATAAATCTGGGTGGGGTGGGAGAGACCTTAATAAACATGGGCATTATGCAGCTGGGATGTGTGCTCTAGGGAATGGTTTCATTTTGCAGAAGGGCAAAAGTTGCAGTCCTTTTAAAGTCACTCTAGACTGCATGAAGTGGAAATATTAATACAGCTATCTTCAACAAAAGGTGTTGTTCTTGTCTAAATATACCTAGGGGATAGCTTTCCACAGCTCCTTCTGTATAATAAAATGTCACCTATCTCTTGGTACCAACAGCCAGTGTAAGGTGAGGGTGGCCAAGAAATACATCCATAATGTGTTGGAAATGGGGGTCAGTTTGTGAAGACAGCTAGAAGTAGTTTGTGAAAACACCTTGGAGTAACATTGCATTCCCTTGGAGAAGCCGCGGATGACTGTAAAGCGTATGTATGGAAAAAACATGCTTGAGAAAAAGAGAAAATTAAAGTTGCTTTGTTGCAATGTCCAATGATGGTTTAGAAAATTTCGTGTTGGAAGAGGCACTTCCCTCTGAACTGTGGCTGAAACTAAAGTACATAAAGAGGTTAATCTCTTTCTGAACTTTATCAGCTGCTCTGCACGTGTTGAGGCTTCACAGTCTGTCATTACCTGATGGGGCATGAGGGTCTGTAAGCCCCAGCTGGTGAGCTGCTGAAGGGAGCTTGGTAGATTTTGTTCCTCTCTTCTCATTGCCTTTGTCAGCCAGTCCTAAACGTTGATTTTCAGATTATGATAGCAAGGGTGAAATACTAATCGTGAAAACAATTAGCAAACATTTGAACTGAACCCTGTGTCGCTGAGCATGTGCAGTTCTTGGTGGAAAAGAAAAATCTGGAGCAGTAATACGAGAAGCTGCTTTTCTCATCTTTAGAGTCATCATTCTTGAATTTAATCTGTAATTTGCTTTAATTCCGACATTACACAATTCTACTTCTTAAACTAGACTTGTTTCTGTATATATGCTTTATAGGTGTACATATAATATATACATATAAATATATTTATGAATATGAACAGGTACATATATATGAAAAAGTGTTGGTGCACTGAGGTAGCTTCATGATACAGTTATATGCGATCTTTGGAAAGCACATTTTTTGAAACACAGCCGTCTCTCTGCTAAGTATTCAAAGAACATTGTAATTATTGCTGTGAATATCTTTTAAGTGCTCAGTGGAAAAAATTGCAAATGTTTTTGTTAGAACATGTATTTGTTCATAACCTGTTCAATACATCGCCTATTTATTTGCCAGCTGGCTTCCTTTCAGAAATGTACTATGGAGAAGATATGTTTTTTATTGTTGTGACATTTTTATGCTGTTGTCATATTGTAAGGGAGATCCTACCCTTGCATAGTTTGTATCCTCTAGAAGTATTTGTGAAGCATAAGACTGATTTTTTTTTTTTCTAAATATATTGTCAAAATTGTTCTTGGCTTCAGTTTGGGCATGCAAATAGTTTTTTCCTCCCAACTCCAAGTAACATCGTTCTGCTTGCCAATGGTTACATCAGCACAGCATTGTTCATTTTGCCTAGAACATACGTAAGCTGTAATGCCTTCGTGTCTGGAACTGGAGCTGGAAGGGCTGTGGAGCCTGGGGTCAATGGCTGAAAGGTGGAGTTTGAGGCCAGAGCTGGCTCAGAGAGGGGCACAGGCCCTCAGGCTTGTAAGCTGCCTTTGCTTTGATATGTGCAGCCTCTGTTGTGGCTCTTCCTCTGAGGAGCAGCAAACTGCTGGCTCTGCGCTTGAGGTTTTGAATGTTGGAGAATGCATGCTGCTTTCCATGTTTATGTTTAAACACAGGGCTGGGTTGTGGGGAGGGAAGAGTGATTTTTTTTTGAAATAGAACTCTGAATGTAAGCAAGCTTGTGGAGGAAGGCCAGGGCTGTGCTGGTGTGGCTGAGCTGTTCCCAGCCTGTGAAGCCCAGTCCTGCTGGGCCACAGCCTGTGATGGTTGGGTAAGGTCTTTTTTAGGGCAGGCCCATGCCTATCCATCATCTATAAAAAATGACCACTGGTCCCTCATTCTCTGGACTGTGATGCTTAGCTGATTTGTTCCCTGGGCCACTCAGTTCTAGATTTTAGTTTTTCCAGCTCCTTTCTGAGATCAGGGGTGATATAGCTTTCAGTGGAAACTGTGATCCAACTATTCATTGTCCTTCCTGCAAGAGACCATGGGGTGAGGGGCTGTATAGAGCCAGAGGTGAGTTTCCTCTTTTTATGGTGTTCTGCTTTCAAGAACTGAAGCTGGCACCCCTTGAAAAACCTGTCCTCTATGCTAAAGAGACATAGCTCTCCTTGCATTCTGGTGTCATTCTAGACCCTTGAGAGTTGTCTCAGAGCCACCTCTGAGCAGGGACGAGGGACCTGCCTTGAAAGTAGGCTCCTTCTGAGCTTTCCCTTTTCCCTGAGTGTAATGTGCCTGCAAGGGGGAGGCCATGGTGTTTTATGGATGCATTTAAAAATGGTTCAATTTTTAATAGGCTATTTCATGTAAGTCTGAGAGGAGGGCATAGTGGGTTGAGGCAGCTAAAACCATCTTTGTGTACTTTTCCTCATGGGGGCTGTGGACAGGATATCCTCAGCCCCCGCCAGGCTGGGCTGCGTCACTCCTCCACAGCAAGCAGCAACAACACAAGCATGAAGAGACATTTGAGATGCACAACATGTAAATATTCCATAAATACCAGGAATTTGGCAGGGAGGCAGCCGTGGCTTCCTCTCTTTCTGAAGATGCTGCCATATGCCCAGAGATGATTCCGGTTATTTCAGTAGTGCTGGCAAAACTGGATTTGGGCTCCCTGTGGCTCCCAGGCTGGTAACAGTGCTGACCTCTTCTCCTAGGAGCTGGGGGGAGGGGGAGTGGGGGGCTGTAGAGGTGGCTCAGAGACACCAAGCAGCCTCATACCACCCACCCCTTAGCCCAGTGTTGGGGCACAGAGCGGGGGCCAATCCTGTGATCATCCTGCCCCACCCCTGGGCTTTCCCACCTGGTGGGGTTATGACACAAGGTAGAGTAGCTGCAGGCAAATTGCTGTTATGACAGATGCATTGCTGCCATAAAACTACAAATTTATGGCAGTCAGTGATCCAGGTGCATGCCCATAACTTTTGCTCACTGCTGCGTGTTGTCCTGGCGAGGCAGCACATTAACCAAAATGAGCCATAGAGAACGTGGGTTATGTCACTGCACGCTCAGACTGGAAGGGCTCCTTCCTGGCTCTGAGGCATTACTGGATGCCAAAGCACAAAGGGAGTTTTGCGTGCATTTTGACAGTAGGGGAGAAGCTGCACCTCCTCTGGAAGACGTTATTTGCTGGCCCTGTGGCATGCCTCGCTGCTCAGCCACAGCACTTCTTCCAGTCCTGTGCTGCCCATGCAGAACTGAAGGGGCATGATGTTTGGTTTTTGTTTATTTGTTTGGGTCTTTTAAATTTTTTTTTCCTTTTATTCTTCACGAGCAGAGGAAGTATTTAAGAGTGTGTTGATGTCAGGGGCAAAAACATACATATCCAGATCCTGGCTCAGGTCTTCTCTACACAGCTCTTCTCTCTCCATACCATCTGTTTGCTGAAATTAATGCTTTAGGACAGCACTGCTATTTATTTATTTAAGTGTTTAAAAGGTCCTTTGCAACTTTGTGGATTCAGCTGGAGCACCCAGGCCTCCTCACTGGCTGTGGAAATCCTATTTGGTGTGCATGCCCTCACAGCTGGACATGAAACTTTATTTGAGCTTTTAAAAGCTGTCCTCAGCATTTTGGATGCTGATGGCAAGGTAGCCCTGGCTCATGGTACTCAATGTGGTGCCTTGCAAAGTTGGATGGGGGCTTCCGTGATTCATCTAGGCCCCCTGGTGTTTTTGGTCTCCAGCTAGTGTGCTTCAGAGCAGTGTGTCCCAGGGGCTCTGGCTGGGCATGCTGCTGGGCATTGCTGTGTTCTGCTTGTTCTGCTGCTGGTTTGGTTGGGCTTGGTGATCCTGAAGCTGTTTTTTAACCTAGATAATTCTATGAATTCTGGGATTGTAACCGTGTCTCAGGAACCTCCCAGCATTTCCTGCTGTGTTGGTACCAGTGCCTCACCCCATGTATGTGACTGGGATCTTCCTGCAAGCCACTGTGGTTCTTAGCCTTGACCATGCCATCCTGTGGTGAATAACATGTTTATTTAGAGAGGATATGCTCAGTAGTCAGCGATTGTCACACTAATCGATCTGTGATAACTTCATGGTATCACACAGAGTTCACACAGACGGATTCTCTTGTTATCCCACTAGTGTCTGCCCTGCAGAAACTGACCTCCTGCCATCAATTCATGTACCTGGAGATGGTGCTTTTGCTGCCATGTGTCTGGATGGAGCATGTCCTTTTTATTTTGCATTCTGGAGCCTTTAATTATTCTCAACAAGTCCCTTTCACACTTTGAAAATCCTGTAGCGATTTCAATTTGAATTGCTTTCTCTGAGGCTGCTGTTTAGCGGAGTGCATCTGCTCTGGAGCCCCAGTGGTAATTGTGCCATAATAATTACGATCCTTTAAATGCACTTAAGGTACCATGAGCTTGAAGAATTGATAACGATGCAATCTGGCATCTCAGTACAGGTTTTGTGTTGTCTCCAAGCTGAACATTTTGGTTTTAATTTTATTGTCTTGCCATTTATGAAGATTACAAATGTTAGTACATTGTGGAACTTGGACGTGTTTAATTAAACACTTCCCTATGACCACGTGTGACCATATACCCATCCTGCAGGTCTGGGTCCTGCGCTGCTCACTCAGTTCCACTGCCAAACCTCTGCTGAGTTCAGTGGGAGTTCTGCCAGAACAGGGTCCTAAAAAAAGGAGTGTGGCTTATTTGAGCAGTTGTGCTCGTTTGTGCACCAGCCTGGGCTCATATAAAGAGGCTATTAAACAAAAAATACTGAAAAGCGTACTTGTCCTTGCCCAGAGAAAACCTTTATCCTGGGACTGGTCCAGCAGGTTGATGATGGAGTTTCCTCTGGTTCATCTGTTACCTAGAATTTTGTACTGTTGATACAATTAATAGGTGCAGGTTTTTAAAGTTCTCTTCTGCCTTAATTCCACTCTAAGGAGAGCGTAAAAAAAAAAAGTCTCTTATGCATGTCTCTTAATGAGCAGCAAGAGGTGTGCAGCGTGCAGTCCTGCTGCCACACTCGGAATATAACATTTCCAAAATTACAAGTTGGGAGTATGATAATGAACCAAAAGTAAATATGATTCAGTTTGATATGAGTCATCCTTCAGGAGTTTAATTGCACTTGGATTTGCTGTTGCTGTGTGGGAACCCATTGGCTACAGAATGTGGCAAGCAGTGTTGCTTGGCTGACCAGAGCTGGAGCAGTCGTGTGACACCGGGAAACCTCAGAGGAATTTCCTTGGAGGCTCGAGGAATTTCTTGCTTCTCCTCCCAGCAGGAATTTGTGAGCCCATAGTAGAACCAGCAAAGTCTTGGATGGCTCGTTGCATCCAGACAGTGGCAGTCCTTCCTGGAGGAAAGCGTGCGCTTTGCTCTTGTAGACTGGGGAGCTGCATAATGCCCTTACTTGGAGGTTGAGTAGCATAGTGCTGGGTGGTATAGAGATCTTCAAGATATGAACTGTGCTGTAATGGGGAGAGACAGAAATAGTGTATCACCTTGTTTAAAGCCTTGATGATGATTATGGGATGAGGTTCTTAACCTGCTGCACAGAGATTTATATAAGTGATTCTCATCAATGCCAGTGGGAGTTACTCAGAGATATACAAGTGCATCTCAATAAGAAATGTGTCTTGGCAGTTCGCTATTAATATTTGAAGATAGTACAAGCAAAATCTCCTTCTCTGACTCAAGCATGCAAAAACTAGTGGTGTTCCAGGGAAAAATAATCTGTTATTTTCATCTGAGGAGTTGTATGAAGGTGAACCATTCACATGTACAGGTTCTCAAAATAAGCATTTCTTACATGCATGGTGTGTTAACTGCTCTCATAATTCTAAAGCCCAGCTCCTTCCTGCTGGTTACTGATAAGCAGCAGCACGGCTCTGTTTTTGGGTGCTGCTGACCTGCTCCATCCCACGGCTCTGCTCCTGTCCAGTTGTCCACAAGTGGAGAGGAAGGGTTGGTCCCACTGCTTGCAGATGCATCCTCGCATAAAATGAGATGGGGAGACAGCAGGCAGGAAGAAAAAGACATAAGCAAAATTTGGAATTTGTGGCTTCAGTCTGGTGGAATATCTGGAAGAGCTTTTGAAGTGGCCATTGAAATGGGTAGAAAGGGTGGTCTTTGTATGTGAGGTGCAGAGGCAGGCAGACATTGACCTCTACTTGATGTTTCTCAGTTGTTACAGTTCCTCTGGTCAGTTTGTGTAGTTACAAGCTTTCAAGTTGGCTTCTTCAAATTTTGACTCTTTCTTTCTTTTTTCTTTTTTTTCCCTCTAAAGTTGGAATCTTAAAGTCAGGAAGGGTTATTTTAGGTATTGGCCCCATCCTGTCCTGCATGAGCTGTGGCACGCAGCCTTCCCCCCGGCTCACCTTCCTCCGGTGGGCACAGCTCAGGCTGCGTCTGTTCGCAGCATGTTGCTGCTGTGCTTGCCCAGTCCCTGCAGGACCTGTGACTAATTGCTGCCACGCTGTTTCAAGTAATTTACTCTATTATTCTTAGCATTACTTACATAATTTGTTATGGAAGCCCAGTTCGCCTAAAAGAGAGAAAGTAAGATTTATTATTCCTAGCAGGTGTCAGCAGCTTTGGAACAAGGTAGGGCCTGGTGATGTGGCTTCCCAGCAATGCCCCTGGCTCAGCAGGTTCACCAAAACAGATGAGTCTTGCCTCTCACCCTGCAGATAAGTGCTAAAGCTGACCTTTATAGTAGCACACTGCAGGTGACAGTCCACCCTGGAGCCAGAGGTTCCCTACTGAGAAGGCTCTTGCTCGTGGCTGCAAAGGCTGAATTTTGTCAGTTTTCCCATTCTCAGCAAACAAATTGGTGAGCTTGAAGTCAGTGAAGGTTTGCACCATGCAATACCGAGATTCGTGCTTTTGTATAAGGGCGCATTACACTGATAATGTGCTGTTTTAATACTTGAGCTGAAATGACTGAATACCGAAGTAAATATCCTGTTTGAATCTTAGGTGGGGATTTCATCCTGTTCCATCTGTAGGTAGACACCAGAGAGAGTTTATAATTCACTTTCCAAGGATTTGATCCTTTCTTTCACTTCTTTTTTTTTTTTTTTTTGTTTCAGCTTGTAGCTTATAGCTGCATAGAAGTGACCATAAGGAAATAAAGCACACAGTCACACAGCACTTGCACAGAATAAAGAACTTCTTGAATGCTTTCCTGTTGTTAAGGAACAGTCTGATAACCATGAGACCGAATGAAGGTGCACCTCTCCCCTGCCCTGCTACCTGGCCACGGTTACTTTACAGAAATTTCCAGAAAGCTTCCTGCCCCCACTGTCACCTCCGTGACATCTGTCACCAGCCCCTGGGCTCAGCTTAGCACCAGGATCCTGGGGCCGGGCAAGGGTTAGAGGTGGTGGTGGCAGCTGGGGACACTGGAGAGGGGTTGCAGGCTGGGGGGCTGGACTATTGGGAAGAGAAGCAGCTATATTTTTTTCCAGCAGCTGAAATCCTTTTTGTATTTTGGTTTCTGGTACCAGCTATTTATCCAAAACATTTGGGAGAAAAGCTGTCTCTCTATGAAATATTTAACATCCTTGCCTTCAGCTGTGGGCTGAGAAAGCTCCCAATCCACGTGTGAGTCACCAAGAACTCCTCCAACAAGAACAGAAGAAGTCAATGCAATTGCTATAAGAAAAAAAAAACAACACCTTACTGATTTGGAAAATGCTGAGAATGGTTTGTGTCTCATGTATTTTGTGAAAAAAACTTTGCAGTCATTCTGTCATATGCAGAGTCCCAGATTTTAGACACAGAAGATCTCAATATGCTACGTAGCATCACATTCTATGTGATGGAGGCAATTTGTGCATCCAGTAACAGGCCTTTTATTGAGTGCTGTTCTGGTTCATATCCTGCCATGATGAAGGTTCTAAGGGTGTAGATCATTGCTTCTCTTTGTAGCTTGCTTCTTTGGTAAGTTGTTGCAAGTTTTTTCAGCTTCATTTTCTCTTCTGGATGTCATTTCCCATGCATCTCCGCAGCTGTGAGAGCCATGGGTTTGGTGCCTGCAGTGTGGGGCAGCCCTACAGAGAGAAGGAGTAGTGCGGTCCTGTGCTTCCTGAAATTAAGGCAGCTCGTGAAGGATCTACAGTAGTGTCAGGCTAGGAGCCCTCTGTGGGCAAGCAAGACTGCGTCCATCCATCTGGATGCAGCCATTGATTCTTTAATTAGAAGGCTCACCACAGAATTTGATTGCTGAGATCTTCTGGTTAATTCAGTGAAAGTTGAAGCACCAGTCAGCTCTGTGACTTTCAGTATGTTTTCTGTCTTTCTGGATTGACTTCAAGCAAACAGTAATTATTGGATCCTTCAATTGCTGAGCATTTCATATGTCCATTTGATTTTAAAGGAGCCTAAGATTGCTGAGTGTGGTAGAAGGAGAACACACAGTAGAATGATTTGTGATAAAACAGGTCTCATGCTCCAGCAGTGCTATTGGTGAGTACTGCTACATGCTGTGCTTATGTGTTCCATGTATTCATGGTGGTCATAACTGCATTTGCTATTCATTCCTATACAAGTGAGCTGACTGAGTAAAATTAAGATGAAACTTCTTTTGTCACATTTCTCCCTTTGGTCAAATTATTTTTTCAGCATGCAAATGAATTTATCCTGCAGAGATGGCAATCTCTGTCCTGTAGCCAATTACAGAGATACCTCATCTGGGCTTTTACATCTCCTTCCCCTGTGGACCATGTAAAATTTTTTTTGGTGACATGGAATCTTTGTATAGGAAACATAAACCTACTGGCGAGAGGTCCGCTCCTCTTCATTCCTATTTGCAGATGTCGTTCATGGAAGGTAACGATATTTTCACTGGCTGAAAACCTCTAGCTGATGACCCGGGTAGATTCTGTGTGCTCTGAAATGACTTCTGTAGGGAAGACATAGATGTAGAACACTTTTTTTAGGCTTTATGCTCCACTTCAACCATTGAGATTAGAAATGCAGACCTTATAGCCTCTGCTCTACTGTGTAATGCTTATTTGAAGATGTGGGGTAGCTCCAGTGATCTCTGTTAACAAGTCCCTAGCTGAGCTGCGCTTATTAACTGACATATTCTGGCACATATCACTTGGGCCCTTTGCTCCTTTGACCTCCTCTGTCTTGTGCAGGTGGAACTTGGGCCTCTGCCTGTGCTTGTGCCTGGCTTTGAGCAGCACATGTTAATGGACCTGACTGCTTCCATAGGTGGAAGTCCAGTGGTTCTTCCTCTGTGTGGCTTGTCTGGTGCCCCCGTTTTGGAAGAGGTGGCTGAGGTTGCTGCAAGTCAGTGAGGTTTTGAACATAAAAGCATTAAAAGCTGAAAGCTGTCAGGTACTGTGATGGGCGTTTTGCAAATATCCAGAGACAAGTCAGGATGGTCAGGAGAGAATTTGCACCAGCATTATGGAAGACATATGGCCCTTTTCAAAACTGCATCTGGATATGCACGTGTAAGGACTCCTCTTGGGAAGGTGCTGGTGTGGCTATTCATCTGTGCCTGAGCAGGCTGATAAAACCGACAACCTCATTCCCTACCCATTGCTCGAGTTGCCTAATACCACAATTGCCAGCCTCTTTGATGAAAGGCAGGTTCACATATCAGATTGTTGAGCATTAGGGATAAAGGATTAGATTTGCAGTGTAATCTTCCAGTAACATTCCTCTTGATCCATAGTCCATGCGTTATGAAAGGGCTCTTTTCCCTCTGACAATGTGGTGTCCAGCTAAGGGATGCTATCGTCCACCTTCATTTGGAGATAGCAAGGCTGCTGCTGACCTGATGTTCATGAAGGTCGCAGCTGCACTGGGCAAAATTAGTTCTGTGCAGGACAGTTAAGTAGATTGGATTTTCTCAGTTGTTGCTGATTTGCTTTCATCTGGGCTCCTCTTGCAAAGCCATTTAAAGTCCATTCCCCTCTGCCCCCCACCACTCTTCTGTATGAAAGGATTGAAAGGGACTGAAATGGAGGTATTTCTGCCTGGGCTCCCATTCTGCCTTGTGCCCTGTTCTCACATCTCTCCAAGGAAGGTGTCTGGCAGAGGTTGGGGCAGGCTTGGTAGTTTACTCTGCAGCACTGGACTGTTATCTCATACCACCACAAACGTCACAGGGCCTGCAGGGAAGGTCCCCATCAGCTCTTCCCACCTGCTGGTTGCCTTGCACTGCCTGCTTTGGATCTGGGGCCACGTTACCTTTCCACAGACCAATTGGGATGTTGCTGCAGACACAGCCAGGCCCCTTCTTCTTGTGGCTGAGTGTCCCCAAATTTTTTGGATTCCTGATGAAGCCAATCACTTTGGATCAAAAGGCATCAGAACCCCTGGCTTCTAATCAGGAGAAATCTGCCAGCATCTTCAACAGCTTTCTGTGAGCAGCAGGTTGGATGAGATAGGTCTGGCCACTAGGAGAAGCATCAGATACCTGTCTGAGTTGGCAAAACACAAGACTTGGTCATGACTGAGAAGCATATTCACTGTGACATGACAAGGCAAGGGGGAAAGGGACTTCCCCACAGACACAGTTTTCAGTGCCTGGTGGTGGTGGACAGCTGCTGTCCCGAAGGCTGCAGAGATGCATCTCCATAGAGCAGGATGCCCAGGGGCCCAGGTGTGGAACCAGCAGCATGCCTGACTGCAGGCAGCTGTGCCAGTGGGGCTTCCTTGGGGTGGCTGAGTGTGCTGAAATGTGAATGAATAAAGGCAGGATGGGAGAAGCTTTCTGACACTATCCTGAGGTTGCCTTCGGCCACCTGCAGAGCTGGGCGTTTTAGTATACAGGGCTGCAAATAGCTGACTTAACACCCAGTCCTACAGACTCCTGGATCTTAGCGCACTGTAGACTGTGCAGTAACTAGCGCTTTGATGTCTTAATGTAGAAACAGTTGCAAAAGAGAAGCACCAGGTCAGCTGATTACAAATGCAGCCAAATTGAGGTGGCAGCTTCTGTTTTCTTTCCTAAAAGCTTTTGTAACTATTATTTTCCTGAACTGCTCTGAAAACAAGCGGTGACCCTGGTTTTTTTCTGACATTTTCTATTACTTTTTATTGGCATCTACTTTTATGTTATGACAGTACTTTGTACACTGAATTACAGGTCTAAATACTGCTTCAGGCTTTGGGCTTTGTCGACAGTGCACATTTGGGAAAGGCGTTAGCGGCTGAAGAAGTGAGTGCTCAGCGTGCGGATGTGTAGTGATTGGAGACGTGGAAAGATCCACACCCTTTGTTTGCGTGCCAGCGTAGGTCTGAGGTGTGAGGATTTGAGCTTTCTCATTCAGACAATATTATATTAGGGAAATGAAAAATTTGACAGTTCTTTTATGTTTACTCGTTTAATGTCAAGAATGTGTCACATCTGCTATTAATTGGTGGAAAATTATGCCTCTAATTTACCAATTTGATCGTCTGGGAAAATGGAAGAGAATGTAGCTAAGTAAATGAATGCCTATTAATCTTGTAAGTTTGCCTGTTTACCACCAGCCAAAGCAGCTTGTTACGTGGTGCAATGGAAGCAGCTTCCCAGAAGTGCTGCTGGGCAGGGGTGGGGCCTTGGGAACCTGCCAGGAGCATCACCGCGGGCAGGGATGCGTCCTCAGGGTGCCCTCTCCTAGGAGACAGGAGGGAGCTGTTGGGTGATGCCCTGCTGTGGGGACAGCACAGCATGCCCCTTCCTTCTGTCCTGCCTGTGGGGACAGCAGAGCAGCCGCCAGGGACATCATTTTTGCTACCACCTCACTGATTCCCAACAGATGTAGGCACATTTATCCATTAACTGACGTAATCATTATTAATGAACGTTAATTATTTTCAGGGGCATGAGAGTGAGATGGGTTGTTACCTGTGTCTCCTTACTGTAGGACGAGGATCATGTCTTCCGTCTCGGCCGTGCTCACTTGGGTGCCTTCTGGCAAGCTTGGAAATTCCCTGCTGGAGCAGTCTTCCTGCTAACATATTTTCTTCCAGCCTACATGAGTTTGCAGCACGTGTTCTTTTGGCACCAATTTTGAAGTAAAATGGAACAGCGTTCTCTTGAGCTATGATGTCTCGTCATACTTGCTGAAGGAGAAACAGAGGTAAAAGAAGCTAGGTTGTTTTTTCTGATTTTGCAGATAGGGAAGTTTGTATTGCAGGTAACTTGTGTATCAGATTCAAACTACAGATACGCTTCAGCATGATGCTGTCATTGAGTCTGAAAACTGGAGTTTAATGAGAAGGGTGGCTGAGTGGCTGTGACTTTGAGTACGGTATGTGCACAGTGACAAGCCTGGTAGCTCTTCTATCAAAAGACACCAGTGTATTTGTGGAAATGCGTTCTGGAGAATCAAATGCTCTTATTTTAGTAGCAGAAAGCCCCTGAAACATGCCAACTCTGGAATAAGCAGATTCTGAAAACTGACATATTCTGTATGATTATTCCAGTATACACCATCTGTCAGTGGCGTATTCTAATATTTTTGTATTTGGATTCTTGTAACTGTTACGAGGATACTGAAGTTCATAAATCATTTCATATTTGGCAATCACTTTGTTACCTTTCTGTGGTTTAATGATGACATCCTGCATGTCTCGGCTAAGGTTCTGAACAGGGAATGGAGTCACGGCATGGTTATGCAAGGGACACACTTCACACAAAAAGTCTGTGGCTGGGAGATGCCAAAGCCTGCCTCCCCTCTACTTTTTCTCGTTCAGTTTCAGACTGTGCCATGCTTCATTCAACTTCATCCAGGCTCATGGAGTGACTACGCTTAGATTGGCAAGTGATATAATATGGCTAATTATGTTTAATGCAGATAATGTTGTATAATCAAAATAAAGAGTGCATTGCGAGCAGATCCTGAAAGGGCACCAGGCTCAGAAGCGATGCTGTAGTTATTACCACTGGCGCTACTGAAGTGATAGCAGCTGCTCAGCTCCAGCTTCACAGCCCCTTTGCAGGAATGTGCAGTTTTCCTGACGAAGGGCTAACTGCATTGGAAGCACGCTACTTCTGATAATGGTAATCAGCTCAGATGATCAGTAGAGCTCAAAATGTTTTGTAAAATATTATTACCCTGACATTACAAGTCAGCAAACCGTGGCACAGAGGAACAGCCACAGGAGTTGCTGTCCAACCTGGGGTTGGCTGCAGTGCTGTCTCTGCACTGAGAGCACCATGCTCTCTCTGTCTAACTTCAGAAGTACAGGGGATATCCCTTCTGTCCCTCTGCCTTCATTTGTACAGGCATTAGCAAGGACATTTCCATTAGGTGGAGAAATACACTGATGTGAATGCAGATTTTGATGCGACATTCTGGAAGAGCCACTGTTAGATTAAGAAAGAAAACTGCAAGCCATAAAGATTGACTGAGCTCCTCTACGAGTGTCTCTTATTTTGCTGTGTACTTTTGTTTTCTCTTGCTTACTAAAGGGATAATGTGCAATCTAGGTTTCAGAGAGAGAGAGCTGATTAATCTGTCTGCCAGGTACATATGGAAATAAATTAGCAAATGGTGCATCTGGGATTAAACTACTGCAGAGATGAAAAATTATTGCCATCTTCCATGGCTGCATTACTGAAGCTTCACTGGGTTCCCTGTACTCGGTTACTTGCTATTCACATGGTAGCACTGTGGCTATGGAATGGAACATCTCTACATTTGAAGCAATTTTCTATGATATGGCAATTTTAGAAGAGGTCTGGTCAGACCTACAAGCTTATGCAGTATCTTTAAGTATAAGTGAATAGATTCGACGTGGCTCGACTTCTCAGAATGAAATGCTGCCAGCTTCTGGGGGCTAGGGATGCTTGGGAATGGGAAAGGCAGGGCCTTCCCCCTGTCTGCCATCACCACCCACACCCCCATGCTTGGCCTGACCCAGATGTTGCTGCAGACTGTGCAGCTCCAGCTCATCCCCCAGATCGATACCGAGATCAAACACCACTCTGAAGCTGGTGGTTGTACTTGGCCCTGCTCTGGTTTCCTCAGCTTTGTCCCTGCTTCTGCTGCATTTAGCTGATCTATAACTGACCAGCTGACAGATGAAATGTGCCAGAGGTGCCTACAACAGGACCCACCAGTGCAGTAAGCGCCCCAGCAGATATGTGGTGTGCCTGTGTTTCTGGAGGGAAGAAGGATAGCAAAGAAATTCTCATCAAGGGTGCTGCATTGCGATACTTAGCAGGCTGATGGCTCTGTCCACAGTGCTTGTTGGCGGTCTGTGCTGATCATCTTCTCATTTCCTGAGGTCCGTAGGTAGGCTCTCAGCACTTAGACTGGGGTCACTTTTCCCTGGAAAGGAACTGAGGGAATGAAGTATGGGCACTTCCCCTTTAGCAGACAGATCCTGTGGGCTCACCCCTGTGGTCCTGGAGTGCTCTCCAGAGATGTGCCGGAGGGACACCTCAGAGCTGGGAGCTGCTGGGGATGACCGTGAACTGCCCCATGGCAGGGACAACCATGGCCAGGTCCTTCATCCTTGCAGGCTGGATGTGGGGGCTTGGCTTGAGAGGCAGTGACTGGGTGACTGCAGCCTCTGGTTTTATTCTCAGAGTCGCTTGCTGCAGTGTATGAGTCAAGCACAATTAGGATATACGCGATTGTAATTGAATAATACAAGAACAACGTGTTTCATTACAAGATGTATTGGGGGATGCAGGTCTGTAAATCTGAGCTAGCGAGGACTAGCTCTGCTCAATTAATCTAAGCACAGAAATATTTACTGGAAATACATTTATCTTCCGGTGACTATTTGCAAATTTTGCTTAACAACAACAGTTTGCTTGTAATGTAATCATGTCATGCAGCGAGTGGGACTTAGCTGTTGTTATTGGCCTTTCCCAGAAAGTGTTTGGAGCAGAATAAGGAGTGAGTCAAAGGAAGCACCGACTGGTGCACAAACAGATTGTGGCACAGTCATCCACTCTTACTGTGCACTTCAAGGAAAACCCCTGCAAATGAGACACGTGGTTTTCAAATGTACAGAGAAAGCTACAGAAATTACATTATGAATGAAAAAATAGATGGAAATGTCTAATCCTATCTCATAAACAGTTCTGTAATAACTGCCTCTAAAATATTCTGCTTCCAGCATGCATTTAATTTGTGCTCTGGGAGCAAAACAAAGTTGCTAAGATAAAACATTCTAATAATGATTTATGTAAACATATTTGAACAAAGTAGGGATGTAGTTCCCTATAGCAAATTGTTTGGAATGCGAAATGGTATTTATGAACTGCTTCTCTCCATATGAATACAATAGACGATAGGAGATACTACATAAAGAAAACATAATTGTTCATTCAAAATGGAGTCTGATGCCACGTTTAGTAAGCAGGAAAGCCAGTTGAACAGATTGCTGAGTGTCTGATGGAATAATCTCCAGCTTGATTCTTTACAGGCTATTTATAGCATGTCTTAAATTTTAAATTTAGCCATGTGCCACGGATGACCATAACAGTCATATCAGGGCTATGTTTGATAGTACTGATTATTTGCCTACAGTCAGTGGGAAGAAATCTCAGGTTGCTTTGCGAGCACGAAACCAGACTGCATGTCCTCAAAATACAGATGAAAAGAGAAAAACAGTTGTTGTTCCCAGCTGCTACGGGCATATGTGGCCAAATTTATCCTGCCTGTTGAAGGTTTTGGAGTTATGCCAGGGGAGACTTTGATCCCTTATGTCTAGCGTAGTGGAACCAATATGTCAATATGAGACATCCTACTGCTTCTGATGTCCTACCAATGGAATGACACCCCACGCATGATCTAAAGTAGCTGATGCCAATAAACATCATTCAAAGTGGACGAGTCACAAACGTGATCAAAAAGGATGTTTCAGAAATGTTCTGATTCTTGCTATGCTCGTGTTAAAGCAGAGAACAAGAGATTGACTTTTGCATCAATGAGGACTTAAGCCTACGACTTGCTTATATAACTGAGTATGCATCAGCCCAAAGCCCAGAAGACCAAGGGCCGTTTGAAGCCTTCTAACAAAGTGCTTCAGGACAGGTCTCTTCTGCTGGTTGGGGCTGAGCTGGGCATCGGTCAGGGGGTATGAGCAATCACTTGTGCATCCCTGATTATATACATTTATATATGTGTGTGTACATATATATCATTATAACTATTAACCTTTTCTCCATCTTACTAAATAGTTTTGTCTGAACCCTGGAGTTCCACTCTGTGTTTTTTTTTTTTTTCTCTATTCTCTCCCCCATCCCACTGGGAAAGGGAGGAGTGAGTGAACAACTGTGTGGTGCTCAGCTGCCTGCTGGGTTAAACCACAACAAGGGCTGATTTTCTGGTCACCAGCAGCAGCTCTCCTGGTTTCCCCAGGTCCTCCTACAGTAAATTCAGGGGAGCACAATGTGAAGGTATGCACATCTGGCTGTTGTGTGAAAACTGTTGGTTGGTGACAGGATGGTTTGTCCACAGCCAGAATGGTGGTTTAAGGGCAATAATGGCAGCTAACTCTCCTTGATCTCATGCTTACAAACCATTCTCATGGGCTCTTCATGAGACTCTGAATGAAGTTAGAAAAGTCATACAAATGCCAGTGCAGTGAATCTGCAAGTGAGACTCTGTCCAAGCCAGTGTTTGTCTGCTGATGCTGCATCTTTATCTGGTGGCAGACCTTGGTAAATGCCATTCTGTAGCATAGCTGGCAACATTTGCGAAATAATCCTAGGAGGTGCTGGTAACCCTTAAAATCAAAAGGCAGACATTGGTAATCTGTGTATAGTGCCTTATAAAGATGACTTTGGGCTGCTCTGTGCAGAGTGGCCCTGCAGTCCCTGCTTGCTGGTGAAACATCCAGCCCAGGTACCTCAGCAAGGAGGTGGAAGGGGACAGCAGACCTGCTCCATGAGCGGCAAGTGCAATATCGTCTGTTTTTCTGCATTTATTGCTTTGTGACCACGCTCTTTTTTGCTTGAGGCTTCTCATCTTTCACACTCTGCGTTACTTACGGACTTCCAGGCCAACTCTCTGAGGACATCAGAGAAAGGATGGCAGGCTCACTTTCAGATGCTGACCAGCATGGTCCTGCTCCCCAGATCAGTTAAAATTAACTGCACAAACAGAAGCCCAAGGAGATTGGGTTGAAGCCTTGCGCACTGTTGTCTCTGCTCCCTTGTGGCTTTGGGAAACCCTTCCCTTGCAACAGCAGACCCAAACCAGGGAGGTCACCGTGCCATTTACTGAGTCTGCACCTCATCCTTCAGAAACAGACAAGCCTCAATTACTTCAGAATTTCACCTATGTCACGTGCTAGTAGGGTACGGCTGATGTTACCTAGGCTGGGATGCACCTGGGGCTGCTGCAGGTGTTCAGAGATCTCCAGAAGCAGCTCTTGGTCTGTCATTGGCGACTGCAGTGTGGCTGTCTTTAGCTGAGATAAAAGCTTTGTTTACTTAATGGAATCGAATTTTCCTCAGAGAAATAATTGAAACAATAGAAGAATCACCCAAACCTGTGCTGAGCATTAGCAGATGAGCTGTTTTGAAATTGATCCATTTGGAAAGGAAATAACGTGCGGATTGGTCAAAGATAATGATGGCATTGGATAATAAAGTAGAAGCAAGGGTGGAGAATGCTTGTGAGGGATATAGTGTCACCTAAAAGGTTTGCAGAAGTGCTTTTATTACCCTGAATCAGCTTGGCTTTGCACTGACACTTAGCTGTTTGCAAAAGAATTATACTTGCTTTTGAAATAAATACATTTGGCAGTGAACTCTTAACCTCTCTTTCTCAGGCCTCTTCTGGGTAGTGGCAGGTGAGAAGTAGATGCCTTCATTTTTTCTGAATGCAGCATTAGACAAAATGGGGTGCAAAACTACAGTACATAATTTTCTAGTGAGCTGAATGCTTCGGGAAAATTACAGTCATTATTGTATGTAATGAAACCTGACAAATTAGAGTTTCATAGGCCCTCCTTGGTATTAGCGTGATCCATTAAATATGCTCTCTGGCTGCTAAGTGGCATTGTCCCGTTTCACCACGAGAACTTCAGAAATCCTAGGGTAGCTCTGGCTAACAGCTGATTGAAAGCACCCAGTCAAGAGCACTTTAAGGGAAGAGGAGAAATTATCCTGATTAACATTATTTCCAAGAAGGTACTCTCCGAGTAGGCTGTAAATTGTGTTAGAAGCATTTGGGTACTGCAGGGAAGACCAGATTTGACACTGAAGTGGCCACAAAATAACGTACAGAGTGGAGTGATCAGGGGAAGAACATTTTGTTGATTGTGGTGGGAAAATTGAATTACTCTCAATTGCATAGCTATTCTGAATATGTAAGTTAAAGTGAATGATGCTCAGTTTAAAAGAAGAGCAAGGAAGTATAAGGAGCAGAAAAAGACCTTTCCCAAATTCTTCTTGCCTACTTATATACATCTTCACAGTGTTTTTACAGCAAGTAGTGTTGCACGCTGATCATGAATAGTTCATCTGTTATAGTAAGGCATTCCAGTGATGCAAACGGAATCGATACAGTAGTATTCTGTAAAATGATTGCTTTTCCCTTGACTGATTGTTCATTAGGAGCAACCTTTAGATGATGGCCATTAGCACCTGATACCTGGTCACTGGTGCTGAGTTGATGTGAGATAAATGGCAAAGGATCTGTATAATCATTAGAGCTGGTACAATCCTGCTGAATTTCCTAGCGCAGGCTACAAAGAGGGAGTGTGTAATTGCCATTGCAGGACAGTGGGTACTGTGGCAGAGGAGAGATGTGGATATACTGCAGTGCTCAATCCTCTGGGCACTTAGAGCTCCTTAGAGTCTGCTTTTGTTACAGGTGTATTCGATCGAGAGTGCTGGGACAGTAGGTGAGCCTGGTTGCATTCTTGCAATAGATGAGCCTTTCAAGTACTAAACTGCAAGCCCACATTCCACATCTAAAAGCAGTAAATAGCATACATACATGTGCACAAGTGATGGAATTGTAATTTAGTTTGGTTTCTGTCTCTTGGTCTCCCCCCACACCCATCCCACTTACCAGTTTGGGAGGTACTGCATGTGGCTAGGTACAATCAGCAGCATCTTCCTGAAGATTTCAGTACCTCTGAAATGCAATAAAAAATAAAACCTGGAATAATGGCAGGCATTAATAGAAATTTCTGAGTAAAGATTTAAACGCAATTTTAAATTTCAAAATAGAAGAACCCTGTGACTTGAGCTATCTAGTTCAGTAATGTCTTCTCTTTTCATGACATCCTCCCTGACTAGAGCTGATGCAAAAGATTGATTTGGGGTGTTTTTCCGTGATCAGTTGTTAAAAATGGCTCACTTAATGGTGTTCTGGGAGGTGTTTTGGTGAGAGTAATGGACACTGGTACAGTAGGAGGATGCCTTGATGGCAGATAAAGAGCTGAAGCAAGAAGCATCACAAGGTCAGAAAAGAAAACAAGCGTTTGAAATACAAATTAGATTGCCATAATCTTACCTCCTTCTAGAAGAGAGTGGTCTGTCAGCTTGGCTGTTGTGGTGCAGAGCAGAACATGACAGACATGAATGCAATCCCAGAGAAGTTTATTTTCCCCCAGCTACTTACCTACTCTGCGTTAGGTGTTTGTTGCGCCCATTCCTGTAGTATCTGAGCTGTATTTGACACTGTTGTTCAGGGATGGCAGCTCATATCTTCTGTCAGGAGCAGATCTGTAAGAAAGATCTCTATTTGCTATGATATACCTTACACAGAAAAATATTTACAGTAGCTTCTTACATCTGTTTCTTTTTTAAACACAAAGCACTTCAGTGCACGCTGAATGTCTGCTGCCTCCTCATCTCCCTGGCATTCATTATAAACTGAGAAGCCAAGGTTTTTTTAAAAAGCTATTTAGATGTTTTCTGGTCTAACTTTCTCTAATAGATATATTCCTATTGATTGCAATGAGACACAGAGCAGAACAGAACAGATCAATTGAAAAGTAAAGTTAAGACAGCGAGTACACTTCTTTTCCACTTACCTTAATGGAAGCAGTTATGGCTGGATCTATCCCAGGTGTAATGCTGCTGAAGTCAATGGAGCTGTAGCAGCGATGAATTTGGCTCCTAGTGTTTTGTTTTGACCTTTTCAGAAGGTTGCTCGGTGGGAGCGAAACTATTAAACACAGCCAGTGTGATACCTTAGGTTGAAATACAGAAAAGGCAAAGCTGGAGTGAATATCACCTTTTTCATTAAGGAAGAGGCCTGACTTTTATAGAGTGAGGGCAAAGGAATTGATTCCAGATAAGTGCTAAACTTAGTTTCGGGTTTCCTTGGTGAATAACAATCCTGTGTTGGCTTTAGACTTGACCATCCTGTAAGAGTTTAAATAGTCCCACTGTGTGTCCATGGGACAAGACAGGTTTGAGTTAGGTGTCATGTCCTGCTGATACACTACACGTCTGCTCAGCAAAAATCCATGCTCTGGGTAGCTCTGAAAGTAATGCCTCCTATTTTATTAAGTTGGCCCACGACGTCTGAGGCGAATGTTGGTGGCGTGTATGCCAGTAGAGGTTGAACCTTCCCACCAGTGTTCTGTTCCATTTTGCTGCTGTGTGACAGATGTGGCAGCATAGGGGCAGTATGACAGAATGGTAACTGACATGGAAGTGCAGATCAAGCAAAGGTGTGTCTCTGAATTCCTTCATGCAGAAAAAATGGCGCCCACTGACATCCATCAATGCCTGCTGAACAGGTAAGGAGACCAAACAGTAGATGTGAGCACAGTGAGCTGGTGGGTGGTGCGTTTCAGCAGTGGTGACAGTGACACACATGCCACATTTTGGGCAGCCATGCACAGCTGTCACACCACATTATGAAGCACTGCTGCAGCCAGAGCTGCTGTAGGGGTGGTGGGAGACACATATCACCTGTGTGTGCTCCTGCCCTTCTTCCCATTACTTCTCTCTCCTTCCTTCCTTTTCCTACTATGGACCCCTTTCCTTCTTCTGTCTTTCCCCCCAGCTCCTGCCCATCTGTGGATGAGGAATAGCTCTCATGTGTCCTCTGCAGCTGTTGGTTTGCTCCTGCAGGGTGCTGTAGGGCTTCTGGGGAACAGTGGTAGCCCTGTGCCTGACTCAAATGGACCAGGGCCTCTCTTCCTCGTAGATACTTGTGTAGGGTAGGTACCTGATGTGCAGCAACTCCTGATTTTGCTGGTGTATGAGGGAGGGGAAGGAGGGCTGAAAGTTGGAGTCAGTCACACCTATTTAGGATCCTCTTCATATAGCAGAGGTGAGAGCATTTCAACACTGATAACTCAGGGTAAGATATAAGACTGTTCACATTAATGGGAAGTTTTATTTATAATATTACTCATTGTTTTCCTTGCAATTCTTTTCAAGTCAAATAGAACCTACAATTCCTAATTTGATGGAGCATCTATGAAGCCACAGAGCAGTTTTCCCCAGCAAAGGCTTTATTACTTCTGTAGAGTATACTGCACCATGTTTACTAGTTTCTTCTGAAGTGATATCATAAACACTTAATGCTAAACTGCGCTTGTAAAATAAATGAGCAACGCACATGTTCAGATGCATTACCCATGCTTTAATTGTGCTCATTTGTTTAGGCCCCCATCCTGTCAGGAGGCAGCGGCCTTTGGTCTGAACTGAGGCCTATGGAGCGGCCTGCAGGATGCATCCTCTGGCTGCTTTAATTTCTCCTATAATCTCTTCCTGTGCTTAGTCCTTTTGTGCTTACTTGCTGCATGCGTGTATGTGCACTTAGCACACATGGCCTAATGAGGCCCATGGAAGCTGCTCCTGCAAGGATGTAGCACAGCATTGCTGTGCGGTAGCATCCCGTTTGTAAAGTAATCCCGCTTCATCTCTAAACTGGTTTTAAAAATAATTGCTGCATGGAGTCTCACGGCCATCCTGATTAGTGATGTAACACTTCTGGACTCAGTAACTCTATCTTCATTAGGAAGATCTGTTTTTATAATAATTGTTTCTAAAGAGGAGCTGGGGGATTATTAAGAGATGGCATTCATTATCAGTAAAAATACCACAAAGAAATTTCCGAGACAAATGTTGATGTCCTGCACAATGTTCTTTTTTTTTTCCCACAAGGAAACAGAACTTTATTTAAAAGGCATAACTATCTGAATAATTATCTTGAAAGCTAAATTGGATTTTAATCCTTAGAAAGCCCTGTGATTTCTAGGTGGCTGGCACCTGCAGAGCTCAGCAGCTGGGAAGGACTAAGGCTGCTTTTTTGGTGTGTGTGTCGGGGGAAACACCAAGAAAAAGAACTGGGAAGAAGAGAAGTAGTAATGTCATTGACAAGGAAAGGCTTTGGTGGGATCTGACATCTAGGAAGCAGGCTAAGTTGGAGGGAAGTGAAGTCGGGCAGCAGAAACCAGCTTTGGAGCTGAAGAAGTGAATGTTGGGAGATGAAGATCAAAGATTTATTTCATGTTTTGTCTTTAAGTATGCGGGTTAGAAGAGGGGTTGGTAGCTAGAAAATTTGCTGGAGGACTGTGTGATGGCTCAGTAACTAGCAAGTGGGTTTGCTGGTGGCAGAAGTGTGGCTACTGTATGCCTCAGCATAGGAAGAGTTGGGCAGAGCAAAAGGAACAGGTAGCTGCTGAATTTCTTGAGGTTTTCTTACTTTACGGAAACTAGATTTAGTGCAGATCAAAAGCAACAACAATACACAGATATGTGGAAGCTGTGAGATCAGCCATCAGCTGTCCATCTCTGCACTCGCCAAAGGACTACAGGTATCCCTGGATACTTTTCACATCTAAAATATTTTTTACTGAAAGACTTCTGTCTTCATAGAGGACATAATTATAGAGAGAGGAGGAGTGGATGCATTTGCTTTTTTTTTCCCCCTGAAATCCAGCTTTGCCTTCATGGTGTCTGTTTTGGTTATTGTGGCTTCTGAGGCTTTTTTAAATTAGTGTTTATTTCTTAGACAGAGTGCTTGGGAGTGGTGTGGAATGTCTGAGGCTGCAGAAAACAATATTTTAGTGAAAGGGAATGAGAAAGTGAATTTCCTCTGAGGAGGTAAGTTTCTGAATGATTGTTTGCATCTGCATCCAGAAGAAAGGAAGTGAATATTGCTCATGGAAGCTGTGAGATGGTTATAAGAGAAGGAAGCCATTATTAATTAATCATCAATTATTATTTGAATATTTATGTAGCGCTGTGTGGCTGCTGCCCCACAGGGAGAGAGGATCATCTCCCTGCTTGAGGAGCCTACATTCTAAATTTAACAGTGGCAAGGACTTCTCATGGCCCATGATGTGTTCTCATCATTCCCTGCTCTGTCTCAGCTTTTCAGCTGAATACCATTTTATTTCCCTGTCCCATAATTCTTTTGCCCACTGATGGAGGGGAGCCTGTGCTGCACATGGGCGAGATCAGAGTCTATGAGGGCACAATCAATGCTGTAAACAGAGAGGCAGGATTAGAGGTCTGATCTCAGAGCTGTATCTTGCAATCCTTTACCCAGAACTGTAATAAAGTAAATAAAACCTTTCCAAGAATAAAGAGCATGGGATTTGATGCCAATTTGGAAAGACCTGTACTTCCTTTGTCCTCAGACTGCAGTGTACATAAGGCCTTTTATTTTTTTCCTACCCAAAAATCCAAATGATGCACACTCAATTAATTAAGACATGCTTAATGGCAAGGTTTGGTGGTAGCAATACTGGAATGTTTTTGGTGTGGGTGATTGCCTTGGCCTCACCTCTTGCTGGAGCCGTGTTCCTATTTCTATGCTCAGAGGCAATTGTTTCTAGATTTGCTGTGTCTATACCTGGTGCTATGTTCAGCTGGCAGCAGTCAGCGGGGAAGTGAACTCCAGCAGATGTATTCAGATAAAAAACATGTATTTAGTTCCTAGTAATTAGCTGATATATCACAAGGTTATGTAGTGTGAGTAGTTCTGCAAAGCATCAAACTAAACTCTTTGATTCAAGAATACGTGTATGTGACACCCCACTTGAAGTGGAGTTCATTTGAAAGGGCAACTGAAAGTACATATGTTGTACCAAAAGAAACCAACATTAATGTAAAGCACCTGTCATTGTCAAAGTGTCGTGTAGTGGCTAGAACAGAAAATGAGAGTCAATCAGTCGAGGTTCTATTTTTGGCTCCAGCATATCTGCACTGAGGTCAAGTTAATTGGAACTCAGTACAGAAATCTCCCCATATATAGGAATTTTTAATGCACATTTGGAACTCTCTAATATGCTACTTTGTTTTCCTAGAGCGATCTTTTTTAGATCATGGAGGAAAGTTGCAGTATTTTTTATTAATTAGTGCAAGATTTTTGAATGAGCATCCGAGATAGCATCCAACACAACACTTCTGTGCTGAGAGAGAGAAAGTGGGGGTAATCTACAGCTATTGCCAGATGTCAGTCTTGATCAGAAATCAGTTGCTTCACTGAAATTTTGTGTAGATACTTTTCACTGTTGGGCGATTCTATTTAAATAGAAGAAATGGTGTATAACATTCTTAGAGAAGTTTCTGTGCAGAGGATCCCCTTTCTGCAATGCAGGAGCCCAGGACAAAAAAGCAAGTTTTCATTTAGTAGGGCATTTTCCTTTCCTGAAGTAAAAACCAATTTTCTGAACGTGTCTTTTAGATTTTAAAAAGGATTCTTTTGAAAAAGAAATAACAACAAAGCCCTGATAACCTGTTGTCTTCAGGGGCACAGCTGTGCAATGCTTTGCAGAGGGATCATAGTACTGTCTAAATGTGGCTGGTGGACTCAGGAGGAGCTGTCTCAAAGCAGTATATCCACTGTGGACTGTGAGTTTGTGCTGGCTTGGTGGCATGGCTTATAGGACCTATAGCAGGTCTGTGCAGGGACGGTGTGGCTGTCCCTGCCCCATACCGTGTAGGGAGCAGCAAATATATCCTTGGAGATCAGCACACATATGTGAGAGGAGCATGATTTCCCCTTTGTTTCAGCTAGCTTCCAGTCTAGGTGATTGTTCACGTGTGGTTCTTCACCAAGTCTGGAGGCCTGTCAGTAGCTGAAAAGAGACAATGTAAGCATAAAGGAAATGGCCTCTGCCAAGAAATTATTTGGCAGTGCTTTTACCACCTGAGCTGGCTTGATCCTCCATTGAGCTGAGGTTGCTATCTCTGCATGGAGCTCTGCACATCCCTTTTGGGGATCAGGGCCCCCTAGGAGTGACACCTAAACCAGTAATTGCTTTGCACAGTCCTGAAATAACTCAGGAGAAAGTGGACAACAGAATGTGTGGTTATGTTGTGGTCAGTCAAAGTCAGAAATTAAAAGTAGAATAATCAGAGCAGAGGGAGATAGCAGTGCAGCTATCTGCGTTGCCATCTCCCACCTGCCACGGAGCAGTGCCAGGCAGAAGTATGCTGGGCACAGGGCTAGAAGCAGCTACAGGGATTTGGCTGTACCAGTATGTGATGATCGTGGGCCAAGTATACCCAGGATCACACTGATGTATGTGCAGGATGTTGCACTGGGTAGCTGATAACTGCTAGTATGCATGTAGTGGTTTCTGAGTCAATGTACGGGCAGCTGTAGACCCCAACAGTAATTTTGAGGGGCTGTCCTTCTCTGTTTTCCATTGTTTTCCTTGTTGTGGGTAGATAAAAAGCTGCCCCTCAGTCATTCCATACAACTTCTGCAACATCCTGCTGTCTGTAATGGCCTTTGTTCCTCTAGAGGTGAAATGGTGCCTGGAGAGGACTTGAGCAGCGAGTTGGTTTGAGGAGAGCAGAGCCATCCCTTCCCCCTGCCTGCTGATGCTGGACTCCCAGCCGGTGTGGGGATGTACTGAAACAGGCTGACCAGGGCAGAGGTGCGATGGGGCAGGGGCAAGCTTCAGTCAAGATCCTGGGGGTGATGGAATAGCCTGCTACAGCTGCCCTGCCTGCTCGATGGCGCACGGTGTCAAAGAATCTTTGAGATGACATTTTTGAAAGTACCTGAAGGCTTTGTCAATACTAACTTCGCTGAAAGTCAATTAAAAGTCAGTGGACTTGGGCTCTTAAGTCTTTCCAGTGCTTTTCTTACAAGTTACCATCAGTACTTGAAATCTAATCTATTGGCTGTCCCTCCATTGCACCATCCATCTAAGGATCTCTAATCAAAGCTGTAAATATCTATAAATCTGTAATACGTTATGAATTCTCTATATTGACTTGAATTTTGGGATGTTTCCTGGATGAGTATATTGATTTAGGTTAGTAGGTAAAATAACCAAGCTGGTAATAAAAGCTCAGGGGAAATCAGTTTTCTGTGGTGATGGTTGTGGGGGATGACTGGCAGTGCCAGGACAGAAGGTTCCTGCACACTGAAGGTCAGCAAGTCAGGCGGAGCGCCTCATGTAGGAAAAGTCCTTCCCCATTGTGGCAAGGGAGTGTCTGACTGGAGGGGTAATCAGGATCTCATTGGGAGCTTGTGAATGAGTTGGCTGTAGCCACAGAGCTGTTGGGTGATACAAGAGGCACGTGCCTATTCATCTTTATCCAGCTGTGCACTAGTGCCATGGTTTTAAGGGCACTGTTTTTCCATCACCGTCATAAGTCTCTGACAGGAGTCCAGCAGAGTCCTTGGTTTGGTGGATGATCATGGTTCATCCCTGTGGTCCTGTTCCTCAGGGCTGCCTCTTGCAGTGAAACCAGCAGTAAGGCTGCACCCTAGGATGAATAGCAGCATGACGCCTCACACCTGGGAGAGGAGGATCAAAACAATAGAGATATAGCTAGCTGCAGCGTGCTTCACCTATAATCCTGTACACGCACAGGAAAACGTCTGTAGGTTATCCCATCCAGCAGCTGATACGATCTATACTATTTTGCCTGAAGCCAGTCTGGAGACTGCAGAGAAAAGTGTTAGTGATCTGCAGGAAAAGCCAGGCTGCCTGATGTGGATGTAACATTAGACTAAGCCATAAGACCAGGAGCAGTAGAATTTGTTAATCAGAGTCTGGTTTTTTTCTGGTCAATCTCCTTGGGATATTAACTTGCATTGTTCTAACTCAAGCTCTTCTCCAGGTGGTTTATAAAGCAAGAGAGCCTTTTTTGCCATGTTGATTTCCTGAAGTACGAAGTATTGCTTTCTTGTTTTAAATAAAGCTCCTGCTCTATTTTGGAATAACATAATGAGTGAAAAATGACTTTATCCATCCTGGTGGCAGGACAGCAGTTTGTTACGCTGCCAGCTGGAGAACCTGGATCAGAAGCAAATTTGGGTTCCCAGGCTCTGTGCCAGATGAGCTGAGACATATTTTTGAGGTGATGTACTTAGACTCCAGGAGGAGGTTGTTGACTGTACTGAGCTGCTTTCAGAAACATCCTGCCAGCTGATCCACAAAACACTACTGCTCCTTGCCTCAAAATGGAGAGTTCTCCTGCCCAGCACTGCCTGTGGCTGTTTGGAAGTGCTCCAAGGGAGCTGGAAGTGCAGGTGAGGAATTTAGAGTACTGTAGGCAGAAATTAAGGAATTCCTGCATATATGTTCACCCTTATTTATCACTTTGTATTGACCCAAACACAAGCCATCATGTATAACGATGACTACAGCTTGTGGAAGGGTGCTTGCCTTTTTCATACAGAGCCAGAGCTGAAATCTGCATATAAGATATCCCAAGGACATCCCTTCTCACTGTGACCCCACCAAAATTGACCTGGCTCCATGGCATTCTGAAACCATGGTCACTCTGTCCCTTGGAGCCTATTCCTATCTCCCTGACCATTTCCACCCTGGCCATGCAGGTGTCAGGTGGCTGCCATTTGACTGGAGCACCCCACTGAGAAACTGAAGCTGTGGGTTTTTTAAAGGACAGAACCCACACAGGGCCTGACCCCTTACAGCTTGAGTTTGGGTGAGACAGCATCTTCCAGCTGCTGTTCTCTCTATGGATAAAGATATTTCCAGCTGGAATGATCTGCATCCAGATTTCGTATGGACGTATTAAATGCTTGGAAATGCTCCAGGTACTTCAAGTGAGACTATAAAGCAAGAAGACTACAAGGGAAAGCATGCTGTTTGAACTGTTATATAGAAAAAGAACACCCATTTCTCTTATCTGAGCAGGTGCAATATTGTTAATTATAACTGTGTGTTCAGGTGATCATTAATGGGTATGTTTATGTATTATCTTTAATTGTCTATTTGTAACTTCAATTACTTCAAAGAATGAAATGTAGGAATAAGTGTATTAGTAGCAGTCTGAGCAGTAAGAAGCATCTATAAACTTGAGGAGCCTACATAAACATGAGTCATGCCATATAGATACACAATAATTCCTTACTATTCACATATCACAAGGAATAGGATGCTTGCTTCAACTTAAGCTGTCAGATGTTGAATTTAAAGCACAGGAAGAACTTTTTCCACAGTTGATAGCTAGAACATGGAACTCCTTGCTGCAGCTGTTGTTGATACTGAAGCTTGCATGATAACATATGACCTTTTCCAGGTAAATTGATAGGAAAAAAAAAGATGTGTTTGTAGGGTAATACAGCATCTGGTCACATCTTTAGCTGGAGAATCTCGTAAGCAGCAGGTTAATGCTGGCATAAATCCAGGGATGCAATGAAGTAATGTGTGGGAAAGCCACGGTGCACTGGTGTACCTGAAGGCAGCTTCAGCTCACCTCCCTGAGGACTCTGCAGGCACCAGTATTGCCCTTTCCACTCAATAAAGTAGCACAGGCATCATTTTCCACCTGGACACCTTCAAGGTCTTACCCTGTCTGACCTCTGAAAGAAGAAACCCTGCTCAAGTGAAAGTTGTTAACTTTGGGAAGGATCCCCTTTGGGTACATGGTAACTAAAATCCCAGTCTTGAGGAGGCTTGAGCAACTACTTGCTATGGCGTTGATGTGCACACACACCTAAATATGTGCTTGCCCACCCACAGCCGTCAGCTGCTTAACAGCTGCTGGAGTGTTCCCAGGGGCAGTTCTAGAAGTCTGTAGGGGTTCCTAGATGCCAGGTCAGACTTTGCTGTGCGTTAGGAAAGTGATCAATAGAGTTCTGTGAAAGTACACAGTCCTTCTCTAGATACAGTGGTAAGCACCAAAGTGGGCAAATTTCTCTTATTGTCCTTTCGTTTTCCTGTTGTGGTTTGAATTTGGCTGATAAGCATTTTGATGCAGGGACAGTTGCTTTTCCTTAGCTTGTTTAGTACCTTAAAACCACAGGCTTTTGGTCCATAGCTAGTGCTCATGTGCCAGAATTACTTTCCCAGAGCAGATCGTGTGACCTCCCCGCATTGAATTTGTGAGGAGCCTGCAGCCAGAGTATCTTTAAGCCCTTTTGCAGGTTGAGGACTGTCCCTAGCTCCCTAAATCTGTGTGTGAGAATCCACAGTCAATTGTAGCTATATACAAGGAATGTTCAAGTCCCAGTGCTGTGGCAGAAAATACACAGCTCTGTTACTGATGGCAATGCTTGTTCCAGATTGTTTTCTGCTTTCCACTATTGCAGTAGTCACAACAGTAACCAGAAATAAACGGCAAGTATGTATAATACATGTATTCTCCAGCCTAATCTGGACAATGCTTTTGGCTTTTCTCACTCTGCAAAGTTGTGCTCTCTTACTGATTATCCTGTAGCTTGTGATGTGTGTAACTGTTAGCTGTCTTTGGAATGGGACCTGCATGTGGTAACGGATGAGTAGAGGCCAGACTGATATACAAGGAGATGAGCATTATGGAATTCAAAGGGGCTATAGCTTTTGTTTTATCTTACAAGGTTTTTGCTTTGTGAGCATCTGAACTTACTGACTTCTGATAAGGGTATATGCTTTGTTTTAACAACACAGCCCAAGCACATAGGGGCCCAACCTTCCTGACAGATAAGCACACAATGGGGTCTTGAAAGCCATGAGATTGTGTGCTTTGGAGAGCTGAGGAGTTGCAGAAGAAGTTTTCCAGCAAAGATAATAGCTGTACATGTCCTTGTGTTGGGCTGGGCTTGCCTACAGGATGCAGTGTGATCCATCTGCCCTCACCTCAGCCACATCAGCTGGCCCCAAGGTGGTGGTATGGGTTATGCAGGGACTGGTGCCAGCTGTCTGATGTACCCATGGCACGGCAGTCTTTTGTGAATTTGCTGAGAGTGGTGTCTCAAGAGTCCCTAGTGACTTCTCAGGCCAAAGCCATCCATGGCACACTTAACCAAATGAGCGGCATTGACCACTGAAGGGATGCTCCCAACCAGATGAGTGGCACTGACCAGCCATGAAATTAGTTTTTAGTCAAAGCTCAGCGTTGTCTTTGTTTCACATAGTTAAAAGTTGTACTGTCAGTTTGTTTGTTGTTCATCCCCCATGTTTGGTATTCCTCTGATTTTGCAGCCAACCATGGGTTGTTTTTATTTGAATCAGATCATGTCTTGGGGCAA
This sequence comes from Aquila spilogaster, assembly GCA_024606505.1. Lineage (NCBI taxonomy): Eukaryota > Metazoa > Chordata > Aves > Accipitriformes > Accipitridae > Aquila > Aquila spilogaster. The sequence goes on from JANHGO010000042.1 coordinate 25,646,943, forward strand.
AACTGACATCATTGCTGGGCATCATTAGGGAAATGAGGAGCAGGGTGTGGGGATGCGTGTGCAGGAAGTGCTTCTGTTTCCCACCACTGAACTGGGAGGTGAACTCCGCTCACCAGACTGGTTCGTGGGGTCCGGCATGTGACAGGATTTCAAAGCAGCCCTTTGCCAACACCCTTCAGCTATGAGAGGCTCAGGAATCTTGTCAGGTGGAGAGCTGCTGATAAGTTAAGACTTGCATGATATGTGGAGTAGACATTGCTCTCTTAGTGTTTGTTGGAGGATTTGGGTTGATTTCTTTTTTAAATCATCATTTTAAAGAGTAATACTAATGGAGCCTTGGAGATTCAGCATGTCTCTGATAAATTCAGAATCATGGAGGTAAATGAACAAACTAATCATACACTTTTCAGTAGGTGGTAAAGTCCTTTCTTTTTAAGTAGTACAGAGGTTCTTACTCTGATTGGTTGTAATGTTTCCAGTTTGGAAAACGAAGATCAATCAGTTAGAACAGCAGTGGTTATTTAATTTGTGAACTTCCTTTGCTAGCTTCTTTTTATTCCACGTGTTTAGCTATGGCTATGATGTTGCTTTGCATCTCCCATGCTTTACAGATTACCTTACCATACACCTTACATAGCGACTGGACTTTTAGATGTGTAACTTTGGCGTTTTCTTTTGTCTGGTTGGTTTTGACCTTTGGAATTGGGGTGCATAACCAGAGGTGCGAGTAATGTTTTTTTCCACTGAAGATGAGGTGCGTGTCATACATCAAGTGTCCTTAATGTCACTTTGTAGCTGCTAGTTCAACATGTTGCCAGATACTGAGCTGTAATGTGTAGATACTGGGAGCGATTTATCTTGCCCAGAAAAGCACGGCATGAGCCTTGCAGCAGACACCGCTTGCACGAGGGACGCTGAACCAGGGCCGTCTCCTATTTCATTCTAAACAGGATAACAGAAGTATTCTCAGAAATGCAATGTTTCCAAACATATCAGAGGCATGTTTGTTCCAGCACCTAAAATAAATGAAAATGTGTTTTCCAAGTCCTCTATTTTTATTTTGGCACAAATCCTGAATATTCAACAGAAGTATCGACAGGCTCTGGAGAGGGGTTGCTTCCAGTTACACACGCACGTGCCATTGTGCTCTTACTTCTTTAGACCTGGCCTTCATTTTGAGGACAGACTTTAATTTCCAAATAGTATAATTTAAAGCTATTTATAGCACTTTGTGATTATCTGTAACTACTAAGAAAAAGTATCGGGCAGAGGAGAAGTGAAGATGATCAGCTGCAGCTGCCTCAGCCCTCTGGGTGCCCGCTGTCGGGATGCAGTGCAGGCTGCTGCCGGTAGCACGGGAGGCTCCAATCCCGGTATTTAAAGTTTACTTTGCTACTTGTCTTGAGCGGGGTCAGTGTTGTAGTGAATAATTTATAGGCAGCGTGAATGTGCTCATTAGTCACCTTTTCAGAGCTTAAATGAGTTTCGTTGTCGTTAAACGGGCCCTCTGTTCAGCCACACAGCGGCCAGCTGCCTGCTTGCCCAGGCTGCTCCTGTGCTCTGCTGAAACCTCCCGTGCTTGTTTACCTAGCCTGCACCCTCACAGTATTCCTTGGGGGGCACAGCTGTACATCAGCCTTGCTCGTGCTTCATGAGGTTAGAACCTGATGATCCTTGAGGTCTCTTCCAACCCAAGCCATTCTATGATTCATCACTGCATCACCAACAGAGCTGTCTCTACGTGGATGCAGTCTGGGAATCTGGACCTGCATCTCACAGGACTTCCTTTGGGAACAGCGTTCAAGAAATGTACAGGAAGAGTAGTGCTGAGTGGTGAGCAAAGCATCCTGGAATATCCTGTTGTACAATGAGCTGGAAATCAAGCTGGGAATCAATACAATCGCAGCTGGAAAACCCACCCAATGCAAGCAAACAGCCAGAGGGAAACAATCACCTTCTAACTTACAACACTAGTGGTAGCAAATTGTTTTTTGTGTCAGTTCCTGAGAATGTCAGTTTATGAGATGTGAACACAAACTTTGCTGTCAGTGAGGACCTGGTGGAACTTAGTTTTGCATATGCGGGTACATAAGTAAAGAACAAAATCCTGAAGTCTGTGATGAAATTTACAGCCTGTATTCAGAAAAACTGCGGTAGGACACAAGATGCTGTCCAGAAGCAATTAGTTTCGGGTATTCCATTGGCAACACAATTTGGGAACTTTATAAAAGAAGTTAGTTCTCCATTATAGTTTTCCTCAAAACTTGTAATCTTTACTTCTACGCAGTGTTGGCTGCTGCTTTTCCTTCACCTCGCTTTTAAGAACAAAAAAATGCAGTTGATTTCTGGTTCTGCTGATTACTTGTATGTTTGACTTCAGCAGCCATGTGGTAAATACTAATGTTGAGATAACTCCAGACCAAATATTGCTGCATTACACCTGTACAGCAGATAGCAGGGTCTGTGCAGTGAACCCAAGAAATTAGTTCTTTCGTTCTTATGTAGCCTCTGCAAACACTGCAACAACACTAGAAGTACTGGCTGATGTTGCAGTTAATTTACCAGCTGCTAGGTGTGATTTCGGACCAAAAAAGCCATTGCAGCTGCAGACTCCCGTTAGATGTGTTTATCCTTGCAATGTTTTGCTTCCCACTGGCTGGGCTGCTAAAATAAGCTGCACTGGTAGAAACATGCCATCACCAGTATAAGCTAGGTTTATTCTTGGGATGCTAGTAGAGTATGTTGGTGTAATTACACTGGCAAGCCATCTTTCATACGGACCAGTTTTAATAAATGTATGTAGGACAAACTAGCATGCATGCTCTTCTCCTCCAACTGCACCCATGTATAGAAACACGCTTGATGGAAGCTTGTAAGCTGTATATACTTTTAGTGCTAAGAATACTCATTTTCTTAGAAGCTGCAAGCGTTACTACAATAACATCGTAAATGTGCATACTTTATTTTAAAAGGAACTATTTCATAAAACCTCTGCATTTTGTAGTAAGAAATTTATTTTATACTGTGAAACAGAAGTGCTGTAGATATGTTTCCTCTCACTTCTGACAGAGCTTCATGTTGGTGCTCCTTTTCCCACTGATTCATTTCTATTCCTGTTGGATTTCTCCAGTGGAGGTAAATGAGAACTTGGGGGATAATTAAATGAAAGGTTGGGAAATGCTTTGTAAATGTGATTCCATGTGTCTCAAGTGAATAAATGAAAGACAGATCTCCTGTTAGTAAGCAGAAGGAAGGTCTTCATTGTATGTGCAGCTTGTGCCATCAGCAAGTGCTTGAGGTGGGGGCAACAAGAGGAGTTGTGCTTGTCCCAGCCCTGGGGTACAAGGGCAGCATGCCACCCTTCCCTGAGTTGTGCTGCCTTGGTGAGGGCCTTGGTGAGGCTGACTTCCTGTGGGATTCAGATACAGCTGCTTGGTGCAAATAACCAACATGGGTTGGTCTGGCGTGGGCAAAAAGAAAGAAGTGTTCAAACTGCCGGTGCTGGATGAGGTTACTCTCTGATACGCCATTGGTGAGAGGTTCAACCCCTCCTGGAAGGGAGCTGGAAGGTGGAGGCATTAACGTGGATGTGAATGGCTTATGGTGAACAAAAGGAGGAAATGCCAAGTGGTGGGTGAAGGAAGGGGCAAAGGCTGCAGAATGGTAACGGGAGAAGATCTCTAGTAGCGAGGATTGTGAAAGAGGAAGCAAGCAAACACATACTGTATTCCTGATGTAGTTTTTAATAGTTCCTGAAGAGGCTCAGTGTGCTTCTGCTCCATACAAGATTAAATCCATTGCCTGAGAGATAACAGAGATTCAGAAATGTCAAGGGTGGTAACAGAAGCCAGTTGTTCTGCTTGGAAGAAGGAAGGGAACAAAGGGAGATGGCCAGTGGGTGGTGGTACAGCCCTGAGGTGTCCCACAGTGACAGGCTGATCCTGGTGGCCACAAGGAACACAGGCAGCAGCTCTGTCTGCTTGTCTTTGTTAGATTCCATGTGCACTGGGAATGTTTTGGTACAGCTGCATGTCAGATTATAAATCCTCATGAGCAAGCTTAGCAAACTTGCAGCATGCCTCAAGTAGGAAGCTTGACAGTGGGGTGGAGAGAATGAGCATTGACAAGGATGGCAGTCAGTGGTGACATAATAGTTGGAGATCGGGGTAGCAATGATGACTTAAAAATGAGGAAAACTAGAGCCTGTCTATTGAATGGTGAGATTGGTGCAGTCACAGGGCAGTAGATACAACTATTTAGCGAGGTGGTGTGGCATAGCAAAGGGAGGTGTTCACCGCTGAGATGAAGAATGGAATGGCTGGATGAGCTATGCAGGGTTGGTAGGAGCCCGTGACCTTTGCTGTGCTCGTTTTGCAACGATTGCTTGTAGGAGGCTATCAGGGATTCCAATCTAGGGGAGGATAAGAGATGAAGGAATATAGGGAGATGGCTGGAAATCCTTGTTAAATAAGATACTGAAACATCTGCAGTTGGTATTCTGAAATCTGAGTGGAAAGATTAAACTGTTGTATATTAGCCCATGAGGTTAAAGTGCAGTGCTCCGCTGCTGGGACTTCTCTTTGCCCTTTAGTACTGCATATACTTTGGTCTTGGTGTACAAATAGTTTTCATCTGTCGGTGTTGCCAGTCTTTTGCAAAATGAGTTAGTATTACTTTTGTGTAAGAAATGGTAAACTCAGTCCCCAAGTAAATTTGGTGGCTTGCCTAGGATTACTTGATGGCCATACTTCGGATGATCTGGTGCTGCTGAAGTTTCTAAGACGGCAATATGGCTTAGAGGGACTGTGGAGATTGCATTAACTGTATTGAATATTGCAGCAAAAAGTTAGGAAGAGCTGGGGGACACCATCTCCCCAGGAGGTTGTCCCCAGGAGGCTCAGTGTTGTCTCACTGGAGGCTAAGCCAGCAGCTCTGGTTGCTGGCAGACTTGGGGTGAGCAGGCAGCAGCAGGAGGCTGCTCAGAGCCCATGCCAGCAGCCCATTTCCTGCTCTCTGGCGGGTCTCTGCCCTGGCTGCAGCCCTGCGCTCGATCTCGGTGCCTTTTCTGTGTGCTCGACAAATGCCTCATGTTGGTTGCACTTTGTAATCCTCACAGTGTGTGCTGGGGAAATTCCTACCCACCACAGAAAGGTGTGAAACTGATCTAATTGTACCGGCACTAATGGGGAATTTTGCCACTAATTTTGAACAGAAGTGAGTGAGCTATATACCTGAATAGGATATGTACATAATAAGGTACTACTGAAGATGCAGTATCCTCTCTATACTGTCCTGCATCCCACGAGGCTTCTCCCTTCTCCCTTTGGGAACACTTCTCATTAGTTGAATTCTTCTCTGAACACTCAGACTCTTGACTTTGCAAGTGAAGATAAATGTGACAGATCTCTGTGCTAGTTGGTAAGGAGACGTGTTGATTCACAAGTGGAGTAAATTCAGGTGAGTGGCGCTATGGCTTACTAATGTAGTTTGGGTTAAAAACAAAAATGGCCGCGAGATAAGAGCTGTGCACACTGACGCTCTGCTGACTCTGAGTGCTGGGGTGCAGAGAGCACGGCTGACAGTGTGGCTCTGCTACCCCAGCTCTTATCTGTGCGCTTTATTCCAGCTGCTGGCCGGTCCTCCTGCAAATATGCAAGAATGTGAAACAGCAGCTCGCTGGGTCGGGGAGGGGAGGCTGTCTGCAGAAGGTCTGAGTGAGTTATGGCAGGAATGGCTGAATGGCTTGTTTGAGAGAATAGATGAGACGCATTTTGGCCCTGTGCTCTGAGAACTAGCTGGTCTCGTCTAAAATTTTTGCAGATAGCTGAGAGATTGAAAAAGGTAACTGATGCCTCAGAAAACGGCAAAGAAATGCGGTGGAACATAGCAGTGATCCCAGCTAAGCAGGGTGACAATGTGTGGGCCTGCAAGGCCTTGGGACAGCTGTCCTGACTTTTCTAAGTAAAATTGCTAAAATGCTTTTCTTCTTGGCTTAGGAATGACTTGTGTGTGAGGCTCTGTCCACATTCCTGTGCTTCTAACACACACTGTACATTTGTGCAACAGGCCTTTTCTGTATTGGAAAGAAAATTAATTTGCAGGAACGCTAAATCTGCAAACCTTGCATACTCAGGTTAGAAAACGCTTGGTTTTTGTTTTGGAGGTGCCTTAGTGCTGTGACCTGCAGAAGCTGTAAGATCAAACGGCCCAGCACACAGCAGGTTGCAGCGTAACTGACACTGTCTGGGCTGGGCAGCTGCTTTTCATGTTGACATCAAATTAGATCACTCCACTCGGTCTAAGAAAGGTGTGCTAACATCAGTTTTGCTAATCGAGTTTGATACTATACTAGTTATGTCAAGATAACTTCACTGGGAGGAAATCGAGCCTAATTTTAGAGCACAGTTCCACAGGCTGCAGGAATCAACTGTTTTACTTCGGTCCCTTTCCATGGAAGTCGCCGCGGGCTCGCAGCCAGCGCCGTGCAGCTAACGCGGCACCCGGGCAGGCCCTGTTTGCAGCCGGGCGCAGCCCCCGGCGGCTCGCAGGCTCCGCCGTCCTCTGCAGGAGTCGAGTCGGCCGCCGGCTGGGAACGGGCCGACGCCGCGGGAAGGGGCCGAGAGCTGT
>JANHGO010000042.1:25653669-25680631 GCA_024606505.1 Aquila spilogaster
GGGGAACGGCAAGGCCCTGCAAGTGGTTTTTGTGCTATCGGCAGTCACCCCCCCCCCCCCCCCCCACTTTATCCCAAATAGCAGAGAGTTATCTATGCTAGCACAAAGTTGAAAGAGCCTGGAAGTGAGCATCCTCTGGCCTGAACCTCTCCCACACCCTGGGCTTGACTCAGATGTAGCTCCAGATTGCACAACTCCCAGCTTATCTCTGAGATCAACACGGAGATGAAACACTACTGGGGCAGGTGGTATTTGCATTGAATCCTGATACAGGCTTCTCAGCTGTGTCTCTGCTTCTGCTGCATTTTTCATGTCCATTTAAACTGATGTGTAGCTGGTGGGCTGGCAGCTGAGACATACCAGCGATGCCTACAACAGGACATGCAAGTGGACTAAGTGTAACAGCAGACATGGTATGCCACTTTTCTGGAGGAAGAAAGGGTCATACAGAAGTTCTCATCAAGGCTTCTGCATTATAATACTTACCAAGATTATGGCTGTGTCCACAGCACTTGTTGGGAGCTCTCTGTGGATCATCTGGACTATCATTTTCTTTCCCATCCACGTACCTGGGTTTCATTTCAAAGGAAACTGGGACAGCTGCGGAGATGGTACAAAAAATGGTAGCTGTACTTGCTCGGCCAGGAGAGGTTCCTTATCTATACAAAGGTGATCTACGATAGCAGTGCAGAGTAACAAAAGGTCTTGTTCTGTTTTCCTTATTTCCTGAGGCCTTTACTTGGGGTCTTAACACTTGCTCCGGGCTCGCTCTTCCCTAGAAGGGAGTTGAGGGGATAAAGCAACTCTGCGAATGGTCACAAAGAAGTTGAGGAGGGGGCAAGTGGGAGCAGCGTTGGACACAGAGATAAATCAAAGATCAAGTTTTGCTTAACACGCCTGTGTTTAAAAGCTTGTATTTCAGTTTGAGAGCGTATTGAAAGAGCACGTTGGCTTATCCTAGGGCAGGTCTGCAGCGCGGAGGGGCCAGATCCCGTGGTACACCAGCAAGCTGTGGGAGCGGGAGCAGCGTTGCTGGAAGAGCTGCAGCCGGGCTTTCGCGGGGAGTTTGCAGCCCGCCGTGGAGAGCTGGCGTCTCCACGTCGACCTCCCGGGCCCCACATGGGCCTGCCGGGTCTCTCGAAATCGGTCACTGCGCAGGGAGCTCTGCCGGGGACGGATCCCGCAGGCTGGCCCTGGGGCGCTGGGTGGAGGTGTGCGGAAAGGGACGCTGGTGGAGCTGGGAGCTGCCGGGCGCTGGTTGTCCTTCGGCTCCCGTCGGTGGCACTGGCGAGCGGACGCGAGCCTCTCGCCGGGCACGGACAGCCGTGGGACGGCTCCGCTGCGTCTTCAGGCTTGGCAAACAGCAAGAGCTGGGCTTGAGGGACAGTTACTGGGTGACTCTGCCCTCTGGTTTATTCTCCGAGTCACTTGTCACGGTGCTTGAGTCAAGCACAATTAGGATGTATGCGTTTGTAATTGAAAAATACTAACAACAACGCGTTTTGTTACGAGATGCATGGGTGGATGCCGGGCTGTAAATCTGAGCTAGCAAGGACTAGCTCTGTTCAATTAATTCAAACACAGAAATATTTACTAGATATAGATTTATCTTCCAGTGACTTTATTTGCAAATTTTGGTTAACAACAACAGTTTGCTTGTAATATAATCATGTCAAGCAGCAAGTGGGACTTACTGTCGTTCTTGGCCTTTCCCACAAAGTATTCGGAGCAGAATGCGGAGTGAGTCAAAGGAAGTACCGGCTGATGGATGAACAGATTGTGGCACAGTCATCTATTCTACTGCGCACTTCCAGGGAAACCCCTGCAAATTAGATGTGCGGTTTTTAAATGTACAGAGAAAACTAAAGAAATTACATTACGAATGAAAAATTAGATGGAAATGTCTATTCCTGTCTCATAAGCAGTTCAGGAATAACTCCCTCTAAAATATTCTGCTTTAAGCATGCATTTAATTTGTGCTCTGGGAGCAAAATAAAGTTGCTAAGATAAAACATTCTAATAATGATTTATGTAAATTTATTTGCACAAAGCAATGATGTAGTTGCCTATAGCAAATTGTTTGGAATGTGAAATGGTATTTACGAGCTGCTTCTCTCTATATGAATACAATAGATGATAGGAGATGCTACATAAAGAAAACATAATTGTACATTCAAAATGGACTCTGATGCCATGTTTAGTAAGCGGGAAAGCCAGTTGAACAGATTGCTGAGTGTCTGATAAAATAATCTCCAGCTTGATTCTTCCTAGGCTATTTATAGTATGTGTTTAATTTAAACTTTAGGTATGTGCCACAGATGACCATAACAATCATACCAGGGCCATGTATGATAGATAATACAAATTGCCTCACATTACACAAACGCAAAAATCTCAAGTTGCTTTGCAAGCAGAAAATCAGGCTCCGTAGCCTCAAAATACGGATGAAAAGAGGAAAACAATTGTAGTACCCAGCTGCTACAGGCATACAGGGCCAAATTTATCCAGTCTGTTGAAGGTTATGGAGTTCCGCCAGGGATGACTTTGATCCCGTGTGTCTAGCAAAGTGGAACCAATATGTCAGTATAAGAGATCCTGCTACTTCTGATGTTCTCCCAATAAAACGATGTCATTCAAAGTGGCTTGAATTTCCCAAGTGCCCAAGTCACAAACATGATCAAGGGTGATATTTCAAAAGTGTTCTGATTCTTGCTACATTGATATTAAAGCAGTGAACAACAAATTGGCTTTTTCGTCAATGACGGCTTAAGCCTAGGAGTTGCTGGAATAAGCGCGTGTGCATCAGCCCTAGGCACAGAAGACCAAGGGCCATTTGAAGCATTTTAACAAAACACAGCAGGACAGAGAGCTGTTTCTGCATTCAGGTAAAGCAAAGCATGTTTTACTTGAAAAGCTTTTTTCAAATCAGGAATGAGAATGCCATGTAGAAATAATAGGGTTATTTACTGTATTTGCTTTGGCATACTAAGGCATCTCTAGATAGCTGGTGATGGGCTGAGCCACAAAGTTTGCATTCAGCTCCAGCCATTTACAAGTTTAAGCGACATTTGAATCTCTTGCTTTGAACAGGGCTGATTTCTTAGTCCCCAGCAGCTACTCTCTTGGGGACATAAGGCACTTACTTGTAAAGTAAATTCAGGTGAGCACCATGTGAAGATAGGCACATCTGGCTATTGTACAAGAGCTGAAAAGTCTGTGTGTGCAAAATTGTGCCTGTGGGAAACCTAGAGGGATTCAGGTAAAATAGTGTTCTACCATCTGATTAGGGTTCGGGCAACATTTTTTGCAGAGTTAAGTTCCTCCCGGTTTATTCTGGACTAGCACTAAGTGCCCAGTGTAGGAAAGCTATGGCTACTGCTCAGGACTTCACTGGTGGCAACAGAATGGTCCGTCCAGCACCAGACTGGCGTATTAAAGGCAGTAATGAACTGAAAGTAATGCTCTTTGGTCTCATGCTTCCAGGCTGTTGTTTTGGGCCCTTCATGCGTATCTGAGTGAGGCTAGGAAAATCATATAAATGCCGGCATGACGAACCTGCAAGTGAGAATCTCTGACCAAGTTGGTGTTTATTTCCAGCGATCCTACATTGGACTGTATGAAAGGCAGGTCTTGGTAAACACTGTTCCTTAGCACAGCTGACAAAATTTTACATAAAAAGATCCTGGGAGATGATTGTAGAGTTTAAAATTTAACCACAGACATTTATAATAAAATTACTTTGCACCCATTCAGTATATAGTGCCTTGTAAAGAGGATTTTGAATGGCTGTGGACAGAGCTGCTCCAGTCTCTGTTTATAAAGCGTGTAGGCACTGTTATCGCAGAGTGAAGAGGTATAAAGGTACAGTAGACTCGCCACACAAGCAGCAACTGGAAGATCATCTATTTTGCTCTATTTATTCCTTTGTGACCACTCTCTTCTGCCCGGGGCTTTCTCATCTGCACACTCTGCATTACTTATGGACTGCCAGGCCAAATCTCCAAAGACATCTGAGAAAGCCTGACAGGTTCACTTTCGAATCTTGATCAATGCTGGTTTGCACTCCAAATCAGAATTAGCTGCACAGACAGTAGCCCCTGGAAATTGGGGTGAAGCCGTATGTGCCTTTTTTTTTGCTCTTTGGGAAGCCATTCCTTTGCTACAGCAGATCAAAACCCAGGAGATCGCCAAGTCATTTACTGAGACGGCACATCTTCCTTCAGAAATGTGCAGGACTCGGTTAATTTTAATAGCTCACCTATTTAATGTACTGGGTTATAGCTAACACCGTCTATTACATGTAATGAACTAAACTGGGACATCTCTGTCACTTGAGGGTGCTACAGCTGCAAGGAGGGTTTCAGAAGAAGCTCTTGATCTGTCAGTGGCGACCGTAGCTCAGGCTTCTTTAGCTGAGATAAAAGCTTTGTTTGCTTAACAGGATCGAATTTTCCTCAAAGAAATAATTGAAACAATAGAAGAATCGCCCAAACCTGTGCTGAGCATTAGCAGATGAGCTGTTTTGAAATCGATCCATTTGGAAAGGAAATAATGTGCAGATTGGTCAAGGTAATGATGGTATTGGATGATAAAGTAGATGCAGGGGTGGAGAAAGCTTGTGAGGGATATAGTGTCACCTAAAAGCTTTGCAGAAGTGCTTTTATTACCCTGAATCAGCTTGGCTTTGCACTGACACTTAGCTGTTTGCAAAAGAATTATACCTGCTTCTGAGATAAATACGTCTGACAGTGAACTCTTAACCCCTCTTTTGCAGGCCCCTTCTGGGTAGTAGCCGTGGAGAATGAGATGCCTTCAATTTTTCTGAATACAGAGTTAGACAAAATGGGGTGCAAAACTATGGTACGTAATTTTCTAGTGAGCAGAACGCTTCAGGAAAATTACAGTCATTATTGAAAGTAATGAAACCTGACAAATTAGAGTTTCATAGGCCCTCCTTGAGATTAGCGTGATCCATTAAACATGCTCTCTGACTGCTAAATGGCATTGTCCCATTTCACCATAAGAACTTGAGAAATCCTGAGGTAACTCTGGCTAACAGCTGATTGAAAGCACCCAATCAAGAGCCCTTTAAAGTAGGAGGAGAAATTATCCTTATTATTTCCAAGAAGGTACTCTCTGAGTAGGCTGTAAATTGTGTTAGGAGCATTTGGATATTGCAGGGAAGACCAAATTTGACACTGAAGTGGCCACAAAGTAATGTACGAAGTGGAGTGATCAAGGGAAGAACATTTTGTTGATTGTGGTGGGAAAATTGAATTACTCTGAGTTGCATAGCTATTCAGAATATGTACGTTAAAGTGAATGATACTCAGTTGAAAAGAAGAGCAAGCAAATATGAAGAGCAGAAAAAGGCCCTTTCCCAAATCCTTCTTGCCTCATGATTTACATCTTAAGAATGTTTTCACAGGGAATAGTGTGGCACACTCGTCATGAATACCTTATCCATTATGCTAAGACATCCCAGTGATGCAAACTAAATCAATACAATAGTATTCCTTAAAATGATTGCTTTTTCCTTGACTGGTTGTGCATTAAAAGCAACCTTTAAATGATGGCCATTAGCACCTGAGACCTGGTCACTGGCGCTGACTGAGCTGACATGACATAAATTGCGAAGGATCTGTGCGAGAGTTGGTACAATCCTGAATTTCACAATGGAAACTTCAAACAGGGAGTCAATGAGAGTGCGTGTAAGTCGCCAGTACAGGATAGAGGGTCTTTATCCTGTGGAAGAGGTAGCACATGGGTATACTCTAGTGCCCGGTCCTTCAGGACACTAAGACCACCTTAGACAGTTTTTGTTGGCATTGGCATAAGCAAAGGAGAGAGCGCTGTGGCTGTAGGTGAGCATAATAGCATTCCAGCAACAGATGAGTCTCTCCCTCAGTAATCTGTCTAAAAACCCAAATCCCACATCTAAAACCGGTATATAGCATATGTGCAATGGAGTGATGCAACTGCAATTTAGTTTCACTTGTTCCATCTCTTGGTCTCACCCATCGCCTGTCCCACGTCCCAGTTTGGGAGGTGCAGCACACTCACTGCTAGGCAGAGTCTGCAACATCTTTTTGAAGCTTCCAGTGCAGTGATGCATGACACTGAAATGCAATAAAAATTAAAATCTGGAATAATGGAAGGCATTAATAGATATTTCTGTAGTTCTGGGGCAAAGATTTAAATGAAATTCTAAATGTCAAATTAAAAGAGCCACATGACTACAATTTAATGCTAGGAGCTGTCTAGTCTGGTAATGTCATCTCATTTCATGACATCCTCAATGACTAAAGCTGATCCCAAAGATTGATTTGTGGTATTTTTCCAGGATCACTTATTAAAAATGGCTCAGTTAGTGGCGCTCTGGGTGTTGTTTCAGCCAGAGCAATGGGCACTGGTATAGTGGTAGAGTGCCATCATGGCATATACAGGAGAGTTGAAGCAAGAAGCATTGAAAGTTTGGAAAGCAAAACAAGCATTTGAAATACAAATAAGATTCCCATAATCTTACCTCTGCCTAGAAGAAGGAGTCTGTCAGCATGGCTGACGTGGTGCAGAGCAGAACATGATGAACATGAACACAATCCCAGAGAAGTTAAGTTTATTTCCCCCAAATCTAACTTCTTAGAAGCATTTATGGTGCCCATCCGTGTAATATCTGAGCTATATTTGACATTGTTGTTCAGGGCTGGCAGCTCATGTCTGATATCAAGAGCAGATCTTTAAGGAAGATCTCTGTTGGCTATGATGTAGCTTATACATAAAAATATTTGCGGTAGCTGCTTACATCTATCCTCTTCTGAAAGATAAAGCACTTGAGTGCACACTGAATGCGTGCTACCTTCTCATCTCCCTGACATTCATTATAAACCGAGAAGCCAAGTTTTTTTAAAAGCTATTTAGATGTTTTGTGCTGTAACTTTCTCTAATAGATATATTCCTATTGATTGCAATGAAACACAGAGTAGAACAGAACAGATCAATTGAAAAGTAAAGTTAAGACAGCAAGTACACTTCTTTTCCACTTACCTTAATGGAAACAGTTACGGCTGGATCTATCCCAGGTGTAATGCTGCTGAAGTCAATGGAGTTGTACCAGCGATGAATTTGGCTCCTAGTGTTTTGTTTTGACCTTTTCAGAAGGTTGCTCTGCAGGAGCAAAACTATTACACACAGCCAGCGATACCTTAAGTCGAAATATAGAAAAGGCAAAGCTAGAGTGCATAGCACCTTTTTCATTAAGGAAGAGGCCTGACTTTTATAGAGTGAGGGCGAAAGAATTGATTCCAGATAAGTGCTAAACTTAGTTTCAGGTTTCCCTGGTGAATAACAATCCCAAGGTGGCCTGAGACTTGGACATCTCTGCATTCACGCATGGCTGTCTGGAAAGGGCTGCGTGGTCTTTCTGTACGTCTGTGCATCAGGATGGTTTTGAGTTGGATGTCAGTTCCTGCAGGTAGGCTATTCATCCGCTCACCAAAGATCCATGTAAACCAACTGAACATGCTAACAGTTCAAGTGTCCTGAAATTGCCTGGCAGTGCTCCGTGTGGTGATCTTTATTAGCAGGTATTTTTGGATTTCAGTAGACAACACAGATTCTTCGTGCACTGCAATTGTCTCAGGAAGGCGGGGAATAGCGCCGTGACTTTGGAGTATTTTCAGCTTCAAGCCATTCTGTTTTACACCTTTGGGTGCAGTAATCCAGGCTAAGAGACAGCAGCATGTTTTATGGCAACTGACAGGCAGCAGTGCAACTGAGAATGGGCCCTCAGTATTGGCACCGTCTCCCTCCTGCTGCAACGCCCTTTCGTTCTCCGCTGCCATTTCCAATGATCTCCGAAAGCAGGTAGCAGTGAGCCATGCACGATGGGGACAGGGGCTTTGCTAACAAGGAGGGAGACAGCCAGAAAAGCTCCGTTTCCTCCTCAGATAGCTGGATTTGGAAGGATGGCAGGAGTCCAGAGAGGTGTATCGGAGGTGTGCCCCGGCAGGTCCCCTTCCCTGCAGCGGGGCTCAGGGCAGCAGGAGCCAACTCGGGGTGCTGCCGCGGCCGCAGCGGGAGCTGCAGGAGGGGGTGGCCAGAGATGGCCGTACCGCTGCACCGCCTTGGCCCAGGGGCGATGCTGGGCCGGCGCTCCGCTCCTGGGTGCTGTCTGTGTGCTCCTACCCCTCTTCTCATAGCTGCTTCTCTTTCTCTTTTTCACTGTTTTTTGCTCACTGTTTTCCATGCTACATTTTGGTTTGGTTTTTTTTTTTTTTTGAAGTCAAATACAACCTCAAGTTCCTCATTTGCACTAATCCTTGCACCTCGTAAATCCTTTACTAAGTGAGGCTTGAGTCCCTGTCCCAGTAGAGGTTTCAGAGCAGGAGGCCACAGGGCAGTCTCCCGCAGCAAGGGCTTTCTTACTTCAGTAGAGTCTACTGCACTATGTTTACTAGTTTCTTCTGAAGTGTTATCATAAATAATTAAAGCTAAACTGTGCTTGTTAAATAAATGAGGAATGCACATGTTCAGATGCATTATCTATGCTTTAATTGCACTCATTTGTTGAGGCCCTCCTCCCGTAAGGAGGCAGGAGCCTTCTGCCTGAATGGAGGGCTGTGAGAGCTGCAGGATCCGGGCTGAAGTACTGGGCCCTCACTCGTTTGCCCAAGAATTTTTAAAGCACGTTTTTAGCATCGTGGTGAACGTCATCCATTGCTGTGAGATGATGTTCCTGGAGGCAGGAGCTGTCCTTTTGCTACGGGCTTTAATAATGCAGAGAAACTATTTCATGGGGTGAAACCTTTACAGAGGGAGTTTCTTACATCCAGGCTGCCATTCAGCGTGTACAGGACAACCAGGTGAAGCCCAGGGTCTCTCGCGTTTACAGCCATGTAGGTTCGTGCTGCGCGCTCCACGGGGCACGCTGCCCACGCGTGCCCCCGTTAGCCTCCCCAGGGCTGGGCTGCGGGGCCCCCCGACGCGCTCCCCACGCTGCTTCCCGCACGTGGGTTTCTGGTTGTTTTAATTTCTCCTACAGTCTTCTCATGTGCTTTTAGTCCTTCCGTGCTTACGTAACGCATACATGCCAATGCACGTGCTGCATATGACCTCATAGGTCCCGGTAAGTGGCTGCTGCGCAGCTGTAGGCACACGGGGCCCCTTGGGGTTCACCGATGTAGCATCCCTTTCAGAAAGCGATCCAACTTCATCTTAAAACTGGTTTTAACACTAATTGCTGCACAGAGTCTCACAGCCATCCTGATCAGTGATTTAAAACTTCTGGACTCAGTAACTCTATCTTCATTAGGAAGATCTGTTTTTATAATAATTGTCTCTAAAGAGGACCTGGGGGATTATTAAGAGATGGCATTCATTATCAGTAAAAATACCATGAAGAAATTTCCTAGACAAATGTTGATGTTCTGGATGTTGTTAATTTTTCTCCACAAGGAAACAGAATTTTATTTAAAAAGCATGATTATCTTAATAATTATCTTGAAAGCTAAATTGGATTTTAAGGCTTAGTCTGTGATTTAAGACTTGGTCAGTGATTTCTAGGTGGTTGACACCTGCAGAGCTGAGCAGCTGGGAAAGACTAAGGCTGATTATTTGGGGGAAGAAAACAAACAAAAACCAGCAGAAAAAAGGGTGCAAAGGAAGAGGAGTAGTAGTGTCATTGGTAAGGAGAGGCTTTGGTAGGATCTGACATTCAGGAAGCAGGCAAAATTGGAGAGAAGTGAACTCAGGCAGCACCAACAAACTTTGGAGCTTGAGGGCTGAATGCTGGGAGAATATGGCAGATGGAGAAGAAAGGATTTTGAGGTGGTTGGGTTTTTTTTTTTTTATAACTAGGAGGGTTACAAGAGAGTCTAGTAGCTAGAAGATCTGCTAGAAGACTGTGTGATGACTAAGTAACTAGCAAGAGGACTTGCTGGTGGCAGGGCTGAAGCTGGTAGGTGGAGGTGCGGTAAGGCTGGCCTGGCTTAGGAAGAGATGAGCAGAGCAAGATGATGAACAAAAGGAACCGGTGGCTGCTGAATTTCTGGAGGTTTTCTAACTTTACAGAAACCAGATTTGGTGCAGATCAAAAGGAAGAACAATACACTGGTACAAGGCAGCTGTAAGATCAGAGTCAGATGTCCGTCTCTATGGTCACCAAAGGAACACAGGTATCCCTAGATACTTCTCACAGCATCTAAAATGGTTTTTATTGAAAGACTTTTGTCTTTATAGAGGACGTGGTTATAGAGCAAGAGGGAATGAATAGATTTGCTTTTTTTTCTGTACCTCAGCTTTGCCTTCTTGATGTTTATTTTGGTTATTGTGGCTTCTGAGGCTTTTTGAATTAGTGCTTATTTCTTAAACAGAGTGCCTGTGAATGGTCCAGAATCTCATGTCCAATGCTGCAGAAAACATATTTTAGTGAAAAGGAGTGGGAAAGTGAATTTTCTTTGAGGAGATAAGTTTTTGAATGATTGTTTGTATCTGCATCTAGAAGAAAGGAAATGAGTATTTCTTATGGCAGCTGAGAGATGGTCATGAGGAAAAGGAAGCCATTATTAATTAATCATCAATTATTACTTTAATATTTATGTAGCACTGTGTGACTGGTGCCCCACAGGGAAAGAGGATCATCTCTCTGCTTGAGGAGCCTACATTCTAAATTTAACC
The DNA here is from genome assembly GCA_024606505.1 of Aquila spilogaster. Classification (NCBI taxonomy): domain Eukaryota; kingdom Metazoa; phylum Chordata; class Aves; order Accipitriformes; family Accipitridae; genus Aquila; species Aquila spilogaster. The sequence continues at coordinate 25,664,344 of JANHGO010000042.1, forward strand.
ATGGTGAGGGCTGCTCATGGCAGATGATGTGTTTTCATCATTCCCTGCTCTGCCTCAGCTTTTCATTGAATCCCATTTTAATTCCCCATCCCCAACAGAGGGGAGCCTGCGCTAAGCAGAAATGGCGAGATCAGAGTCTAAAAGAGCACAATCAATGCAGTAAACAGAGAGGCAGGATTATAGGTCTGATCTCAGAGTTATATCTTGCAATCCTTACCCAGAATTGCAATAATGTAAATAAAACCTTTCCAAGAATAAAGAGTGCAGGATTTGTGCCAATGTGGAGAGACCTGCCCTTCCTGGGCCCTCAGACTGGGGTCCAAGTAAAGTTTGGGGGTTTTTTTGCAGAGTCTTTAAATTGACACACTTAATGGTGAGACCTGGCCTGCATGGGACTGGTGGCAGCAATACTGGGATGTTTCTCTCACGGATGTTTGCCCTGACCTTACCTCTTGCTGAAGTCCCATTCCTATTTCTGTGCTTTGAAGCAATTGTTTCTAGATGCTGTGCCTGTACCTGATACTATGCTCAGCTGGCAGCAGTCAGCAGGGTAATGAACTCTGATAGATGTATTCTGATAAAACCCATATATTTAGTTCCTAGTAATTAGCTGATACATCACAAGGGTTGTATTGTAAGGAGGTAGTTCTGGAAAGTGTCAAACAACTCTTTGATTTGAAGAATATGTGTATGTGGCAGCCCACTTGAAGTAGAGTGGATTTGAAAGGGCAACTGAAAATATGTAATACTGAGAGAAACCAATGTTTATGTAAAGTACCTATCATTGTCAAAAGTGTGGTGTAGTGGCTAGAACAGAAAATGGGAGCCAAACAGTCTAGGGTCTATTTTTGGCTGCAGCATATCTGTACTGAAGTCAAATTAATTGGAGCTAAATACAGAAATCTTTCCTTATATAGGATTTTTGATCTACTTTCAGAACTCTGTAACAGGGATGTGCTATTTTGTTTTTCTAGAGGATGATCTAAAAGCATGGAAGGAAGTTGCTGTGTTTTGTATTAATGTATGCAAGATTTTTCCATAAGCATCTGAGTTAGCATCAGACATATGACTTCTGTGCTATGAGGAATGAATCTGTGGAAATCTATAGCTATTGCCAGATGCCAGTCTTGGTCAGAAATCTGTTTGCTTTACTGAAATTTTGCATAGATATTTTTCCCTGTCAGGTGACCTATTTAAATATAAGAAATACTGTGTAACAGTCTTACAGAAGTTTCAGGGCAGAGAATCCCTCTTCTGCAGTGGAGAAGCCCAGGACAAAAAGACAAGTTTTCATTTATTGGTACATTTTCCTTTATTTAAATAAAAATTAATATTTTGAATGTGACTTTTGCTTGTTAAAAAAGATCCTTTAAAAAACCAAACCAAAACAATCTGTTGTCTCCAGGGGCATGCCTGTGTAGTGCTCTGTAAAGGTATCCTAGTGCTGTCTGAAGGTATCCCAGTGAACCGCAGAGGAGCTCTGTTGAAGAAGTTCATCTACCTGGACTGTGAGTTTATCTTTGTGCTAGCGTGGGGACATTGCTTACAGGACGTGCCATAGTTTGGCTGTCCCTACACTGTACCGTGCAGGGGCTAGCAGATATATCCTTAGAGATTACCACACCAGAGGATGTTGTGATTCCCCTTAGTTTCAACTAGCTTCCAAATCTAGATGATTGCTCATATATGCTCCCAAGAGTGGAGGCTTGCTAATAGTTACGGAGAAGAGACAATTTAAGCATATGGGAAGTGGACTCTGCAGAAACATGATTTGGCAGTGGTTTCATCCTCTGGACTGGCTCGGGCCTCCATCATGCTGAGTGTGCTCTCTCAGTCTGCGCAGAGCTGGGCACGTCCCTTTTGGGGATCAGTACCTCTGTCGTGATTTAACCCAGCCGGCAACTAAGCCCCACACAGCCGCTCACTCGCTCACCCCCAGTGGGATAGGGGAGAGAATCAAAAGGGTAAAAGTGAGAAGACTTGTGGGTTGAGGTAAAGACAGTTTAATAGGTAAAGCAGAAGCCGCGCACGCAAGCAAAGCAAAACAAGGAATTCATTCACCACTTCCCATCAGCAGGCAGGTGTTCAGCCATCTCTGGGAAAGCAGGGCTCCATCACTCATAACGCTTACTTGGGGAGACAAATGCCATCACTCCGAATATACCCCTGCCCTCCTCCTCCTTCCCCCATGTTTATATGCTGAGCATGACGTCCTATGGTCTGGAATACCCCTGTGGTCAGTTGGGGTCAGCTGTCCCAGCTGTGTCCCCTCCCAACTTCTTGTGCACCCCCAGCCTCCTCGCTGGTGGGGTGGTGCAAGAAGGAGAAAAGGCCTTGACTCTGTGTAAGCACTGCTCAGCAATAACATCTCGGCATTATCAACACTGTTTTCAGCACAAATCCAAAACGTTGCCCCATACTAAATACTCTGAAGAAAATTAACTCTATCCTGGCCAGCCAAAACCAGCACAACCTCCTAGGAGTAGGACTTAAACCAGTACTTGCAGTGCACAGTCCTGAAATAATTCACAGAAGAATCTGTATAACAGGGTGTGTTACCATCTCATCCATCTGAGTTAGAAATTAAAAGTAGAGCTATCAGAGGAGGGGGAGACACCGATTCAGTTCTCTGCGTTGCTGTCTCCTGCCTGCTGCGCAGCAGGACAGGCACAGGACTAACAGCAGCCACAGACAGTTTGGCCGTACTGGTTTGTGTAATGGCTGAGGGCCAAATATACCCAGGGTCATGCTCATTTCTGTGCAGGACATTGCCCTTAGGCAAGACAAGCATCTTGTAAGATGAATATCCCGCTATAACTGCCCTCCCCTCTCACAGGAGTGCTGTGTCGGTGGGGAGAGACAGGCAAACCTTTAGGCAGGGCTTTAAGATGACACTTTTCAAAGTACCTGAAGGCTGTAGCTATACTAACTTCACTGAAAGTCAATTAAAAGTCAGTGAGACTTGGGCTCTTAAATCTTTCCAGTGCTTTTCTTACAAGTTACCATCAGTACTTCAAAATCTAATCTGTTGGCTATGCCTCCATTGCACCATCCATCTGAGGATCTCTAATCAAAGCTGTAAATATCTATAAATCTGTAATACCTTATGAATTCTCTATATTGACTTGAGTTTTGGGATGTTTACTGTATGAGTATATTGATTTAGGTTAATAGGAAAAATAACCCAGTCAGTAATAAAAGCTGATGGTAAATCAGTTTTCCAGGAGCACGGTTCAGGTGGGTGACGGGCAGTGTGAGGATGGAAGGATCCTGTAGGCAAAGGCTAGCAAGTCGGCATGAGTGGCTTGTGCGGCCAGTCCTTCCCTCACCGCGGCGAGGGAGAGTCCAAGGGAGAGCAGGGTCTCCTCAGGAGCTTGTGAATGAGTCAGCTGTAGCCATGTAACCATCAGGTGACACAAGATACCACCTGCCCGCTCTTCTTTATCTGGCTGTTAAGTAACAACCTGAATTTAAAGGAACTGTTGTTACCGCTGTCCCCAGCCTCTGACAGAAGTCCAGTGGAGTCCTCGCAGTTTGTTAGATAAACAGGGTTCATGCTCAGGGTGCTGCTTCTCAGGCCTGCCTCTCACGGTGGGAGCAGCTGCAGGATTGCGCCCCAAGAAAGCGAGTGATGCCTCACACCCAAGGAAGGTGCAATCAGAACAGCAGAGGTATCACTAACTGCAGCACACTTCACCTGTATCCCATGCTCATGGAGGGAAACACCCGTAGGTTATCCCATCCAGCAGCTGGTATGGATCTGTACCATTTTGCCTGAAGCCATTCTGTAGACTGCAGGGAAAAATACTAGCGATCTGCAGGAAAAGCCAGGCTGCCTGACACAGATGTAACGTTAGGCTTAGCTGCAAGACCAGGAGCGGTAGAATTTGTAACCGGAGTATGTTTTTTCTCCTCAAGCTCCTTGGGATGTTAACTCACGTTGTTCTAACTCAATCTCTTGTCCTTGTGGTTTATAAAGCAAAAGAGCTTTTTTGCCCTGTTAATTTCCTGAAGCACAGTGTATTGCTTTCTTGTTTTAAATAAAGCTCCTGCTCTATTTTTGAATAACATAATGAGTGAAAAATGGCTTTATCCATCCTGGTGGCAGGACAGCAATTTGTTACGCTGCCAGCTGGAAGACCTGGATCAGAAACAAATTTGGGTTCCCAGGCTCTGCGCCAGAAGAGCTGAGACATATTTTTGAGGTGATGTGCTTGGACTCTAGAGGGAGATTGTTGACTAAACTGAGCTGCTTTCAAAAACATCCTGCCAGCTGAGCTGCAAAACACTGCTGGTCTTTGCCTCAAAATGGACAGGTCTCCTGCCCCGCACTGTGCACTGTGGTTAGGAAGTGCTCCCAGGAGCTGGAAGCACAGGTGAAGAATTCAGGATACTTTGAGCATAAATTAAGTTCCTGCATGTATGTTCACCCTTATTTATCAGTTATTATTATTGCATCGATCCAAGCACAAGGAGGTGATGTGTAATGATGAGGTTGTTGGAGCAGGGGTTGCCCTTTTCACATGGGGCCAGAGCTGAAACTTGAGTACAAGTTGATGCAAGGCCATCGCTTCCCATATCACCACCCCGGACTCGACATAGCCCCATGCCACTCTTTGAAAGTGCTCTCTCTCTGTCCCTTCCCCATAGCCCTTCCCACCACACTCCACAGTCCTTCCTTATCTCCCAGACCATTTCCACCTTGGCCATGCTCCTGCTGTCTTAGGCAGGTGCCAGGTGTAAGCCAGAGGCTGCAACTTGCACTGGACCACCCCGAGAAGTTTGGTATCTCTGAAGCTGCAGCTTTTTTAAAGGACTGAACCTGCATAGGGCCTGATCCATTACAGCTTGTGTTTGTGTGAGGCAGTATCTTCCAGCTGCTGTTCTCTCCATGGATAAAGATATCGTCAGCTGGAATGATCTGCTTCCACATTTTGTATGGACATATTAAGTGCTTGGAAAAGCTCCAGGTACTTAAAGTGAGACTATAAAGGGAAAACTACAGAGTGCGACTACAAGGGAAAGCATGTTGTTAGAACCATTTTCTTGAAAAAGCACACTCTTTTCTCCTATCTAGGTAGACACAATATTGATAATTATGACTATGATTAGATGGTCATTGATGGGTATGTTTATGTATTATGTTTTATTGTTAATGTATACCTGTAGTTACTTCAAAGAATGAAATGCAGAATTAAGCATATTAGTAGCACTGTCTGAGCACTAGAAAGGCACGATAAAATCAGGAGAAGTCTGCATAGACATGAGTCACATGTCCTAGATATACAGTAATTATCATAGTACAAGAAATAGAGGTTTCAAGTAAAGTTATCAGGTGGCAGGTTTAAAGCAAAGGAAGAACTTTTTTCACACAGTCAATAGTTAAAAAGTGGAACTGCTTGCTACAGGCTGTTGATGCTGAAGCTTACATGAACCTTTTTTAGACAAGTTGATAGAAGAAAAAGTATCTTTGGGTTTATAGCATACCACAGCATCTGATCGCATTTAAGCAGCAGGTCTCTGGAAGTATGGGAGGACGCTGCAGAGGGCAGAGGGTTGGATGCTGATTTAGTTAGCACTGGCGTAAATCCAAGGGTGCAATCAAATAGTGCAGGAGAGCCACAGTGCCCTGGGGTACCTGGAGAGTAGCTTCAGCCCACCTCCCTAAGGACTCTGCAGGCACCAGTATCACGCTTCCCACTCAATAAGGCAAGCACAGGCGTAAATTTCCATCTGGCCACTTTCAAGATCTTATTCCATCTGCCTGACCTATGAAGGAACTCTGCTCAAGTGGAACCCGTTAATTTCAGTAAGAACCCCCTTTGGGTACTTGACAACCAAAATCCCAGTCTTGAAGAGACTTGGAGCACATACTTGCCATGGCATGCATGCACACACACACACACCTCCCTGCACACACGTGCTTGCTCACTCACGGAGATTAGCTGCTCGACAGGGGCCGTTCTGCAAGTACAGAGGCGTTCACGGATGCCAAGTCAGCGTGTACAGGTGCGTTAGGAGAGCCATCAACAAAATCCAGTGAAAGTACGCAGTCCTCCAAATCCAACGGTGGGCACCTAAGTGGCCAAATTTGCCTTATTGTCCTCTTGTTTCCCTGTTGTCTCTTGAACTTGGCTGATTTTGACGCAGAGACAGTTGCTCTTCCTTTGCTTGCTCGGTACCTTACACCACAGGATCCTGGTCCACAGCTAGGGAGCACGTGCCAGGATTACTTTTCCCAGAGCAGCTCATGTGCCAGGGACCCCTCCCTGCGCTGGATTTGTGGGGAGTCTCCAGACAGAGAGCGTCTTTAGGCCCAGTTGCAGTCCTATGCTTCATGCGTGAGTGCAGCATGCCTCTGGCTCCCTAAATCTGATGGGTGTGTATGAGAATCCAGAGTCAACCATGGCTGTGTACAAGGAGTGTGCGAGACCAGCACTGTAGCAGAAGGGCAAGTAGTAAGTTACTGATGGCAGTGCTTGTTCTAGCCCCTTTTTTTTTGCCTTCTCCACTATTGCAGAAGTTGTGACAATAGGTAGACGTAAGTAAAAGTAAGGGTGATACATGTATTCTCTGGCCTCATCTGGCCAGCGTTTACAGACTTTTTCACTCTGCAAAGCTGCGCTCTCCCACTGACTACCCGGTAATCACTGGAGCATATAAATGGTAGCTTTCTTTGGATTGGGACCTGTGCAGGGTAATGGATGAGCAGAGAGGCAATTTCATATATAAGGAGGTGAGCATTGTGCAATTCAAAGAAGCCACAACTTTTCGTTTGAGTTGAATATGCGAATTTTTTGCTTTGTGAACATCTGAATTTGCTGATTTCTGGTAAGAAGTTCTACACTTTGTTGTAACAGTATGACCAAAGCGCAGAGAAGCGCAACCTTCCTGACAGATGGGCACACATTGGGGTCTTGAGAACCATGAGATTGTGTGGTTTGGAGAGCTGAGAGGAAGGAGTTGCAGGAGCAGTTTTCCAGTAGAGGTAACAGCTGCACACGGCTTTGGATTGGGCTGAGGTTGCCCTGGTACCCAGTGTCATCCAGCTGCCTTCACCTCAGCGACATCAGCTGGCCTCAAAGTGGTGGTGAGGATTACCCGGTTCGCTGGTGCTGGCTGTGCACCCTACCCATGGCATGGGAGTCTCGCATGAATTTGCTGAGACCGGTGTCTCGGGGACCCCCCCCAGGTGACCTCTTAGGTCAAAGCCATCCAGGGCACCCTCAACAATAGTGGCATTGACCAGTCAACAGATTCATTGGCAGTTGTAGCCAAGTGTTGGCTTTGTTGCACGCAGTTAAAAGCTGTACCGTCAGTTTGTTTGCTCATCCTCCTCCAGATTTGGCATTCCTCTGATTTTGTAGCCAACTGTAGGTTGTTTTTATTTGGACCAAATCATGCCTTGCAGCAAAACTGACATCACTGCTGGGCCTCGTTAGGGAAATGAGGAGCAGGGTGTGGGGGAGCTGGCTGCAGGAAGCACCTCCGTTTCCCACCACTGAACCGGGAGGTGAACTCCGCTTGCCAGACAGGTTAGTGGGGTCCGGCATGTGACGGGTTTCAAAGCAGCCCTTTGCCAACACCCTTCAGCTACAAGAGGCTCAGGAATCTCGTCAGGTGGAGAGCTTTTGATAAGTTAAGACTTGCATGCTATGTGGTGTAGGCTGCTCCGTTGCTGTCTTGTGTTTGTCGGGGGATTTGGGTTTTTTTTTTAATCATCATTTTAAAAAGCAGTACTAACAGGGCAACAGGGTTTCTGTGCATCTCTGGTAAATTCAGAATCCTGGATGTAAATAAATGAAGACCAATCACATGGTTGTCGCTAGGTAGTAAAGTCCTTTTCTTCAAGTAGTGCAGAAGTTCTTACTCTGCTTAGTTACAGCACTTCCAGCTTGGAAGAGAGTGATTAGTAAAATTGCAATGGTTATTTAATTTGCAAACTTCCTTTTTTTTTTTTTGTGTTTAGATATCACTATGATGTTGCCTTACGTCTCCCACACTTTACCTTGTCTTATACCTTACACAGTGACTGGACTTTAGCTATGTAATTCCTGGCTTTCCCTTTTATCTAGTTGTTTCCAACCTTTGGAGTTCGATTGTGTAACCAGAGGTGTGAGTAACGTTTTTCCACTGAAGATCAGACACATGTCGTATAAGACAGTGTCTTTAATGTCACTTTGTAGTTGCTAGTTCAACATGCAGTGAGTTACTGAAGTTAATTTGTAAATATTGTGAGCAATTTATCTTCCAAAGAAAAGTACTGTTTGAAGAGAGCCAGTGCCTGTTCCAGCCACCCCAGCAGCAAACACCACCATTTGCGCTGCTAACATTGAACTATAACCTGTCTCTTATTTCACGCTAAACAGGATAACAAAAGCATTCTTAGAAATGGGCTGTTTCTAAACATATCAGAAGCTTGTTTCAGTCCAGCACCTAAAAAAATGAAAAGTGTGTTTTTAAAGTCCTCTGTTTTCATTTTGGCACAAATCATAGGTGTTCATGGAAGTATCAGTAAGCACAAGCTCTGGAGATGGGCTGCTTCTCATTAAACATGCATGTGCCATTGTCTTCTTACTTCTTTAGACCCGGCCTTCATTTTGAGGTCAGACTTTAATTTCTGAAGAATGTAATTTAAAGCTATTTATAGCATTTCGCGATTACCTGCAACTACTAATGAAAAAGACTTGACAACAGAGAAATAAATACGTAGCAGCTGCAGCTGCTTTAACTTTGCTAGAGGTAGTAAAAAAGAAGGCCTAAACATCGCAGCGAGTTTAACAAGGGGGCAGAAGCAAGTGAAGTGTCTGTTTGATCACAAAAAGTTTTACAGGCAGAAGCCGACAACACAGGAGGCTCCGGATCCCTGTATTTAAAGTTTACTTTGCAGTTTGTCTTGAGTGGGGTCAGTGTTGTAGTGAATAATTTATAGGCAGCATGAATGAGCTCATTAGTCACCTTTTCAGAGCTTAAATGAGTTTTGTGGTTGTCATTACATGGGCCTTCTGTTCAACGGCACGGCAAAAGGACGGCTCAGCGGCTGGCTGGCTTGTGGCAGGACAGCCCGTCTCCTTCAAGCCTCAACTGGCCTTTGTCTTCTACTGAAACCCCTGCTCTGCTGCGCAGTGCTGGTCCAGTAACCTGCAGGGGTTTCTCCAGTGATAGCTTTTTTTTTGGTTTTGGTTATATGTGACGTTTGGTTTGATACTGTGCTGTTTTCATGTTGTATTTCTTTTTTCCATTATGGAAAAAAATACAGAAGATTATGGGACAAATGATGTGGAATAAGTAAAACGCTCTACCTATGTACAAGCAATAAAAATGATTTTTGTCCTCAAACGTGCTTCAAAATTTTGTTATAGCCATAGCATTTTTTTGTCCTTGAAATGTTTGTGGAAGTGCTAAACTGTGCTGGAACTAGCTGAACCTTAGAAGGAGACATAACTATCAATGTTTACAGGACTGCAGATTTAAAGAAAAAAAAATTCCCAAGATAATTTTGTAGTGCTTTGGCTGCTGAGGCCCACTCTGTCCTTGTGGCATCCTTGTGATAAACCTGTGGAATGAGAAAATTGCCTGCAAAAGATCTGTGAGGTGTCAGATGTGCAGTACCCAGATGTCTGCAGCTGTTAACTGAAGTTACCTGTTGCCAAAAAGACTAGAGCAGTGCCAAAAGACCTGGCATAAATTAATGCCCCAGTGGATAAGTCAGACCATAATCATAATGAACTTTTGTCACCATGGAGAAGCCAAAAGCTACTCAGGGAAACCCACCTCACAGGACATGAATCTGGCAGCCAGGGGGTGGTTCTCTGGCCATAGCTGCCAACAGAAGTTGCTGCTGGGATGTGGGTAATTTAGTTGTGCTTTTTTTCTGTGCCACCTTTCCTCCTTCTTTCCCAAATCTCGCTTACCTGCTCTGCCTGGCAGCTGCTCTCAGGTTCAGCCATGGAGCCCGCCCCACCTGTGGCTGTGGAGGGGAGCACAGGACAGCGCAGAAGCTTTCTGCAGATGCTACTGACTCTTTTTAGTCCTCCCACTGCACTTTTTCATTGCTTTCCATTCCTTGCTCCCTGATGCGTTTGGTAGGCTGGTATGTAGTACTAAAAACACACCAAGGATAAAAGTCTGCTTGATCATTTTATGACATTTTGGTTGTTTCCCCAAACCTGCATCCTCTCAGCATCCCTTCGCAGACACAACTGTAGGTCAGTCTTGCTTGTGCTTCATCACTGCATCACCTCATACAGGCTCTTGTAGCTGTCTCTGCATTGCCGCAGTCTGGGAATCTAGACCCACATCTCACAGGATTTCCTCCGGGAACCGTGTTGAAGAAATGTACAGGAAGAGTAGTGCCGAGTGCTAAGTAGAGGAAAGCACCCTGGAATATCCTGTGCTACAAAGAGCTGGAAATCAAGCTGGGACTCGGTACAATCGTGACTAGGAAATCCACCTGGCGCAAACAAACGGTCAGAGGAGAATAATCGCCTACTAGCTCACAGCTCTAGTGATAGCAAATTGTGTTTAGTGTCAGGTCGCGAAATCCTCAGTTGAACGAGATGTGAACACAAACTTCACTACCTGTGAGGTCCTGTTGCAACTTAATTTTGCGTGCATAGATGCAAAAATAAAGGACAAACTCCTGAAGTCTTTGATGAAATGAACAGCCTGTATTCAGGAAAGCTGAGGCAGGACTTGAGATGTTGTCCAGAAAGAATTTTGTCTTAGTTTGAGAAATTAAATTTGGCAATACTGTTTGGGAACTTTATAAAAGAACTTGGTTCTCTGTTACAGTTTTCCCCCAAACTTCTGATCTTTACTTCTGTGCAGTGTTGGCTGCTGTTTTTCCTCCACCTTGCTTTTAAGAACAAAAATCCAGTTGATTTCTGGTTCTGCTGATTACTTTTAAGTTTGACTTCAGCTGCCAAATGGTGAATACTAATGTCGAGATAACTCCAGGCCACATTTTGCGGCGTTACACCTGTACAGCAGATAGCAGAGTCCAGGCACCAAACCTTGGAAAACAGTTCTTTCTTTTTTCAGCCTCTTCAAACACTGCAACAGTACCAGAAATACTGGCTTGTATTGCAATTAATGTTCCAGCTGTGTTAGGTTAGGTGTGATTTCAGACCAATATAGCCATTATAGCAGAAGACTCCAGTAAAGATACGTTTATCCCAGCAACATTTTGCTTTTGCTTCTGTCCTGGTTTCGGCTGGGATAGAGTTAATTTTCTTCCTAGTAGCTGGTGTAGTGTTATGTCTTGGATTCAGTATGAGAAGAATGTTGATAACAGACTGATGTTTTCAGTTGTTGCTAAGTAATGTTTAGACTAAGTCAAGGATTCTTCAGCTTCTCATGCCCAGCCAGCAAGAAGGCTGGAGGGGCACAAGAAGTTGGGAGGGGACACAGCCAGGACAGCTGACCCAAACTGGCCAAAGGGCTATTCCGTACGGTGTGATGTCATGTCTAGTATATAAACTGGGGGGAGTTGGCCAGGGGGTGCAGATCGCTGCTCTGGGACTGACTGGGCGGCGTTTGGTGAGTGGTGAGCAATTGCATTGTGCATCACTTGTTTTGTATATTCCAATTCTTGTCATATTAGTATTGTATTATTATTATTATTATTATTATTATTATTATTATTATTTTCTTCCTGTCTGTCCTATTAACCTGTCTTTATCTCAACCCACAAGTTTTACTTTTTTTCCGATTCTCTCCCCCATCCCACTGGGTGGGGGGGTCTGAGTGAGCAGCTGCGTGGTACCTAGCTGCTGGCTGGGGTTAAACCACAACAAAGTGTTCCTACAATAACATCGTAGATGTGCCTACATTATTTCATAAAGGTACTATTTCATAAAAACACTGGATTTTATTGTAAGGAATGCATTATATTTTAGCCTGTGAAACAGAAATCCTGTAGATACTTTTGTTTGCTTGCACTTCTGACAAAGCTTCATATCGGTGCTCCTTTTCTCACTGATTCAGTTCTGTTTCTGTTGGGTTTTGCCAGCTGGGGTAAATGAGAACTTGAAGAATAATTAAATGAAAGGCTGGGAAAATGCTTTGTAAATCTGATTCCATGGTCTCAAGTGAGTAAGCAAAAGATAGCTCTCCTATCAGTAAGCTGGAGTAAGCTGGGCCTTCATTGCGTGTGCAGCTTGTATCTTTCTAGTGCTTGGGGTGGGAGAAGAAAGGGGGTGCTTGTAGAAGACATGGTGCAGGAAGGCAGGGTACGGACTGTGCTCGGAGCAGCTGCGAGGCAAGAGCTGCTCTTTTTCACGGGAGCGATGCACTGTTTGTCATCCGGGTTAGGTGTGTTACCTCTGTACGAGGCAGAGACTCCGGCTGTTCGGGTGGGAATTCAGATATGGCTGTTTCTCTGCCCCAAAAGTGGGCATAGCGCAAACAACAAAACCAGGCTGGTCTGGCGTGGTTAAAAATAAAAAAGTGTTGATGCTGCAGGTTCTGTATGAGGGACTGGAGAACGCTGGGAACAGGAGTTGTGAAAGAGGAAACGAGGAAACACGTATTGTATTCACAATTTAGTTTTTAATAGTGCCTGAAGGTGTTCATCGTGCTTCTGCTCTGTACAAGGTTACATCCATTACCTCAGAGAAAATAGAAGTTTCGAAATGGCAAAAGTGATGGGGGACGCCAGTCATTCTGCATGGGGGAAGAATGGGAACAAAACGAGATGGCCAGGGTACCATGTAAGAGCCCAACATGTGTCCCACTATGAGGGTCTGATCGCTGATCACAAGGGGCAGCAGCCCTGTCCACTTCCATCTTTGAAAGGTACCCTGCACATCAGGACCCTTTCAGAATTGGGAGGTTTTTGGGTACAGCTGCATGTCAAATTAAAAATCCTAATGAGCAAGCTTAGTCGGCAAACTTGCAGCAGACCTCAGGGAAGAAATCTGACTCTGATGTAGAGAGAATAACCATTACAAGGATGCCGGTCAACGAAGACATAATAATTGGAGATCAGCTTAGGAATGGGGGCTTAAAGGTGAGGATAAAAAGTGCAGGTCTCTTGAATGGTGAGACTGGTGAGGTCAGAGGGCAGAAAGTAGAAATATTTAGCAAGGTCATGTGGCATGGTCATAATACTAGCAAAGGAAGATGTTCCCAGCAGAGATGGAAATGGAGGGGGGAAGATGAGCTTTGGAGGGTTGATAAAGAGCCCATGACCCTTGCTGTGCTCATGTGCTCGATGGCTTGTGGGAGGTTATCAGGGATTCCAATCTAGAAGAGGATAAGAGATAAAGGAGTATAGGGCAATGGCTGGAAATCCTCATTAAATAAGATGCTGCAACATCTGCAGTTGGTATTCTGAAATCTGAGTGGAAAGATTAGAGTGTTGTAAATTAGCCCACAAGGCTAAAGTGCAGCTCTGCACTGTTGGTACTTCTAATCGGCCTTCGGTACAGCAGATACTTCGCTCTTGATGTACAAACAGTTTTCCTCTGTCAGTGTTGCAAATCTTCTGCTAAATGAGTTAGTATTATTCCTGTCTTAGAAATGGGGAAATTGACACCCTAATAAATTTGGTGGCTTGCCTAAGATTACAGTGAGCTACTTGATGGTCATACGTCAGATGTTCTGCTGCTGCTGTAGTCTCTAAGCCAGCAGTTAATGATCTTTCAGTGGTGCCGTGTCAGACAGTATTCTCCTTTCTTAAATAAGTTGTATTAAGTATTCCAGCAAAGAGTCAGAAGCAGCTGGGGGACAGTCTTCCCAAGAGGCAAGATATTGATGTTTGCCTCACTGCTGGCGTTTTACCGCTCTGCAAGCCAGCAGCTCTGGTTGCTGCTGAGCGCAGGGGTGAGTGGGAGCCAGCGAGGGGCTGCCCTGCACCGCTGCCCCACGCGGGGTGCCTCAGCCGGGAGCCCCGTGCCAGCCCTCCGACCCGGCGTGCAGTCTGTCCCCCTGCTCTCCTAGGCTTCTGTGTCACCCGCTGCTGGCCCCTGCGCTCGATCACGCTGTCTTTTCTGTCTACACAGCAAATGTCTCGCAGCAGTCCTTCACTGTAATCCTTAGTGTGTGCTCTGGGGAAACTCCTACCCACCACGGAAAAGGTATAAAACTCTGGAACTGATCTTATTCCACCCATATTGATGGGGAATTTGGCACTAACTTTGAACAGAACTGAGCGGTGTACCTGAGTAGGACACATACATAATGTATTCAAGGTGTAATATTCTTTGCATGCTACTCTTCATCTCAGGAGGCTTCCCCCTTCTCACTTCAGAAATACTTCTCATTAGCTGAATTCTTCTTGGTAGTCTGTTCTAAGACACTTGACTTTTACAAGTGATGATAAATGTGATAAATCTCCTTGCTTGCTGATAAAGAGAAGTGTTGATTCACTCAGAAAAACGTCTGAAGCATTTGGAGTAAATTCAGGTGGGTGGAGTTACGAGTTGGTAATTTAGTGTGGGTTTGAAACCAAAGGGCCATGAGATAAGAACTGTGTAAACTAATGGTCTGCTGACTGCTGGAGCGCTATGGCTGGTGGAGTCACAGGGCAGGGTTGCGGGTGGGTAACAACGATAGTCTGCTGCCTGGTAGGTATTCTTCCCATTCTTCAATCTAGCTGCTGGCCTGTCTTCTTGAAAATATGCAAGAATGTGAAATAGCAGTTCACTGGGTAGGGGAGGGAAAGCTATCAGCAAAAGGTCTTAGCGAGTTATGACAGGAATTTCTAGTTCGAGAGAATCAAGGAAACGCTTTTCAGCCCTGCGCTTCGAGAATGAGGCAGTTGCCACTCTTGTCTAAAAATGTGAATTTCGCAAGTGTCAGAGAGATTAAGAGAGGTAACCCGTGCCTTGGGAAATGACTAAGTATGGACACAGACATGCAGGAGGATACAGTGGTGATCCTGGTTAAGCAGGATAATATCGACTGTGTGGGCTAGCACAGTATTCCTGCAAGGTCTTGAGACAGCTGTCCTAACTTTTCTGAATAAAATGGCTAAAATGCTTTTCTTCTTGGCTTAGGGATAACTTCTGTGTCCGGGGCTGCACTGGAAAGGATCTACCAATATACCTGTATTTCTAACTCATACTATGTTGTTCATACCTTTCTGCAGCAGACCTTCTCTATACTGAAAGGAAAATTAATTTTGAAGTACGCTAAATCTGCAAGCCTTGTTTGCCCAGAGTGGAAAATACTTGATTTTTGTGGATCGGCTACGAAACAACTTCGTGTCCTTGTTTTGCGGGTGGACAGCCATACCTTAATTCTGTGCTGCGAATCGCTGAAGCTGCTTGAGGTCAAGCATGTTGCATGTGGGAGACCGTACATTTAACTCATGCTGTCTAGACCGGGCAACTTTTTTAAAATTTTTAAATCGAGCTAGTTCCCTCCAATTAATTTAACCGAAGGTAATTTTTTTTTTCACTCGGGTTAATACTGGTTATGTCAAGGTACGGTAGCTGAGGAGAAAATGCACCGTTCTTCCTAACTGAATCGGGCCTTATTTTAAAGCACATTTCCTCAGACTAAAGAAATAAAGTGGTTTTCTTCTCCTCGGCAGTTATTGCAGATTTCTGCAGCGTGGTTCTTCCCCGCACAAGGCGAAGACAGACCCTCAGCAGAGGCCGTGGTTTCAGGATACGCTGCCTCAGCAGCAGAGACCCTTGCGTTGTCCCCCGCCCGTTGCTGCCCGCAGGCGTGCCCTCCTCCCCTGCCCTGCCCGCCTCTGCAGGACCTGTCCCAGGACGGACGTGCTCGAAGCTGCCTGCCGGGCTCCCTTCGCACCGGAGGCTCGAGTCACGGGTCCCTGGCGGCCCTCCAGGTTCTCCCCGTCCTGGGCGGGAGTTAACTGCCCGCCGGGAGATGTGCAGGACGGAGCCGGCCGTTTCGGCGGTGAAGGATGTCTTCCCTGCTCCTCTCGAGGGGCGAGGGTGAAGCGAGGCTCCGGCGTCTCGATCTTTGGACCTCCGGTGCTTGGCGGTGCCTTCAGCGGCCACCGCGCAGCTGATCGCGGCTGAGCCGCGGCCGGTCGCTCTGGCCGGGCCTGCCGTGGCCAGCGGCCGCCAGGCCACGGGCGGGGGCAGAGACTCGTACAAGTGGGAGCGTCGCCGCCGCCGGTGCGGACCGGCAGCGCTGTCCGTTCTCTCCGCGCCGCAGGCTTCTCCCCCGGCGCTTCCCGCCTTCCTCCCGACCTCGAAGACCCGCCCGCCCCAGGCAGACGCCGCCGGCCATGAATTTGTTCAGGTGTCACAATAATTTATTTTTCTCCTCCTTTACTGGTGTGAAACATGCCTGCTTATTGTTTTTC
>JANHGO010000042.1:25681266-25707807 GCA_024606505.1 Aquila spilogaster
TTTTCACCAGCTGATGAGCACCCCCTTGTTAACGAGAGTGGCAGAGAGAGCAAAAAGAGGTCTTTGGTGCTGCTTGGGGGCCGAGCCGCGGGGCCGCCTCCGGCCCGAGGTGGTCCCGCCGGGGGCTTCCGGGAGCTGCTGGGGCAAGGACTTCGGGACACGCTCACGCACACACACGCGCGTGCAAAAGAGAGGCTGGAAGACGCGCCGCCCGGCGGGCCGCGAGCGGCGGGGCGGGCGCGGGGAGAAGTTGCCTTCCCGGCGCGGCGCGGCCGGCGAGGGCCGGTGACATCTGGCCGGCATTGGAGGTATGCGCGCCGCCGGCCGCCCTCTCTCGCCCGCCCAGCCGGAGCAGTCCCAGTCTCCTAGCAACGCCATTGATTGGCTGCCGCGGCGGCCAATGGGCTCCTGCCCCCCGCCTTTCCCCCCCCCCCGTGCGACAAGTACGGTGGGAGCGCTGCGCGGGGGGGCCGCCCCGGTGCACCCCCCCCGCCCGGGGTTGTTCCCTCACCCCCCTCCGCCGCCGGGCCGCGGAGGCCCCCTCGGGCGAGCGGCCGCGTAGATGCGTGGTGGAGCACCCGCAACTGGCAGCGGATTAAAAATGTTCGCCCAACTGCGGGCTCTCATGTGACCGGCGCTCCTTTGTCTGGCGGTGGGGCGCCGCGGCAGCCGCCGCGGGCCTCGTTACCCCCCCACCCCCCCGGGCGCAGCCACGGCCGGGCCCTGCCGCCGGGGCGGGCGGCCCCGCTGGGGAGGCTGTCCGGCCGGGCTCCGCCGGGCCTCCCTGCGGAGGGGGCTCCGCGGGGCCGCGGCCGCCTGGTCACCCCCGGGGACGGCTGCCTGGAGAGGGGAAAAATAGAAAGAAAGGGAAAAAAAAAGGGGGTGGGGGGGATGGTGTGATACGGCCCTTTGGGAGGATACTGGCAAATAAGCAAATTAAACAGAAAGAGAGCAGCATGTTGTCATAGCAACAGTGCAATTAAATTACTTTACTGTCAGCCATCATATAATTTTCCTGTTTAGAAGCTCATGGGATGTAACTTCCATTTGGAGTCAAAGTTGAGTGTGCGGCGTAGGTAGGCGATGCCGGTGCCCCTGGACGCCGGCAATACTCGTGTTTACCTTCTGGCTGTGCGGGACGCTGTTTTGAAAGCTAGGAAGTGGGACCTACGTAAGTTTGGCCTCCCGGTGTTTATATCTGCCTCGGTATTTTTTCCTCTTCCAGATACTTGTGTAAAACTACACATGTTCGCTGAGCTTGTTGGCTGATGGTGTGTATTAAGGGGCTTCTCTGCATAAAAGTTCTGTATGTTTCTCTCTTAGTAATGGCTGCTTTGGTGTAAAGTGTTTATAGGAAGACCCAAAGAACTTTCCTTTTTCATTTTTGCCCTTTTGTAACAGCTGAAATGAAGTCCATCGTTTCTCTTTCCCTGAATGGCTATCTTGCTCTTTTTTTTTTTTTCCTGTAGATGGGTGGTTCATTCTGATGTTACCTGTAGTTTTTTTGCCCTTCGTTTACAGTATTGGCTGTGTGACAGCATGACTTCAGGGAACTGCTGAGGATACATTTTAGATACAGGGAATCATCTTGCTCTCCTTCAGCGCTTGTGCAGGAAGTTTCATTGTTTTTAAATCCGTTATTAACTCCTTCCAATTTTTATTTTGTTCTGTTCGCATCTCCAGACCTAAATCCTGGCAGTTTTACTGTATGGAGAAACTAAGGGAGCCTGTCTCCTGCTTCTGAAGTAGAATTGTTGGGCTCCTGTCTGCTGCTGTTAGGTTGGTCAGGTGCCCAACCTCAGCCAGCTTCTGAAGGGCTCGGGTCCTCCCGAACGTTGCCACTCACAGGTGTTCGCCTGGGGCCTGCTGCTGCAGTACCCTCGGCAGCTTGTCCCACCTCTCCTGGGCCACTGTTGAGCATCACAGTAGTCTTTCTGAGTCTGTTTTCTACTGTGTTTGAAATACAGTTCAGCTTATGTTAGTCTTCTCTGTTTATATATGTTTTTAAAGTGCTCTAGTCCTCTGGCGCTTGTTCTCCTGTGTCTTGGCCCTGGTCCCAAAACTACTGTGGTTGCTTTCCCTCTTCCTTTCTCCCACCCTTGCTGGTTTTGAAGTTCTGCCGTCATTTCTGAGTTTTGTTGCAACTGCGACTGTAGTCAGATTGGATGCTTGTCTGCCTCAGCCTTTAGCCAGAGTGGCTTTAATCACGATGCTGTTGTATCATCCTCAAAAGTGAAACAGCTGAACTTAATCTGAAGCAACTGGCCTTAAGCCCCTCTTTTTCAATTTTTTTATTTTTAGTTCACACGCTTATTAAAGTGATACAGTCAGAGTATTCAATGATTTGATACACATATTCGTCATTAAAGGGACATGTCTTTACTATTTCCTGTGTGGGGCTTCACGTACATGCAGAACTGAAGTGTATCGGGATTATCGTCTTGTTCCATCGACTGAAATTTCTTCCCTTGCCCTGACTTTAGATTATTTCACTCAACAGTTGCAGATGAGTGTTTATGTGAGTCTGTCATTTTTAATACAGATGGCAAAAGGCCGACTGACCGGTTAGAGAAAAGCTGTCAAAATGTTACACGGTATCTTTTTATGAGCTAACTTTTCTCTCTGTTTCTTTCTCCCCTTCCTTCGGATTTGCTGTCCCAGGAGCTGCTGTCTAAATGGGTCCAGTCATGCCTCCCAGCAAGAAGCCAGAGGGCTCAGGAATTAGTGTTCCCAGCGGATTGAGCCAACGTTACCAAGATAGCGATTTATCAAAGGCGCTTCATGATGACGAGGACCTAGATTTCTCTTTGCCTGCCATCAGATTAGATAAAGGGGCCATGGAAGATGAAGAACTAACTAATTTGAACTGGTTACACGAGAGCAAGAACTTGCTGAAAAGCTTTGGGGACTCAGTGTTAAGGAGTGTTAGCCCTGTTCAGGACATCGGTGATGACACGCCGCCGTCTCCTGCCCACTCTGACATGCCCTATGATGCCAAGCAGAACCCCAACTGCAAACCTCCTTACTCCTTTAGCTGCCTCATATTTATGGCCATTGAGGACTCACCAACCAAAAGACTGCCCGTAAAGGATATATACAACTGGATCTTGGAACACTTTCCGTATTTTGCAAACGCACCCACTGGATGGAAAAATTCTGTGAGACATAATCTATCCTTGAATAAGTGTTTTAAGAAAGTGGACAAAGACAGAAGTCAGGTAAGTCTGGAACTATGGAAACCTGTCTGGCTCTGAAAATATTCACCTGCTAATCCCAGAATGTGTCCATAGCAGTGAAACGCAGGATATGCAACGCTGTCCCTGGTAACGTAGTTCATTAAATTCAGAGAGCCAACATTTCTTTAGCGTGGCTCATTCTGATTTTATTAAATTCATTGTCTAGACATCTGTAAGAAAATACTTGGGGTGTGTGTGTGTTTTTTCTTTTCCCCCCAGCTGGTGTCTTCATGCATAGTGGTTAAATATTGTTTTTAGTTATCATGCTGTGGTAATGGTTTCCAGCTATACTAGATGAATGTAATCATGTTATAAATAGGCTGCTTGCTGTTCTTGGCTTATACAAATGTATAGTGAAAGGGTATGCCTTATGTAAGAGCCCATCGCTTTTTCCCTGTCTGTGTTGTAATCTGAAAAAACTGTTCTTTCTCTTAAACAAACAGAAGTAGTTCTGAATTTTGGTGGTGAAGCTTCATTCCAATTCAAGCAGGTTTTAAAGTAACTCTTCAAAGAGAGGAGATAGGTCTGGCATCAAAGGTGAAAAGTTACCATTCACTAAAATTTCAGTTGTTCTCTCCCTGGGCTCGTGTAGCTTCTGTGACTGGTGTGGTGGCAGAAGCCCGGGGAGCACACTTTTGCTTTCAGATCTCTGTTGTTGTTGCCTGGTTTCATTGCTGAATCCTCAGTGGTGTCTGCAGGAAGGGGCTGCGTGTGAGGGAATGGGGAAGCGAGCCGAGCCGAGTGGTAGAGGCAGTCCTTTGCATAGCCTTCTACCTTGTCAGTCTGCCTGGGAGCAGGTATCAGTTTCCGAAGGGGACCGTCTCAAGAAGCAGTGGTCTGGATGAATCTTTGGCAAAGTACAAGTATACTGATAAAAATATCAGCTTGCAGATTAATTTCACAGGCCTTCTCACAGGTTAGTGAAATAAATAGCGGGTAAAATCGCATCACTGACCGTCTGTCTCTAAAATTGGCTGAAGATCAGAAAGAGGACACTTTCTCCTGGCAGAAACAATAGATGCACTCAACTTTTGTATTACAGTGAAGTAAATGCCGTGATTGTCTTGTAACTGGTTACCCTGAAACTAGACTTCTGTTGGTGGTGCTGTTCTCCCTATTTTGTGTGCGATTTAACTTTAAATGCTGTGGAATAGGAGCTCAAGTAACTCTAGAGGAAGAGTCATACCTTACCATAAACTAGCAACTTCTCATTTTAGATTACTTTCTTTTCTCTGGAGCTTTCCTTTTTTAGACGATGGACACTTTTATCTTTGTTTTTTTCTTCTTTATTTTAAATGTTACTCCCTAGAATCTGCTGTCCACATATTGCTGATCACACACTGTATGTTGGTATTTTTATAAACTAGTTGCTGTGAAAGATAGTGCATGAGATTAAAAAACCTGTTCCTGAACTAGATCTTGTTTTGTGTAAACCGGAGTCTTAAGTTCTTGTTTGGAAGTGAGACTATAATAACAAATGCCGCACCAGACTTTTATGATCCTGTCCCAGACCATAAGAAACCTTCACACAATACCTTTAAAAAACCACAAAATATTGTAACAGGCAAGGCATGTGTTTAACATTGCTATTTGTGTTTTGTTCTATTCCTCTTCCTCTGTTTACAAGTTGACTCTTTAGATTACAGCTTCCTTCCTATGAGGAACTTGTCTTCATGTCTATCTGTCAAATATCCGGCAGTCCGCTGAGCCCATATGAACAATACCACAACACACTGCTTCTCCACAGGGAAGTGGCGGAGCACAATGCATGACTAGTCACCTGCGTCTCGAATTTGTGATTAAAGCCATGGTTACATAGCTAGACAACAAGGTGTGGTGGGAGGCCTTGCCTATATGAATAACGACGTGGCTTTTTATTCATTCCTGGAGAATCCCAGATTATGAGAAATAATTTCTTCCATCTCCTGGAGATGCTAATAACTGCAGGTTGCCAGCATTAAGGTGAATGAGATGAGAATCTCAAATGTAAAATGCAGCAAGGCAGGTCATTTAAATCCCCTGCTGGGCTTTTTCTCGTGTCCTGGCCAAGGGACGTGGCAGACAGAGTCCGGAGCGCAGAATTGGCGCTCGGTCAGAGTTGCTGAATCAGGTGCTTGACAGCTAATTGTGGACTTGGAAAGCTGTAAACGTCAACTGCTGGCTTTGAAAATACCTTTGTGTGTGCGCACACACACACACACACACGCCTGGTGTTGATTTGAGTACCTTGCAGCAAGCATCTTGGCTCTTCAGAAGGAAGGTGTCCATCTGAAGGGTTCTCTGGTTTTGGGCTGAGGTTTGAGGCAGGGGAAGGGGGTACTCTCCTTGGTGAGGAATCTTTCATGCCACTCCTTCCCCTTTCCAGCCAGATTCTGCAAATGGCAGGTTTGGAGTCTGCTTGTCTCACTGATTTTTGGTGGGGAAAAAAAAGCATTTCACAAATGGCATGTTACAAAATGCTAACAAGATAGGCTCTGAAACATGTACAGTATGGGGAGGAAGGAGTTAATCAGTGCTGGGAATTGCAGGCATTTGCCGGTTGGTGTACGTTGACACATTGTGAAAAGCTAGAAGCTTTTCCTCTCATAGTTGTGCTTTCCAGTGTTTGTTTGTGTAGCCTTTCAGTAATGATTTTTTTAAAAAAAGTTCTGCTGAACACTTAATTCTTTTTTGAATTCCCTCTGCATAGTAGTTTTCTCAATCTTGGGTGCCACTAATTTATATTCATGGGGCTAAATATGCATTTAGTAGTATGCAGCTTTTTCTGCCTGTCTATGAATGCTTGCATTTCCTGATGTGAGATCCTTGTATCATGGGGGAAAAAAATACTTACAGGCTGCATCACTTCAGTTTTTATCTTGCCCTGTCCCGGTGCTTTTAGGTCTGGTGTGGAACGCCAGGAAAAGACAATTTTCTGCTTGGATTTGTTTATGCATTGCTGCTATTCCACTTCAGCTGCAGTGCTATCAGGCTTACCTGGCAAGCCGACAGTGACTATTCATGTAACTTTGCGATGAGGCTGATCTCCTGGATCAAGGCAGAGAGCCGGGCCGAAGAAGGGAAATTGCTGAGCCCTTGATTGTACAAACCTCTTTGCATTGAGCTCAGCAGTTTAATAATAGTTGGCCAGAGTGTGAAGTATCACATGATGGGGAGTAGATGAGGAGTTCCCTGGCTTTGTTTATACTGCCGGACCTGTGAATTCAGTCATTCAGATTAATCCTATTGTGAACGTACAGATCTAAATGTCCTCTAGTGTGTGTCCCATTTAGTACAGCCCGTTAGCCCATGACTTCCCTGACTTCCCTACCATCTGGTCCTTGGCTATAGAGAGGAATTTTTCTTGTATATGTGTCTCCATAGCAACGAGTTTGCAGTTGATATGGAAAGTAAGCAGTTGCCCTAGCAACGGAGTTACTGATGTGGCAGCTTCTCTGCTTGCAGGGAAAGGGCTAAGCTAGTTCAGACGCATTATGTAGGTTTGCTGTAATTATAGCTGCGCCCACTAGTGCTGCTCTAGCTAAGGGTCTGTTGAAAAATTTTGTTATAAGCCCTATTTTTCCCCTCCCGAAGATTTGTTTTATTTGTGTAGGGATTCCTGCTTTGAACAAGGGCTGGTAGGATTGTATTTTCAGGGCATGTGATACGTCTGTGCCTTTTATGAATGCAAACTTTCTCAATGATTATTGTCAAATGAGTGGATGAGGGGAAAGGATGTTTGACCTCTCTGCAATTTTTTTTGTCTCCGTGGACAGCCCACGGTTAGAGAAGCTGGGGCTGTCATCCCATACTCCTTTCTGCTATTCTGCCATCTTTTCCCTGGTTTGTGCTTCTTCGTGCATCCATCCTATCAAGAGGGTTCCTCTTTGTGTCTGCCCTGCGTTGTCTGAGATAGGGAAACACACACATGCTCCTGGCTGTGTGCATGCTGAAGAAATTCACGTCTCTTAAAGGTTTGTTTGGCACTCATGCTGAGGGATGTCTTAATAAAAATGTAATGAGGGTAAAGGATATGTTTATGGGGACGGGAGAAGAAAATTCTCCTCGCTTGATGTGGAAGTTATTCTTAGAAGTACGTGGTCCATAACTGGGTCATGGAGATCCAGCCAGGCTCCTCCTCCATCTGGAGCAGGCTCTGAGATCTGAGAACTCCCGAGTGGTCCTTGGGCTTTGTGAGAGCCGATGACCAACTTGTCCTCATCTAATGCACTGCCTGCCTCTCGTAAGCACTCTGCCAGGGCACCAGATGAGAGCCGTGGGGGACACTTTGGTCACAGGAGAGTTTTCAGGAGTCCCTCCTGCCAACATCTTTCCTCTGATGTGGTAATGTCTAGGCTTTTGACAGGTAAAACCCTGCAGAAATGTAAGCCCTAGCTAGAGTGAGAGGAAAAGGAGCCTACTTGTTCTTCCTTAGAATCCCCTAATCCAATCTGCATATACACAAAGGCAAGGGACCAGGGACTCTGTCCTCCCTTTTTTAACGTTATTATTCGAGGATATCTCCTGTGAAAGCACAGTGGCACTCTGGGAATAGGAATGGTCTCCCTTTTTAATACTGTTATCACCTAGACTGACCAAAATAACACAAGCATCAGAATTTCACTGCGTTTATAACATCTGGTGGACCTAAAGTGTAAAAAACAAACAAACAAACAAACAAAAACAAAACAACCCCTCAGATTCATGTTAAAGACTTCAGATGATGTTGACTCCATTAATAAAATAATGTCCTAAATAAGCTGGTCCAACTGTTAATTTCCCAAATTGTTAAAAGGAGATGTTGTGTTTTTTAAGCTGGAATTCGTCTAGTGTAACTTGAAATCCATTTTCTTATACCCCAGTCTGTCATACTAAAAAGCTCTCTAGTATCAGAAATTTTCACCTCAAATTGCTATTTAGAGAAATGAGGGTCATCTCATTCTAGAGCAGTCATAAAAGTCTCTAGAACCATATTGTAATGTGGGGTTTCCAGATAGCAGACGATTTATGGAGAGCTTTTCTTGAACCCTTTCAGTTTTGTTTTTGAAGTGCAAACCCAAGAAATTATACAGAATATTTAAATAACAGATTTCCTAAAGCTGTGCATGGAAATCACATGTTTCCATTTCACTAGCTTCCAGCTGGTTGACTTTACATCAGAGCTTACTCTTTGCAGTGGAGTCTGCCTGTATTAACTGGTTGTCCTGGTTTCAGCTGCAATAGAGTTAATTGTCTTCCTAGTAGCTGGTACAGTGCTGTGTTTTGGATTTAGTATGAGAATAATGTTGATAACACACTGATGTTTTAGTTGTTGCTAAGTAGTGCTTGTCCTAAGTCAAGGACTTTTCAGTTTCCCATGCTCTGCCAGGTGCACAAGAAGCTGGGAGGGAACATGGCCAGGACAGCTGACCCGAACTAGCCAAAGGGATATTCCATACCATAGGATGTCATGCTCAGTATATAAACTGGGGGGAGTTGGCTGGGAGGGGCGGATCACTGCTCAGGGAACTGGCTGGGCATGATCGGTTGGCAAGTGGTGAGCATTGCACATCATTTGTTTTTTTTCTTGGACCTTATTTCCCTCTCTTTTTGTTATCTTCCTTTTCATTACAATTATTCTTATTATATTTTATTTTATTTCAATTACTAAACTGTTCTTATCTCAACCCACAAGTTTTACTTTTTTTTCTGATTCTCCTCCCCATCCCACTGCGGGGGCAGGGAGGATGAGTGAGCGAGCGGCTGTGTGGTGCTTAATAGCTGGCTGGGGTTAAACCATGACACTGGTTTAGAGCTGTGCAAAGCATAATCAGTTCTTTTTCAAGTAGTGGTGAAGAGCTGGCAATATCCAGAGACTCCTCTGGACCTTATATCTAAGGTATCTACATTATCTTGCTCTTGGTTAAGATAGCCCGTGAGCAGGCGCCCTGCTGGGTAACTGGGGTGTTAGTTGCACATTGACAGGCTATTGACCTACCAGAGGGTATTGGCTATTTGGGTTAAGTAAACTGGAGTAACTGGCCACGTCTGTGCTCGTAACCCACAGCAAAGATGATATGAAGCGTGTTAAGCAGCACTGAAAGAGCCCAGACAGGAAAGCAGGAGCGAGCCACTCTTTACCTGTTGGCCTTGGGCTGTGGTGGGGTTGATGAGTCTGTTTTTCAGCCATGGTCACACCTCCCTTGCTCCTGGCTGTTTGCTCCAACACGTTCCTGGCGGGTGAACTTTTGCATTTCTGTGACAAACCAGGGATCTGGTCAGAGATCTGATCTGGCTGCATTTTTATCTTCCCTCTTTTTTTAATTCTTGAGTTGATTTTCAGCTTAATTTCCTGATTTGGGTCATAGCGCAGTCCAACAAACAGTTGTGCCAGCATGACGGAGCGAGTAGAGATGATGGGGAGGTCGGGGAATACCTCCGTTTCGGATTGCTAAGGGGGCAAGCCATTCCTGTTGGAAGAGACGTCTGGTAAGAGGCTGGCAGCTGCAAGGAGAGTCAGTGCACGAGTGCTTGGTGGGATAATGGATGTGGTCCCTATCACAAGGTAAAGGATAGGGTGAAATGAGAAAAGAAGTTTAAATACAGTGGGAGGCTTGCTTCTGCTGGAGACATTTCTTTTGGTTTTCCCCTAGGAGCAGGACCGTGTTACTTGTTGTTCAAGTGGCCTGTGTTAGTGGCTCTTTGTGGTGTTATACAGCTGATTTAAAGTGATCAAAATCTGGGCTGCCACCATCAGGAATGGTCCCTGCCCAACCTGGCCACCACCTGTTCCCTTTGCTGGGGGATTGAACTGATCCGGGGCTGTATTGCCTCCCCTCTTGAGCTCATACTGGCACATGTGTCACCATTCAGTAAGCGGGCTGAAAACTATTTGTGTTTATTTTCGTTTGGGTTATTTTTCAGTGGGCGAATTTAGTTGGATTCATTTTCAGCTCCCTGCTTAGCTCATGGTCACTGTGGTCAGATGAGCACCCGTGTCAGCACAGGCTGTGGGCTCCGCAATGTTTAATCTGGCATGAAACCGTGCCCACGGCTTTCAGCCAGCTCAGAGCTGACCTGGCGGCAGTAGGAGAAGACAGGGAAGGGGAAGGGTGGAGGATGCTCTTACGTTCGAAAGCACAAGCTGTGCTGAAATCACTGGGGCTGCTTGTATGTTCAGTCAGATACGTGCTTGGTGCTGGATTGGGCCCATATGACATAGGTGAAATGGTCCTAAGAAAACTGTGCGAGGGTGGGTGCGCACACACACGTGTGTTTTCTCAGCTTCGCAAGAAGTTTCTTTCTGTTGCCCAAAAGTCCTAATACTGGCAGTAGGGCTCTGAGTGGAGCTGTGCTGTGGATCCTCTGAAAAGCTATTATGGAAGAGGGAAGGACGTCCATAAAATCAATTGTCAGGCTTTTCTGTGCAGCCGTCTTTACATCCCCATCACCACCTAGGTTTCTTCCTAATTCTCGGAGAGCTAGCAAACTGCCGTTGTCACTGCCAGCAAATGAAGCACGGACCCTGGGGCCGTGCTCTGGTTTCAGCACAAGAGGCCTTGCTGATGATGGGGCTGGAGTACGTATATACACAGGAGCGCTTTACGTGTCCATTAACGAGTGCTGGCCCGTGGGCGATCACCGTGAAACTCCTATGGCGGTAGGCACGGCATGCCCCTGAGGAGCAGGCTGACGATGGCACCTGCACTACCTCCGGTTGTGGCTGAACGTCAGAGATGAACTGGGCTTGCTGGTCTGGCCAAGCATGCGCTTTTCTGTCTCGCACTTCAGTTCTTCAACAAAACATCAAAAAAATCCATTTTAATTACAAGATACGTGTCCCTTAGACTTCTTCCTTCCTTTCCTAAAAGGGAAGTGGAGTGTTTTACGTTGGCTTAAAGAGCACAGTAAATTGTGCTGCATGGCTTCTCTTCCTGGATGAAGACCTCATGAAAAAGCATTTAAAAGACTTGATTGTAATTGAGCAGTTGAAAATAATTGAGTAGTTGAAAATACTCTTCAGGCAGCCTGAAGTAGCCTTTGAGTTGCTGGAGAAGCTTCCTTTCCTTGCTCTGGTTTCAGGCAGTTGCTGTCCCACTTGCTGACCCAGGCAGCTGAAACCGTGGCTCATTCCTGTGGCAGCTCCACATTCCTGGTAAAGTCATTTGGACGACTGGCCTGGTGGGGTCTGACAAGGAGTCTCCAGGCTGCTCATACCTGCTCCTTCTGTGTTATTTTCAGCTAGTTGCTGTATCTTCATCGTAAATCTAGTTAACACAAATGAGTGGTCCAGGGTAACACAAGCTGGAATCCTTATGAAAAAGGGACCCAGTGTGACTCTATTTTTAATTTAGTTTGTTGGTATTTGTACATTAGTCAGTGGTGGCTTAGCGTATAGAAGTAATTGACTTATGTCATTTCAAGACTGGGCAGACCGTTGCTAGATGAGGTCGTGGTGCAAACATGGTATGTAGCTATAACAAAGCAATATGTTGTGATGCAGTTAATCTTGTGAACACAGATGTGCTTAAAAAAACCCACCCACATGGCTGCCTCTGGTGAAGTTTTGCTCAGTAAGCATCTAGGGAAAGACTGTGCTGCATGCTCGTAAGTATTTTTTAAGCTAGTAAAAATTTCTCTCTTAAGTATTTACTTCCATCTTTTGATTCATAATCTGGTATTTTGAACCAGTATAAGTCAAGTCTCCTGTTTTCTAGGTAAAGGAAGATTCTCAAGAAAGTTTACCTTAATGAGACACGTATGAATCTTGCTGGTTTTCTGGTACTTCTGGTTTAAGACAGTTTGATATTAAGTAGTTTAAGAACAATGACATTTTGCTTTCTTCAGTAGTAACAACGGGCTTGTTATTCAGTATTTAAGTTTTGGTCTCAAGGAAAAAACTGTCTAATTTTGCTTCCTAACATCTGTCATTCCATCTAGTTCCCAGTTAGTTTCAGTCCCTCCCACAACCATTCCCCGCCTGCTCCAGTGTCTCAGAGCTGGCCAAAAGCAGGGTACTTGCTCAGCTCCAGAGCTGGGAAATTATTACAGGTGGGCTAGGGGGAGAGAGGAGGTGCCAAAATTGATTATCTGGCAGTGCTTAATTGACAAGCAGCAGAGAAACACAGGCAGTCCATTCTGGTGCGCTTATGAGTCCCTGTCCTTGACACTTGTGCTCTGATGCCTTTAAAGGTAAAATGGATCGTGTGTATCTGCTTGAATGCTTATATCAGTCTTGTATCTTAGTTTTTCTGACTTAATTCCCATGTGTGTTTGGAAGAATTCAGGCACAGAAGTAGTACCGTACACTTTCTTTAATTGTGGAGGCAAAGGCGGCTCTTCTGAAGAAGCAGAAATGTTGTTGCTGTTGGCCCTGTGGATGGCTACTGGGACACTCACTCGCTGTTCAGCAGTCTGGCTGGCCTGGGGCTTCTCTTAGCCTGCCTTCAGATCTTACTGATGAAGTGGCTGGAGCTGCTTAGATGCCCAGTAGTTGAGATACTGCACCCACACCATGCTCATCATTGCTGCCATGTCTGGTCATTTAGTGCAGATTATTGCAATGGCAATAAAACTGTGGTTATCTTTTCTGGAGAATAAGCACATTTATAACAGTCTAGATGCTGACAAGATTTATATACTTATTGGCAACTCAACTGGCTTCCACAAAGTCCTATATTTCTTATAGCTGTAGGTGGTGTCAGACTCATCAGTGATAGAGGTCATGTAAGATAAGCAACAGTAGGGAGGAAGAAGGGGAGTGACTTTTCTACTTTGGCATAAATTTTTTTTCCTCCTGAATTTTTGGTAGATCACTATTGGCCCTTCTTAGGCTGGGATGTTACTTGTTTTGTTCTATGCTCCCACCAATTTGGACTCCTGATTTCAGAGGAGCTGCTTTTGATTTACTCTTGAGTAAACAACAGCAGAATTGGGACTGAGCTGTGGAAAGCAACAGCTGTGGCCATAAATGATGTCTCTGGATCTTACTCAGTTATCCATAATAGTAATTTTGGAGACAGTACATCTTAATTCGTTAGTTATGTTGTTCAAATTCCGTTCTGGGTGTTATGGAAACTTTTTCCTGGGTACTGATGTAGGAATTTGTGGGAGGACTCATTCCAAGGATCTTAAATGTGAGTGGGTTTTTTCATGCTACAGTAGAAAAGAAATGAAATTGCTGCCCTCAGCTAGTGACTTAAGATACCAAAACACTATCTACGGCATGCTGAATTGCTGTATTTCGTTGCAGCAGTGAATGGTAGCAATTTACCACTACTTGAATGACATCAGGATTTTGAAACACTGGTGTAACTTGCTGAAAGACGACTGTTGGTAAGCAGAGGAATGAACGGGTTTCTGTATGGGGAATGGCATGGAAAAGTGTCTGTGGCGGTACGTGGAGCAGAAACCTACTGATGGGATTTTGCATAAGATAATCTAGTTGAATGCTGAATTCACACTCATTCAAGCTATGAGCAGAAAATTAGGCTCTGCTCCAGAGCTGTATTGATGAGATCCCATGGCTGTCTACTGTGGGAGGGTTACTCACTGAGATGAGGCAACTATTGTAAATGTTTTTCTGAGTTTACAGTTGAAATAAAATGCCTACGGTTCAACTTGCAGGGGCTGCAGGGGTTAATGCAAGACTAAGGTTAGGTACTTGGATACCTATCTCAAGCTTTCATTTACATATTTTTATCTCTTTTCCTCACCCTTTAGGGTGGAGAGTGAGGACACACCTCTCCTTAGGTTATGTCTGTTCCAGTGACAATAGGGAAATCGTTCATGAAATGGTCTGGTTTTAGGTTGGTGTGTGTGTGTAAACATCACTGTTAAGGTTAAGTGATACAGAATGTAATAAACGTAGCAGTTTTGCAATTAGATCTGTTTTCTTTGTTGGGGAGAACTAAATAGTTTTTGCATGGTTCATCTTCAGGAATAAAGTCCTTGCCATGCAGGAAAAGCTGTATTTGCAAGATTCTCCTTAGTACCACTACCTTGCACTGGCTGTCTGCGTGCAGCCTTCTCCAGCCCTAGAGTAACACAGAAGCACTGCACTTCCAGAGGTCCTCACTGCTCCTGGGAGCACTTTGAAGGCTTTTGGAGAGGAGTGTTTGACGGCTGTAAGAACTGCGTGCTGCCAGCTCAGATGGAGCTACAATTACGCTTAGACTTTGAGAGAAAATGGTAGAGAGCTCCTGGATCAAAAGATATTTAGTTCTGCAGGAGTCCCCTTCAGAGATTATATTTATTTATAAATTTAACTGGAAATAATGATACGATTCTTACATAAGTCCACCCTTCTTGAAGTACTTTAGGACTAAGGAGCTGTAGATGAATAGTGTGATTTGTTGGCTTGCCTGCGTAGCTAAGTTAGGAAGAAATGCGTGGCGTGCATGGGAAATACAGGTTTTCAGTCTTTATTTGGGAGAGATGGAAAGTTAGAGAGTCAGGATGTGGCCAAGATGGCTGGGAATCAGACAAATGCTGGCGCTTTCAGTGTTGCATGGTTTGTTTTGAAGCAGATGAACTTGTCTAAAATGTTTTTTCCTGTTTTGGCATTTAACGTTAATGCATTTATTGTTACATAATTACCTCGTTGCACTAATTTATTTGGATTTTCTCTCTCTTACCCCCTTCTCTGAAGATGAATGTTTTCCTCCTCAACGCTTGGGTTTAAATTTATAAACCTTGCTGTTGTAAAAGAGGGTAGATTTGTTTTTTACAATTTTATATCAAGTTCTAATACTTCCTAGACTTCTGGCTGCACAGCAGAGAAAGAGGAAGGAAGCTGTCATAGAGACAAATTGCGCAGAAGACTCAGTACGGTGCTAGCTCCCAGTTATTGAGACAAATGGGATTTTATTGTTCAGGCGGTACCTCCTTTTCTGCTTAAATTAGTTCATTTTTGTATCTCTCTATCTGTATATGTATGTGTGTGTATACAAATATATTTTATATATAAAAAGCATTACACAGTCATACTGTTTTTTAGATCATCCAAACACTTTTAAGGCAAAATGGGAGCAAAAAGTAGTATGGATTTGGGCTGTCACACAAAGCTTTCTATCTACTTGCATCTCTGTGCTAGGAAAACAAGATGCTGTCATAGTGGTACATCTCTGCAAAATTTCCTTAGGACAGACGTGTTCTTTTGCCACAACTGGTTACCAGTTAGTCTAAACAGATCGCTCTAATTTAAGAGTCTTAACTAACCTGAACAGTCTCTCTTGTTTTTTCCAAAACAAACCACTCAAGATTTAGTAAAACACCTCCACTTTGACAAATTTTTTGTTCTTTCAGGTTTTGCTAAAACACCTGTAAGACATCACTGCCTTTTGGGCAGTGCTGCTTTTTTTTGGAGGACTGAAGTTCCCTGTTCTTGGCTTAGCACGTCTGCTTTGATGTGTCATTTGCTGTTGGCTTTTAGAGTGGAGTAATTTTGAATTTGGAAAAGCAGAAATGTAATTATGACCCTTTCCATTAAGAGACAAGCTTTTCTGTCACTCTTGTTTGAGAAGAAATATAAATTTTTCATTTCGAAAGCTTTGATTTTAATTTGTAGTATTGAAATTGTAGGAAAGATCTTGCTTTCTCATTCTGTTTTTCTGCTGACTAGGAAAAAAATAAGAAAACGTCCCGTCCGTCCGTCCCGTCCCCCCCCCGCTAAAATCCTTGCATTATTTTAGTTTCAAAGTAAACATGCTTATGATCTAACCACTTTTGCTAATTACCATCTGCTCCTTCACCAGCACTTGAGTCCCACTCACCCTCCAGTGTCTAGTATGCCAAAAATGTGTTTGGCTGGGCTTGAGCTGACGGGACAAGAGTCCGTGACTTAATCGTGGTATAATTATCCACTTGTGTGCCACATCAACTTCGATTTATTTTCCTCCCAATTTATAAAACAGGGCCCACAAACTTGTTGGATTTGCACTCTGAATCTTTAATTTAGACATACATTAAAAAGAGGAAGAATTTGCTTCATCAGTAAACTCTTGTTTTTTTCCTGTTTTGACTATGTGTTGATTCCTGTTGTTTGGCATCAGGCTAGACAATAAAACGGTTCCAGAGCTGGTTTAAATGGCATTTCATTTCACGCCACATGTAGCCTCGGCCTTCTTGCACTGTGTAGAGACATGCTTTTGTTTGGAAAGGAAGGGAATTCTGTAATTGCCCAAATAAATTCTCTGTGTTTGTATTGCGTGGATCTTATTACTTAGATCAAGTAATGTTAGCATCTATGGGGGTGTGTGTAATAATATCGATGGATATGATAAGGATGGTGTGGAGGGCTATTTATATAGAGATTTTGGCCTTAGAAGTTACGAAATTAGCTTAAAAATCATGTTGTCATTTAAAATAATGGGGGAGGGGAGATACGTGCCTTCTTTTAGAGCCTTTAAGATCTTTTACAGGCTCTTTTACAGAAGTCAAGACAGATGGAAACATTTTGGTTTGGGTTTTTTTCCCCTGCATGATTTTGCACCATCTCGTGACTTTAGAAACACCTAGAATCCCAATATGCTAAAAATGCTATGAATTGGCAATATTAAAGCCATATTCTGGAGGTTACGATAAAGCTGTAATCTGTCAAGTTTCTTTCAAACTCTTTTGGTGGTGGTGTGTTTAGTATTGCCCTGGAGAGTCTTCTGCAAGGAAAACACAGCAATTACAGAAATCCTCCTCTGTGCAGTGCAGATGTCAGCATTTGTGGTCACTGGGTGTGACTATGAAGAGAAGAAGGACCCTTGGGAGGATGCCAGCCCTTTTTCATGGGCTGGCGCTTTGGAGCTGGTGTATCTGGCTTCCTTTTGTGGGGCAAGCAGTGGTGGATTTTCAGCCCACCAGCATGCTCAAGGGCTGCGTACTGTTTTTCAGGAGGATTTGGTACATTATGCAGCTCTGAAAGGCCAGATCACTGCTGTCAAAGTTTTGCATCATCAGTAGGATGAATGGAGTAAATTACAAGGTGCCCCTTCCTTTTTGGTCAGTTGTTGGATAGGACCTTCAACAGTTTGGACCTCATTTTCTAGCTACGCATTTTTCTCTATAAAAGAGTTTGTACATTATTTTTGGTTGCTTTTCACATTCAGGTATTCACTTCCGATTGCTATTTTTGTGGGTTTTTTCCCCTCTTTGTTCTCTCTTTTCTTACTTGCATCATCTAGAAATGGAACTGTTCATAAAAGTCTGTCTGAGGAACGTGTGGCAGGGGCAAGTGCTTTAAATCATTGTTGCACTGTGCTGAAAGTGCATTTGTGTTTCGGAAAAAAATTGCAACCTTTTTTGAAGCAAGATTTTCATTTGTAAACCATCTGCTATTTTTGGTGTGTCAAATATGAAGGCTTCCTGTGTGAAGCTGATAGAAAAAAAGATCACAGGAGACCTGGAGCAGTGACTCAGGTCACAGCAGGCCTGTTTGCATGACACCTGTGTCATCAAAATAGCCTTGCTTTGGCATGCTTAAATGAGATTTTCTTTTCCTTTAGATGGTAGATCTGTTCAAAGGCATATTTGATCATGAATAATTTGGAGGAAAACAATTTTCCATCCTTCTGAGAATATCATACATCTTCTCCTCCTTGTTACTTATGAACTCTTCACAACATCAACATCTGATGTTGGGCAAGTTGTCAATTTTCATTACTGGAGTCTGCTCAGAAATTGTTTCTCCCTGTTGCCTTCCACTTCAGGCGTGTTAAGTCAGATAAATTCATACACTGATGTTTAATCACTGAGCACTAATCACCCTTGTGCAATATTGATCAGCAGCCTGTTTGTATACGGTGATCAGAATGAGTAACAGCTTGCTAGTAAACACCAAGGAGTGGGAGGGTGAAGACAGTGAGTTAGCGCAATGTAGAAGTTGATACAGCTTTTCTAATCTCCAGAGGTTTCTAGGCTCCATCAAACAGCATTGTTTTCTCTTTTTCCCCTCCCCTGCTCCAAACTGTTTTTCTTCTTGTTCTCATGTTCAAGCCAAGCAGTAATCGTTCCTTTCTGTGGTCGATGTGTCTTGCAAGCACCCTGGTCCCTCTTCTCAGGGACGCTGGCGCTGCTGAGCTTGTCCATGGTCTCATTTTGGTGAGGAGCCTGTCATTTGTCTTTCTCCTCCCGCCACTCTCGAATCATGCACAGGCTTCCCGCGCAGCCCTATTTCATGGGGGCTACCTGTGAACATTGCACTTGAAAACGACTGCTTGCGAGATAATTCAGTTAAAAAGAGACCGGGGAAAACCCAAGTAGGCAGGGCTGTGGTGTGCCGGTTGAAAGGTCCCCCCCACCTCCTCCCACTCTTTCTTTACTGGGTAAAAAACCTGGTCTGTGCCTGAACTTGCTATTTTAAATAACCTCTTCTCTGCACACAGCGACTGATGCTCACATCCTGTTTGCTACCAGCTTAGCCGAAAGAGCATCCTGAAGAGTGACATTTCTATTTCTGTTGGGTTTGTTTCAGTAAGTTTGCAGGCTGGCTCTCTGCTGCTGCCTCCATCACGTGCCTTTTGATTTCTCTTCTGTGAATTTGAGGAAACCCACGCTTTTCCTTTGCTTTTTGTATGAAATGGCAAGATCACTGTGGGATTTGGAATCGCATCTGGAAAAATGAGATGGACTTTAAACAGAGGAAGAATCTATACTGAGTCAGGATCCTTAAGTATTTAGACTTCGATAGTATTTAGACACTCCCTAGTCTGCCTGGGAAATAACATGAATAAACCTGTGAATCGTATTCTTGCCAAGCTGTAGGTTGTGATCAGGGACTTGCTAGCTTCCTTGGAAAAAATTTAGATTTAAATATTCATTTTTTTGCTTTAAATCCATGCACACCAGTGAGTCTACATCTTATTTCTCTAATGTAATCACTTCGACATGTTTAATAAACTATCTGCACACTTTCAAATCTGTTTTACTGGTGGCGGTGCACAGGGAAGCCGAAATGCAGTATTAATTATCCACTCCAAAATATGCTTGATTGAGTGGCTCGTGCTCGGAAGTTCCTCATGCCAAGCTTTGTTGCATCTGCTGCTTTTAGCATTTTACCAGTAGCCATGCTTGTGAAAATACAGGCACCTAAAAAACCCAAGGCAACAAAAATCCTATAATTGTCAAATCTATTTTTGAGATGCCATGTGGAGAAAAACAATAAAGGGGGTGTTCTTACAGTTTTAATGAATCTTGCTGTGAATAAGGCTTTGAAGGCTAAGCAAGCTCATCTTCTTACTGTTTTTACAAGCCTGTGCTTTTACAGTGGACTTAAAGTAAAAATGGGAGGAAATCTAAGCACATCCGAATTAATTGCTCCCACAATGAGAAGTTCCCTTATTGTTCTTTTAACTTGCTCCACGCTGAGGATGACTTGGATGAGACCTGGCAACGTAGCTTGCTTTCTCCCCCTGCCGCCGCATCCTTCTGCTGAGGAGGACAATTTCTCACCTGCTTCTCCCACCCCGACCTTTGTGGTAGGACGCTCATCCCCTGGGGCTGGGCGCAGGGTGGGCCGGTGCCACACACCTGCAGGGAGGGCAAGGGGACTGTGCTTGCTGCCAGTGCAGCAGGGGTGGGAGGACACGCTGTGCTTATCCCGTATGCCACGGCGTCTCCTGTTTGCGCTTGTGGTAACGCCATAGCCCTGGCTGTCTCCTGCTGCCGGTGGTTTGGGGCATCTCATTAGCTGGAGCGGGAAGAGCTTTTGTGCACTCCTGCACAGGTGGGCTGCGGGGCAGCTGCTGGCGGAGACCAATGTTAAAGCTGGGATCGGGAGAGGGTGCTTTTTAGCGACCTGCGACATGGTAGTGGGTGGAGGCAGGCAGGCGGCTTAGCAGTCTACTGCCCGTCTCTGCCTGGGTATGTAATTCCCTTATAGTCTTGAAGTCAGAGCCTCCCCATGCCGGACAGCTTTGATGCAGTCGAGGTGTGTTTCTGCCTCTCCCGGGAAGGGTTCTACGGCCAGCTCTCCAGAAGACACAGGAAGAGGTTAGTGCCGAAGGTGGGGGTGCTCTTCCTCCGCAGCTGGGCCTGGCGGGGGCTTGCTGCTCTCTGTCTGGCCGTGTGTATGTCTCAGTGGTGTGGCTCTCAGGTGGGATTTCTTGCTTGTTTTGTATTACAATAAAAACAAGATGCCAAATCCCACCGGGCGAGGAAAGCCCCCTCCTGCAGGTGCTGCCGTTTTAGTCACGCCAGGGTGCCCATGTCTTAAGAGGGAGCACGCTTGCTGCAGCTGCTGCGTTTTGACCTCCCCGCAGGAGGCTGGTTTGCTCCTGGAGCTAAACTTGGTCTTGCCATGGTTCGCCTTCGTTGCAGAGCCATCGATCTTACTGACGAATTTAGGAGGCGTTTCTCCAGAGCCTTGTGATGGTACTTGGTGTTTGGGAGGAAGGAGGATTAGTGTAGGCTGCTCACAAAGGTACCGAGTTGCAGTGAAGTCCCAGGTTTGTCGGAGTCCGTGGGGTTTGAGATTGTGACATTTGGGCTGTCGAGGCTCCTGAAGCCAGGCCCTGCCCTGGCGAGTTTGTGCTGATCTGTGCTGTGTGAGTGAGGTGAAGGCTTCAAATGCAGTCAGTAAGTTGCCTCATTTTGGAGGATGTTTGCGGCATGGGGCGGTGTTTTGTTTTGCTTTCTGGGGTTTCATTCAGCCATGAGAAAGAGGAGTGGGAAAGAGAAATGATAGTAAAAAATAAGTATCTCTGAACTTAGTGTAGAAATGGGACACAAGCAGACTGGAGTATGTGTAAGTGGCAGAAATAATTTGTGTGTTGATAGATGTGCAGTGACACTGAGGTCTCTGTTGCAGGAGGATGGTTTTTCTTCAGCGTGTGCCTGCTGCAGGTGATCGGGATCTGTTGAGGCTACCGAGCAGGGCTCAGGACGGAGCACAGCTTTGTTTCCCTAAGGAGCCCAGGGACACTTGGAAACCCCACATCCAGGCAGCCTTCAAGCCATTTATCAAAGCACCTGGTTTCCCCCCTCAATTCATTGTGTGAACCAGTACTAAATACTAAGCAAGGAAAAACCCTGTGTGAAATGAACAGTTATGGGGGAAATGGTGCAAATCCATTAGCTTTTGTCAGCTCTTCCTTATTTCTAATGGATTTAGTGCAACCTACTCCCTCCCACCCGTCTCTACCAGCTGTTAACCCCTTCCCCTGGAAATCCACTCACTG
The DNA here is from genome assembly GCA_024606505.1 of Aquila spilogaster. Classification (NCBI taxonomy): domain Eukaryota; kingdom Metazoa; phylum Chordata; class Aves; order Accipitriformes; family Accipitridae; genus Aquila; species Aquila spilogaster. The sequence goes on from JANHGO010000042.1 coordinate 25,702,628, forward strand.
GCTTATTTCATCATTAATACACTAGTAGGCAAAAAATGACCTGTAAACCTTTAGCAGATACAAGTGTTGAATAATTTTTTTAATATCTGTTGTGTGATGGGTTGTGTTTTAAAATTGTCACTAGGTTTTCATATATGATGTTCCTATATGTTTGTAAGAAAAGGCAATTTGTGTCTTTTCCAATTGTATAATCTAGATAACATGAAGAGTATCGGATGACTAGTGGGTATTTAAATGAGTGTCTTTCTGACATGAAATTAACACACCCCACTAAATGGGCTATTGGTCTGGAGTCTCAGGGATTTTTTTTCTTTTTCCTTTGACTTTATAGGTGACCTTGAGCACTTAACTTCTTTTTTTATTCTTTTGTTTCTGTGTCTCCTCAATTTTCTTTTCAATAGAGTAGGGATAATTACACTTTCCATGTATACACAGAAATTCTATAGGCTGAAACAGCATTATTAATGCTACTTGCCACCTAATGTCCCTGAAGAATGACATGTGACGGCCCGTCATGCTGACAGGCTTGTCTTTTGGGCTCTCCTGTCTTCCCAGCCCAGTCTCCCTGCGTCTGTTTGATCTTGCACTTTGTTCCTCCCTAGCAGTGTCACAGCTTGTCTTCTTCAGTGCCCGGACTTCACCTAGCCTGGGGAGGCTTTGGGGAACGTCTGGGGTTGCTAGGCACTAGCATGAAACAACGTACTACTACTTTATATAGGAGCCAGGCATTGTTTAAGGGCAGTTAATGACAGTGCTTTCTTCAGTTGCTTGCAGGATTTCCATATGGCAGCCTAATAGCTTTATAGGGTGGTTTGCAGGTAAACTCAACAAGGGAGATATTTAACAGGCTAAATGTGACTCTTGGAGTTGGGTGACACAATGCAACACCTCCTGAGCCTGTTGGAGGATGATGAGAGCAGTGGGAAGCTAATGTGGCGTAGCAGATCCACTGCCAGCTGTAGGCAGTAGTATTGTGTGAGCTTACTTGTACTAATGGACATACAGTTGCTGGTGTGCTTGGAGGAGCTAGAGGAGGAGCAGTGGATCAGCTGTGCCCACGGTGTTATCTGGCAGCGGATCACCGTGATTGAAATAACAATAGAGAATCATTCCAGACCCGGTGTTGAAGTGCCCCTTGTGGGATCAGGAGCCTGAACTCTGTGGACATGCCTTGGGTTTGTAGTCTGTGGCAGCAGTTCAGACTTGGTGGGTGTCGGTCACTCACTAGAAGACATTTCTGACTTCTCTGTACTCACGAGGCAGAGTGCCGAGGTAAAAAATTGCTTAAGATCCCATGAATGCCTTCATTTGTGTAAAACCCGAACCGTCCACGCAGTCACTCCTGTGCTGTCTCGCAGCCATTGCAGTGGGATGTTACCCACCGCTTCTTACTCTACTTGTGGTAGGTAGTCAAGGCCATAGGACCTGTGCCTGTGGCTCTACTTATGGGGCACTCTTCAGAGGTTTGTATGAGGGCCAGCGTCTGAAGGCACTGCTGAAGGGAGCAGGGCCCTTCACACTGATAGCACATAGAAGTCCAAAGGTAAAAAGAAAACTTCTAATATGTTTTGTGCTGGTGAGACTTGAACTCCTTTAACATTGGAAGACTACTGGACAGTGCGTGTTTCGGTAGCACTTTCTTGTGTTGCAGGATCTTACACTGCATCTTGCCTGTGAAATAGGCATTTTTTTCTTTGACTGTGGAATACCACAGCCTTTCCTTTTCTCCAGCTGTTACTTCACAGTGCTGGTCTGGCCTTTTTATTCCTGTAGCATTGTTTATTTGCATGCTTGGTTTCCCATTTGGTTTGGGGGTTTTTTTTTTATTTTGTTTTGTGCTAAGTAGTCCTTTTCCACTGTAATCATACTTCTCATTCTCAGTGAAGTTACTTACCTACCAAGCCCCTCCAGTTGGAAAGACAGTGCCCATTTTGTAACTAGAAGGACACGAGAGGCATGGGCATGGTTAATGCCCCTGCGCCTCTTGAGGCAGAATCAGGCCAGTTTCCTAAAGGCAAACCAGGGGTTTAAAAGGTTGAGTGAGGGCTGTGTTGGTGTCTGGGGTAGCTCATTGAGCAAGTGAGCTAAAATACCAAGAGATAAGCCTGAAAAGCAGAGACTTGGACTTGTGTGATTTGAACTAATGGATGTTTTTACTTGGAGCAAAATAAGATTTAAAAGGCCCCAACCGTTTGTTTTCTGGAGAAAAGTGGGTGATTTCTTGATGCAACTGGTTTACTTGGGTTGAACACTATACTCCAGCAAGCCTTCCCATCAAACCTTTAATTTAATTAAATGAGCATATATTTATGGTCATGTAATTGTGTTTTAGCTAGTCAGAGCTCTTTTTCAGCTTTGTGCCTGAGCTGAGCTGTGACTGCTAGTTTACTGAAAAAAGAGTTGAAAACATGCAGGAGGAGTGGGTGTGAGGGTTTTGTTATGCTGCATGCAAATACTACTTTAGTTTTCTCTTGGTGTCAAGCTGTCACATAACATTGCCAAACTTTCTTCAGGAGGGCAGGGGAAGTTTCTAACTCTTGAGTTCATAGGTAAGGGGGATTTTGTGTGAGGGTTTCTGAAAATTAAATGCTTACCATGCATTTGTTACTGTCATTGAAATGGCTGTTAAGGTCTATAGTGCAATTCTTTAGAACTGACCATGTAGAATTTCACTGATCTGTGCTGGAAATGTTGGAAGAGAATGGAGAAAATCTACCCTTAAACTGCATGAATAGTTATTTGTAATTTTTATGTGAGATTACAGTGGATCTAAGGAATGTGTTTTATAATAATAGCAATCATTGGCAGTGGCTTTGTTTTTCTTTCTTTAAGAATTCCTTAGCAGTTATATTTCTTTCTTTTTTCTTTTTTTTTTTTTTTTTAAAGTAGCTGACCTCAGATGATTCAAATGTTCTGTTTGTGTCTTTCTGCGAATTACTTCATTCGTTTAAAAACAGGAGTAACGAGAGAACCCATCAGCCTCATCTGCAAGGTACATAGCTGTTGAAGAGGGTAAAGGTTTACTATTATCTGTAACCACTCATAAAAAAAACTATTTAAAACTGGAGAAAAAAATGTAGGGAGGCAGAGCAAGCAACATTATGTGTCCTGATAACTTGAAATACCGATGAGCAAAGATAACCAGCAGAGTTTTAAACAGACCAACAGACTAACTTCGGCATCTTAATCTTAAATCTTCCTGAGCATTTGCCAGTTAAACAGTTTAAAATTTGTTACATACTATCTTTCCCCAGTTTTTGTACTAGTATGCTAATTCTGCCTCATGTAAATGAAGGAACTACAATTCTGAGTTGGTCCTATTTTAGCAGTGATGCCCTTCATTTAGAGGAGGCTAACATGAGGGATGGGTAGCTGAACTAAAAAAGCAAGGCACACTCTTCTTGGCATTGCTGTCTGTGAGTGAATAGCACAGAGCTGGCCTTTGAGCAGTGTTCCTGGTTGCACAAGTTCTCTTTGGATATTGAAAAGCCTCTCTGCCCTTGCTGGTGCAGTGCTGATTCAACACGGCATCAGTGGTCGCAGCAGACTTGCATTTTCTAGTCTTGGTGAATTTTGTAATCGTGAGCCACTTGTTTCCTATAGTGCCTGCACAACGCTTGGAAACCTTCAAGAATAGTGGCATATTTGGTGAAGGATGTGTAATCTGTGTTGTATTGCAGGGTGTTTTTTAAGTTACTTGACAGGTGTCTCTGCGTAGTGCAAGAAAGTTACTTAAGCAAGTCATTATGTCTTGAGGTGGATTTTGGAGTGATTTTTGTGTTCCTCTTGGTGCATTTCAGACCTGAAGGCAGGGTGTCACGAGGTGCCACTTGGAAAGTATTTTACTTCCCCTCCTCCCGCCTCTCCATCTCCTCACAAAAATCTCTCACTTTGCTTATGAAATAGATTTTTTCATAAGATGAGAAGAGGGGAATTTGTGTTTGCTGTCCCTGGGAACCAACCAGAAACCTGTTTTAGTGAAGGTTTCTAGAATCGCTCTGTGTTTTGGGTGACTGCAGTGTCGGGTGGTGAGTGAAATACCCTGCTCTTTTCATGGGTAGGCGTTTCCATCATGCCGGTTCTCTTGAGAGCTTGTACGGGTCCTTGCTGCCTGACAGCCCTGGGCATGCTCTCACCACCCCCAGAGGTTCCACGTGCAGGTGTGAGCAGTCAGCAGTGGTTCCAGAGACATGGCGTCTGTCAGGAGGAGGCTGATGACTTCGTGCCGCCACAGTAGATGTGGTGCAGACACAGAAGCTGAGAAATGTTGTTGTTCTTTGTACCTTATGCACAGAAATCTATTTCTGGTCTAAAAAAATTATTTTTTCAGGTTCTGGTCCTGGCTGTAGTTACTCAAACAGTTGTTTTAAATTCTGTGGTGACATCGTGGATATTTCTATCATCGAATTCTTTTTGATCCTATAGAAACACTTCTGTGCTTGCATGGCGTACTTGGACATCTGTAGAAGCTGTATGGCATTCCCGTGGATAAACTTGGTGGCAAATCTGTGTGAAGGGCTTGCTTCAAGCCCGCTGTTGCAGGGTAGCTGTGCACAATGCGCTCAGGATAAATATTTATTTCGAGTAAGAACCTTTGATACCCAGTAATCTCTCCACTATTACTAGCAGAGAGATCATTTGCTGTGACAGTAGGTTTCATCCATGAGAGCAAACCCTTAGATCAGTAATAGTGAATACTGAAACCAAAAGATTCCTCATCACTGCAGAAGGTGTCCTTAGTGTTACCTACGGGTCCTGTGTTAACGGCTTCAAGAACTTACACTGAGCTAGGCAGGGACTGATAAGTCGCGGTGGTGTGATTTAAAGATTTGATAGCATGGGACTGCAGATGCTAGTTGGAAATGTCCTTTTTTTGAGTTGTATTGGGTTTGTGTGGCAGGGTTTTGGTAGCAAGGGAGGGGCTGCGGGGTGGCTCCTGTGAGAAGATGCCAGAAGCTTCCCCGGCTCCAAGTAGGACCTGCCTCTGGCCCAGGCCAACACAGTCAGTGACAGTGGTAGTGCCTCTGGAAGAACAGATTTAAGAAGGGGAACCTGCAGTGAGTAGTGGGATTGGAATGTGAGAGGAACACCTCTGCAGACACGGAGGCCAGTGAAGAAGGAGGGGAGGAGGAGCGGGGGAGGAGGGGGTGCCCCTGCAGCCCGTGGTGAGACGGCAGGCT
>JANHGO010000042.1:25707907-25728252 GCA_024606505.1 Aquila spilogaster
CAGTTCCTGTTGTTTGGCATCAGTTTGAACAGCGTGATGGTTCCAGAGCTTGCTTAAGTGGCTTTTCAGTTCAAGCCGTGTGTAACTTCAGCTCTGCTAACAGGGTGGGATTGCTTCTCACTCTTCATGCAGATACATAGTCTTGTTTTCAAAGAGGCATTTCTGTAATGATCTGGATGAGTTTTCTATGTTGTGTCGCTTTTAAAGTAGACAGAATAATGCTAGTGTCCAGATGTGTGTGTAAAATGCAAATGCATGTGATAGGGGTGGAGATAGCAGTTTCTATACAGATTTGTGCCCTAGCATTCATGAATTTGGCTCAAAAATCATGATACCATTTAAAATAATGGGAAATGTCTTATTTTATAGGCTTTAAGATCCTCTCCATCTCTTTAAAGAAATGAGGACAACTGGAAGTGTTTTTGTTTTGTTTTGTTTTCATTATTTTGCAGCATCTTAGGCATTTCTAATAAAAACATCTAAAATCCCAATATGGTACAATGCCATTAATTGGCAATATTGAAGCCAGATTCTGGAGGTTACCATCAAGCTGGAGTCTGTCAAGTTTCTTCAAACTCTTTTGTTGATGGTATGTTTAGCATTTCCCCAGAGAGCCTTTTGTGGAGGAAACAGCAATTAGAGAAATCCTCTCCAGTACAGTGTGGAGTTCAGTGTCTGCAGTAGCAGGACCCAGCTCAAAGGCTCAGGACTAGGACTCGCTAGGAAGGGGCTGGTGTTTTGGTTTCCTCTGTGAGCCAGGCATGGGTGGATCTGCACACCACCACCATTTGAGGGCTGGCTGTTGCTCTTGAGCAGGACTTGGGCTGCCACACAGATCTGAAACTGCTTGGAGTTGTTAACCATCATTTGGGTCGATGTAGTTAATTATAAGCTGCCCCTTCCTTTTTGCTTAGCCTTGGGTAGGACCTTCAGCAGCTTGGACCTCGTTGTCTAGGTACGCACCTTTCTCTCTAGGGAAGTACATTTTTTCACATTTGGATATTCATTTCCTATTGCTGTTTTTGTTTTCTCTTAGTTCTGTCTTTCTCGTGTCACCTAGTAATGGAGCTGTTCGCATACATGGATGTGAGGAGAACATGGCAGGGTGAAGGGCTTTAAGTCACCGTTATGCTGTGCTGAAAGCTCATTAGCATTTAAGAAAAGAAAGAAGTTGCAGGCCTTTTTGAACAAAGTTTTACATTTGTACATGGTCTGCTATTTTTGGTGCGTCAAACGTGAAGGCTTCCTGTGTGAAACCGACAGCGAAGAAGATCACAGAAGACCTGGAGCAGTGACTCAGGTCACAGCAGGCCTGTTAGTGTGACACCCGTGTCATCAGAATAGCTTCATTTTTGGCATCCTTCAGTGAGATTTTCTTTTCCTTTAGAGGGTGTGTTTGTTCAAAGGCACATTTGATCTTGAATAATTTGGAAGAAAACAATTTTCCGTCTTCGGAAATATCATAAATCCTTTCCACCTTGCTACTTCTGAAGTCTTCACAACATTAACATCTGATGTTGGATGGATTGTCAGTATTTGTTACTGGAGTCCGCTCAGAAATGGTTTCTCCTTGTTTCATTCCACTTCAGGCACATTAGGTCAGATAAATTCATACACTGATGTTTAATCATTGAGCACTAATCACCTTTGTGCAGTATTGATCAGCAGCCTTTTTGTATACTATGATTATAATGAGTAATAGCCTGCTGTTAAGTACCAAGGAGTGGTGAAGATGGTGAGTTAGCTCTGTGTAGCACTGCTGCTACTTTTCTAATTTCCAGCGGTTCTTACTCTCACCATACAGTATTGCTTTCCTTTTCCCTTCCCCTGGCCTTTCCTTTTCCCCCAGTTCTGCGCTCTGGCCAGGCACAGCCCTTCCTGCCTTCCTGCAGACACGTGCCATTCTCCGGCTGCACCAGTCCCACACACCTGCAGTCGCCCATGGGATCCTTTTCCCAAGGGGCATGTCCTTCCTCCTCCTCCTCCTCCTCCTCTCAGCACACTCCTGCTTTACAGGTGGCTGTCTGTGAATGTCGCACTTGAAAAGGACTGCTTGTGAGATAACCAAGTTAAAAAAAGACTGGGGAAAACCCGAGTAGGCAGGGCTGTGGTGCGTGGGTTGAAAGCTTTTTTCCCCCCTTCCTCCCACCCTTTCCTTACAAGAGTAAAAGACTCAGTCTGTGTGTGAATTTGCTGTTCTGAATAACCTCTCTTCTGCGCACACAACTGATGTTCACATCCTGTTTTCTAGCAGCTTGGCCAGAGCAGCGCCCTGAAGAGCGATGCTTCTGTTGCTGCAGGGTTTGTTTCGGCTCGCTCACAGGCTGCCTCTGCTGCCTGTGGTGCACGTCCTCCCATTCTCTTGCAAATTTAAGGAAACCTGCTTTTCCTTTACGTCACTGTGGGATTTGGAATAAAGTGAAGTGGACTTCAAACGGACGAAGAATATATATTGAGTCAGGATCCTTAGTTATTTGGACTTTGAGGAATGCTTTGCTGATACAGAACTGGTCTGCCTCAGAAGCAACGTGAATAAACCCGCAAGCCCCATTCTTACCAGTCTGCAGATTTTCGTCAAGGACTTGCTAGCTTCCTTGAAAATATCTAGGTGGAAATATTTGTCTTCTTTTCACTTTAAATCCACTCACACCAGTGAGTCTCTGTCATATTTGTCTAATGGAATCACTTTGCCTTGTTTAATAAACTACCTGCATACTTTTCAAATCTGTTTCACTGGCGGAAGTGCTCAGGGCAGCTGAAAGGCAGTATTAATTACCTGCTCTGAAATACGCTTGATGGAGTGGCTCACGCTGCAGAGGGACCCTCGTGCCGAGCCGTGGTGTGGCGCATCTGCTGCTTTCTGCCTTTCCCTGTTTGCAGCTCATTTAGCTGTGCTTATAAAAACTCAGACACCTAAAAACCCAACTAAAACCTAAAGGACGATTGCCTTTTTACAGTGTTAATTAATCTTACTGTCAAAGCTTTGGAGACTGAGCAGCCTCATCTCTGCTTACTGTTTGTACAAGCTCAGCACAGGTGAATGCTGGTGCTCAGGCCCTGGTGCTCCTACAGGCAGGTGCTGCCCTGACTTCGTACTGATCTGCACTGAGCAAGTGAACCAAAGCTTTGGGCACAGCTGAGGAGTTGTCTTATTTGGGGGATGTTTGCAGTGCTGGAGTGGTTTGTTTTGCTCCCCAGGGTTTGTCGTTGAGCCATGAGAAAGAGAAAAAGCAGTAAAAAATTGCTGGTTTTGACCTTGACATAGAAGTGGGATTGAAGGAGGGATTGGGACGTGTGTGTACAGGTGGCAGAAACGTGTGACGCTGTGTGCCGCGGCAGTGGGCAGTGAGTGGGGCCTGGCACTGGCGTGTGCCTGCGCACTGCCCAGGCTGCACGGGGCTGCGGCCGCCTGGCTTAGTGCACAGGCCGACCTTGGAGCGCTGCTGCCAGGCTGCCTCTCCAGCTGCCTGTCACTGTGCCTGGATTTTCCCCTCAGTTCATCGCATGAACCAAATGAAGCACTAAGCAAGGAAAACCCCCGCATTAAACAGTTACAGGGGAAAATGGTGCCAATCCATTAGCTTTTGTCAGGTCTTCCTTATTTCTATTTTTATTTGTGGCTGCTAATGGAGTTAGTCCCACCCACTCCCTCCCACCAGTTTCTGTGAGCTGTTAACCCCTTCCCCTGGAAGTTCCCTCTCTGGCTCATTTCATCATTAACGTGCTGGCAGACAGCGCCTGACCCACCGACCTCCAGCACTGATCTAAGTGTTGGATAATTTTTTGAGTATCTGTTGGGTGAAGGGTTGTTTTAAAATCGTTCTGGGTTTTCAGATGCTTTGTAACCGTGTATTTGTGGGAGAAGGCACTGTGTATTTTCCCTGGCAGTGTGAGGCAGCCTGGGGATACTGTGGCACATTTGCTGGCCGGTACTGGGGTGCTGAATCCATGGCCCTGGCACAGTGCCTGCATGGCTGCTATGGGGCTGCTGCTCTGGAGTCTTGGGGATTTTTTTTCTTCTGCCATTGACTTTATAGGTGACCCTGATCACTTCTTTTGTATTCTTTTGTTTCCGTGTCTCCTCAGTTTTGAGCAGAGTGGGGCTAATTGCACTTTCCGTGTGTATGCAGGAGTTCTGTAGGCTGACCCAGCAGTAGCAATGCTGCTTGCTACCTTATCTCCTCAGGCTCATTATGATGGTGTGCTGACAGCCCTGTCTCTGGGCTCCCTGCTTATCAGCCCTGTGCCCGCTGGACCCGCTGGGCAGTGCTGCAGCCTTTACTTGTCCCGTGGCCTGGTTGGCCTTGGGCAGGCCCAGGGCTGCCAGGCACTGCAATGGAACGGCATGTGGCCGCTTTATGTATGAGCGAAGCTTTGTTTAAGGGCAGCAAACAACAGTATTCTCTTCAGGCTCTTGCTGGATTTCCATATGGCTGTGTAATGGTTTTATAGGGTCGTTTGCAAATGTGCTCAACGAGGAGATGCCTAACAGGCTAAGTATGACTCACAGAGAGAGGTGACACCACATGCCATCTCCTAAGCCTGTCAGAGGAGTGTCTTTGTTATGAGAGCGTGGGACACTGCTGTGGTGACATCCTGTGGCCTGCAGACAGTGGCAGGGGCCAGTTCATGGTGCCAGTGAGTGTACAAGGCTTGCATGGCACAGGGGCTGTGAGGAGGTTGAGGGGAGCCATGGCTGTCCTGTGCACATGGTGTTGTCTGACAGAGTCACCGTCGTGGGAACAGTGGCCCTGTGTTGAAGATCATGGGATCCACAGCCCCGACTCTGGGGACATGCCTTGGGTTTGTGGTTTTCAAGGCGGTCAGACTTGCTGGGTGCGTACGCCACACACTGGAAGACATTTCTGACTTCTCTATTCTTTAATTTGTATAAATCTCAACCTGCCGGTGCAGGCAGTCCTCGTGCAGAGGCACACTGAGGTGTGACCTGCAGCCCCTCTGCCCGTGGCTCTGCTTTGGGGGTACCCTCTGGGGTCAGTTTGGGGCTGCCCCTGGCAGTACCGCTGGGAGGAGTGAGGCCCTTGGCACAAGCTGGGCTCTGGTGCCTAGGGGCCTGCATGTGTGAAGAGAGAGAAAACTTCAGATATCTTGTGCTGGTGGGACTTGAACTCCTGCGCTGGAGGGACGTTGGCTTTCTGCACCGCTGTGCGTTTGGGCAGTGCTTGCTCATGTTGCAGGAGCCTGCTCTGCAATCTTGCCAGTGTGACAGGTGAATGTGGAATTCCACCCATGTCTCCTTTTCTCCGGTTGCTACTTTGCAGCACTGCTCTGGCCTCTGTACCTGGTTTAATCACCTGCTTGGCTGCTCTGTGTTTAGGGGGGTGAGGAGGTTATTTTGTTTCAGGCGAAGTAGCTCTTCTCACTGTAATCCTACTTCTCTCTTAGGGGAAGCTCCTGTCTTGTGGGATCTTCCTCACCTCGCTCCCCAGTCTGCCCGCAGTGTATGAGGGGCGGCTCTGGGGACCAAGAGGCTTATGGCCCTGCACCACCTGGGTAGCACCAGGCCACTGTCCCAGTGGCAGGGCAAGGATCTAGCAACTGATTTATTGATTTCTGGGAGAATTTTTTGAGCAAATGAGCTGAAATAGCAGATGAGCATGAAAGCAGAGATGTGGACTTCTGCAATTTGAGCTAATGGATAATTTTACCTGGGGCAAAATAAGACCTGAAAAGCCCCAATCTTTTGTTCTCTTGAGAATAGCGATAATTTCTTGATGCAGCTGGTTTACTTGGGGTGGAACACTGTGCTCCAACAATCCTTCCCATCACACCACTTGTTTCACATATCAAATGAACGTATATTTATGGCCGTGTAACTGCATTTTAACTAGTCAGAGCTCTCAGCTTTGTGCTTGATCTGCGCTGTGGTGGAGGGCTTAGCGGAAAGGTGTTGAAAACATACAGGAGAAGTGGGTGTGAGCGCTTTGTCATGTTGCACACAAATAGGGCTTTATTTTCCCTGTGTTGTTTCAAACTGTCACATAACAGTGCCAAACTTTCCTCTGAAGGGCAGGGGAGGTTTCTAGAGTTCATAGGTTTGGGAGATTTTGTGTGAGGGTTTATGAAAATTAAATGCTTACTGTGCAGTTGTTACTGTCATTAAAATTGCTGTTAAGGTCTGTAGTGCAGCTCTCTAGAACTGGCTATATAGAATTTCACAAGTCTGTGCTAGAAATGTTTGAAAAGAATGAAGAAAATCTACCCTTAGACTGCATGAATAGTTCTTTGTAATTTTTATGTGATATTACAGTGGATCTAAGGAATGTGTTTTATAATAATCGCAATCACTGGCAGTGGCTTTGTTTTTCTTTCCTTAAGAATTCCTTAGCAGTTGTATTTCTTTCTTTGTTTTTTAAACTAGCTGACCTCAGATGATTCTAATGCTCTGTTTGTGTCTTTCTGTGAATTACTTCATTTATTTAACAATGAGGTAAATAGAGAACCTACCATCCTCATCTGCATGGTGCAAAGCTGTTGAGGAGCATAAAGGTTTAGGTGTTATCTGTGACTGGTCATAAAAACTTTTTACAACCAGAGAACCAATGCAGGAGAGCAGAGCAAGCAATATTCAGTCTGTCCTTACTGTCAAATACCAACGAGTAAAGAATAACCAACAGAGTTTTAAACAGAGCAGCAGACCAACTCCGCTGTTTTCTCCCAGTGCTGGCATTAGTGTGCTGCCCCTGCCTGGAGTCAAGGAAGGAGCTGCATTCCTGAGTAAGTCCCACGTTGGCAGCGCAGAGCAGGGTGGTGTGGTGCGGGCAGCGTGGCCCAGGGCTTCCCGCAGGTGGGAGCACGGAGCTGCCGGGCTGTGCTCTCTGAGTGCTGAGGAGCCCCTGCCCCGGCAGCCCCTTGGGGCTGTGGTGCCGATACGAGGCAACTGTGATCACCGTGGGCTTCAGTCCTCTGATTGGGTTCAAGTTTGTATCATTAGCTGCTTGTTCTGCTTTGTGCCTTCAGCTGTGTTTGCACAACTTCAAAAGTAGTGTTGTGTGATACGGTCCTAAATGTTGAGAAATATTGTTCCCTCTCTTCCCTTAGACACTGAAATCTCTTTCTGGTCTAAAAACACAATTATTTGTTCAGATGCTGGTCCTGGCTGTAGCTACTTGAGTGGTTGCTTTACATTGTGCAGTGGCATCACGCATATTTCCATCATCTGGTTTGTTTGCTGAAGTTTTCCTTTTGAAAACTGGGTCACTAAAGTTTGATCGTATAGTAACACCTCTGTATTTGGGTGGCACACTTGGACACCTATGGAAGAGGTGTATGGCATTCCTGTGGGTAAACATATTGGCAAATCTGAGTGAGGATTTGCTTCAAGTTCTCTGTTGTGATGTAGCTGGGCACAGTGAGCACGGGATAAATATTTATCCAGAATAAGAACCTTTGATACACAGTAATCTCTCTGCTATTACTTGCAGAGAGGTCATTTGCTGTAACAATAGTAGGTTTCATCCATGCTGAGAGCAAACTATTGTATGGGTAATGGGGATGACTGACACCAAATGGTTCCTCATCACTGCAAGAAAGTGTCGTTAGTGTTATTCGGAGGTCCTGTGTTAATGACTGCACCGCTCACACCGACCTAGCCAGGGACTGATGTGCCACCATCCTGTGATTTCAGGACTGAAGATGCTAATTAGAAAGGTTCTTTTTCAACTAATAGGAAGTTTCTGCTTTTCCTACTCACTTTCGTAGTTTCTGAAGTGCCGCAGTAATCAGGGCGCAATAGTTACAAACAATAGTGTATGTGTGCGCCACTTGATTTGAGTAACAATGACATTCCTGGTTCATTCCATTGATAACTTTGCTTCTGGAAAGTCTAGTTCTGTGCGTTCATCCCCTTCTGTTTTGGAAGTTCTTCTTAGGGGGGCAGTTGTTGGTACTTTTCTTTGAAGCAGCAAGTTCCTTGACTGAAAGGAGCCAACTGCCCAACTCATCCCAGCTCCCCCTGCCTGCCTGCTCTCTGCCTGCCTGGTGAACCATTCCCAGCTGGTTTGTGTCCAGCCAGAGCCCTGCTTTTCCTCTTGGTGCTGTGCCAAGGGGCACACTGCTGTGTTGCCATGGCTTGTCCTGCTGAAGGGGACAGTCCCTGTGGATCTTTTTTGAGGAGAGGGACTGGGCACCTGGCAGAGACCTGCTCTGGGAGGTGGGCAGCTCCGAGCTACTGCCCCCCACTGTCAGCACGGTGCTCCGCCAGACCCAGGTAGCCAGGCAGTGGCACAGCTGTGATTGTCCAAGTCTGAGCCTGCATGCTCTGTGGCTTCTATGTCTGCTCTCTTCCCTAAGGTTTATTGGGGCAGACTTTTTGTGTGTCATTAAAAAGAACCACCCTGGAAACAAGCTGCATTCCTAACAAACTTCAAGCCAGTGCTAAAATAACCAGGGAATGAAATTCCTCAAATAAGCATTTGCCAGAATATTTATATAGAAAGGGTCTGTATTTTTCCCAGCCATTGGTCTTGGAAAGAGCTCAGTGCACTGATTTTTTATTGAGCTTTGGGCAGACATAGGGCTAAGCAGTCAGCGGTGTGAGGTATATGGAAGCAAAATCTTTATAATGAGGAGTTTTAATAACAGATAGTGCTATTAACTAATGATTGAAAGAGCTAACAAGCAGCATTTTGGTTTTTAATTTTGGACATCTTTTTTTGCTTACAGAGGAACAAACTTATTTGGTTTGGACTCTACTAGGTTGTGTAAATAGGATTTTAAAACTTTAGTATGCAGTCCATTTTGAGGGGAAAAGAAATTGGACACTGAATATCTCAAACCTATTCCTGGTAATGCACCAGTTTTAATGGCTGGAGGGAAGTCACCATTGGGTGTTTGAGCTATCAGAAAGAACAATACCTAGATGCAGCCTGTATGTATAGGAGATGACTCTCTCTAAATTGGAGAGGTATGGATTTGAAAGATGGATTGTTCCATGAATTAAGAACTGGTTGTCTGGTTGCACCCAAAGGGTTGTGACCAACGGTTCTATGTTTGGGTGGAGGCCAGTCAGTTCAACAAGGCCAGGTGTAAGGTGTTGCACTTGGGCCAGGGCAATCCCAGGTTAAATACAGACTGGGGGAAGAACTGCTGGAGAGCAGCCCTGCAGAGAAGGACTTGGGGGTCCTGGTGGATGAGAAGCTGGACATGAGCCAGCAGTTCATGCTTGCAGCCTGGAAGGCCAGCAGTATCCTGGGCTGCATTAAAAAAGGGGTGGCCAGCAGCAAGAGGGAGGTGATTGTCCCCCTCTACTCAGCTCTTGTGAAGCCCCATCTGGAGTACTGCATTCCAGGCCTGGGGCCCCCAGCACAAGAAAGACACGGAGCTCTTGGAACAGGTCCAGAGGAGGGCCACTAAAATGATCAGAGGGCTGGAGCACTTCTCCTATGAAGAAAGATTGAAGGAACTGGGCTTGTTTAGCTTGAAGAGAATGCTCCAGGGAGACTTCATTGTGGCCTTCCAGTACTTGAAGGGAGCATATAAGCAGGAGGAACAACTGTTTACATGGGTTGATAGTGATAGGACAAGGGGGAATGATTTTAAACTAAGACGGGAGATTCAGGTTAGATGTTAGGAGGAAGCTTTTCACTCAGAGGGTGGTGATGCACTGGAACAGGTTGCCCAGAGAGGTTGTGGATGCCCCATCCCTGGAGGCATTGAAGGCAAGGCTGGATGTGGCTCTGGGCAGCCTGTTCTAGTGGTTGGCAACCCTGCCCATGGCAGGGGGTTTGAAGCTAGATGATCTTTGAGGTCCTTTACAACCCAGGCCATTCTATGATTACATGATTCTATGATAAAAAGGTTGCAGTTTTGTTTCCGATGTCCTCTCAACACCAGTGAAGATAAGGTCTGCATCATAAAAATAGTCTTTTTAGGTAAATGGGTAAATTCATGGACTGTTATTTCAGGACCAAAGACATAGCCTTAAAATAAAACATCCACAGGCATGCACATAACCTGTTAGGCACGTCTTTCTGTTCCAAGTCTAGCTACTACCTTAGACCAGGTCACAAAGCTAATTGCTGCAGTGAGGCCTTACTTTCTGGCTGTTACCAATAATCAGCTGCTGTTTGTTCCTTAAGGGAATGCCCCCAAGGCTACCCCTGGCACTTGAGCCTTTCTGTTTACCCACTCTCTCATCCAGAATCCACCCGCCTCCACATGGTGTTCCTTGGCATCCTTGCTAGCACAGAGCTTGCGGTAGCAGTAGCTCTGCTCATCTCTGCACACAACTGTTCATAAGCCAGCACACAAATGCCCTTCCACCTGGTCAGAGGCAGATAGCAAGGCACTGCTAAATAGATGCCAGAGCTCCCGCACTGTCCTGCTAGCCTGTTCTTCAGGCAGCTCATCACATTCAGGAATCATGCTGTTTTCGTCTGCTGTCTCCTGCAGTTTGGCAGAAGCATCCTCTGAAGAGACCTAGCAAGAGCTAATGCTTATTAACTCCTCCTCAGATATCCATGGGTCTGGATGCACTGAGATACCATGGTAATGAGAGCAGTAACAGTGTCTAGACAGACAGACAGACAGTAGTCCTACAGCTAGGGGGAAAAATTTGCCAGCACATATTTCATCAAATCAGCTGTTATGTATTCTGAACAGAGGAACATGTGAGTACGTGGCCCATGCGTACAGTGAACTTGGTGACTGCGCTGTGACAGAGTTTTTATAGGACATTACAGAGCCTCTGGCGAACATGTAATTAATAAAATACTTAAAAAATTAAAATGACATCTAACATTTGACAAGCTGTGTTATTAAAAGGGCTTCTTCAGTACTACAGGGTTTTCCTGGTGGTAATGGGGAGGCAAACCAATCTTCCAGAATATAGCTTTTAAAAGGAGGGAATTAAATCATTTTAATAGACTGTCTCTTCCATAGCCTGCACTTAAAAGTCACCACATCATATTCTGATAAGGATTTCAAAGAGCAAGATATGTTTCTGCCTTCGATGTTGATCAGCTGTGCACTTTTATGTGCATTTGCCTCGATAAAAATAAACCTCAGTCGGCTCAGGTGCAGAAATTAGGAGCTGCCTTGAACACGTTTGTTTGTTTGCTCTCAAGCATAAATTACGTTTGAACAATAAGGGCATGGCTCTCCAAAGGGCTGAGCACCTGCAGCTCCCATTCTACTCAGTTGGAGCTATAAATGCCAAGCAGCTCTGAAAGTCCAGGCTTGTAGCTGCTCAGTCGGATGAGATTTATCCGAGCAGTATTGATCTACGACTAAATCTCAGTATAGGGCTGCCTTTGTCATTCCAACTTACTGTGTTTACTTAGAGACTTAGAATCTGTGTAGAACATTCAGAATAATTTTGTTTAATTAAAAGGCTGCAGTGAAAGGAAAGAAAGGCAAAGACGTGCCTTGTTCTGCAGTACTATAAAAATAAGTAAATACAATTCCAGTTAATTATCCATCACTCAATACAGAGACTTCTACTTAATCTAATCACTGGTTAATTAGATTGTCTGTTTTATTTGATCAAATCTACTGTAACCAAATCATCGACATTTGCATTGTGCTTTGTTTATTTTGATGATTTTCTGTTATTAAAAAGGTCAATGTCAGGTCACTTTAGGCCCATATTTGTTGTTTTGTACCACAGGATTTCACATTACATAAACATCTCTCTACAGAGCTTATTCTGAGGCTCATACTTCTAGAGCTATGTATATGCTGAAGAATCTTAAGCCTCCAGTTTTCAGGAGAATTAGATGCCTAACCCTGGTTACAGAGCAGTATCTTTGACAGTCTGGGCTACATCCAAGGAGGTATTTTCCAGAATCAGCAAGTTGTTTCAGTAAAGAGTTAAGGACCTAAGTGGAAAGCATGCAAGAAAGGGTTCAGGCTCGCTGTTTCCAATCTGGAGCTTACTCCATTTGCTTTGGCGATGCCTCGTTAGGCCCAGGCCTGCAGCTGAGCTGCTCAGCTGGTGTGTGGTGACTTGTTCAAGGCTGGTAATCTGTTTGTGTGGCTGATTCTGTAGAGACTAAGACCTGTTTTGGCTTTCAGTGAGACTCGCACCTCTTTCAGAGATGTGTTACCTTCCTGTCAGCTAACAGGTACGCTCACCAGATGCAGCGCTCTGCACCAGCTGCTGAATGGGCTGCACAGGCTAAAGCTGGCTTAAGAAGCACGTTATTCCTGTGTGTGTTTCTGAAGGATCAGAAGAGGAATATTTTTTCTTTTAACAAATTACGAAGATTATGGGCTTCAGTTGAGGGGATTATGGTGCTGTGGTCCTATACTGGTATTAGGCTGGTGCGGAGGACACCCTCAAGCTACTCAATCTGGTATAACTGATAAGCAACCAGACCAGAGCTGGGACACTGAAGGGTTCAGAGGACCTGAGAACAAGAATAGCAATGACTCCCTACATTTTCCCATGTAAATGTGAATACCGTGGTGTTCACTGCTTCTCTCTAAAGTGCTGTTCAAGACCATGGTGACTACATGGGGAAAATTTCCTTATCTTGAATTTGCGAGAGCTGGGGTTGGTGATAAGAGCAGGGATAGTATAATAAAGAGTGCTAATCTCATCATAGCAATCCTGCTTCATGTATTGCTCAGGGCCGGCTCTAGGTATAGGCAAAATAGGCAGTTGCCTATGGCAACAGACTGCTGGTGAAACCAGAGAGCTCAGCTCTGCAACCGCTTGTCACTGTGGGAGCCGGGAGAGCCAGCCTGGTGCTAGTGGAGCAGCAGGAGCCTGTGGGGCCCTGGCTTTGGTTGTGGTGGCAGTGAAGACCTGAGGGCTTCCCCCATACCACTGCCATCAGCTCAGTCCCCACCACTGCCCCAAGCCCTCTGCCATGGCGCAGGCAGAAAGCCCAGCTCTCCACAGCCCTGTGCCTGGCTTCGCTCTTTTGCAGCAAAATTCAATTTTGCCAGCACTTCTGAGATGTCTGGAGCTGACTGGCTCTCATGAGAGTCTTGCAGGCTTATGGTTGCTCAGGGCTGCCCAAGGTTACCCAGACTCTTTATCGTCATCAGCTCCTCCAAGCAGCAGCAACACCAGCGCTGACAGAGAACTGTCAGGAAGGTGTCACATTGCGGTAGGAGAAACAAGCCAGGCCTTGCAGAAATGCGCAGGCGAAAATCAAACCATTTTTTCATGAAATCATGGCAGAGAATTAGGGATGTGTCCGTGCCAACACAGAGCAGAGCATGGGAAGCGAAGAACAACTGTTGCTTGGTCATTTTGGAGCTGAGGCAAAGCCGAGGTCCACCAGCCAGCACTCACATTTCTAGCCTTTCCTGTTGCCACTTGGACCCAAGCATCACTCGTTTTGGAAAGTTGTAACCAGGACTTTCAACCTTTTTTTGCATTATAAAGCAATTTTTGAAAAGTCCTGGTTTTGTGTTGGCAGGTATCCTCCATCACTGGGAAGCATCTGAAGAAGTGCTTCTTCGGAGTATTTTATCCCGAGGCTCATGTATTGGTTAGAGTGCATTTGTGTTTACAGAGCACTGAACTGTATTTGCCTTGTTGCTTCATTACTAGAAATATTATCTGCTTGCAAAACAATACATGTTTGGGAAGGGATTTGGTGGGAGGGTGAGGTTGCTCAAAGTTTATTTTTTCCTCTCGTTGCCAATTACTGCTGATGCCTGCTGTTTAAGCAAGTAGGCTAGTTGCAAAAGGCAGCTCCTTTTTCCATGGCAATGAGTGATCCATTACCATTCAGCAGTGCTGTGTGAAGGTGTAGCAAGGGCATAAAGTTAACAGCTGGTTGCGTATGGCCTGCCAGCTCTTCTCCATGGGGAATCCCTGCCTGGGCACAAGCATGGTAAGGTTCTGCCATATCTCGAAGAGCTGCTTGGCATCTGGAAGAATTGCACAGTCTCTGCCTTGCTCAGACATTTTTCCATAGCTGGTCTGTCTAGCATTTCTCATCTTCATCTTGCCTGGACCAAACCTGCAAATAATTTCTGGTTTTGTTTTGTTTTGTTTTGTTTTTCTTTTGGCTGCAACTTATTTTGAGTTAGAATGTGAACCCAGGGCCAGCAGAAATGACCAGTGGTAAAACTGGTGGAAATTTGAAGGGGGGTCAGCAGCCAGTCTTCACAATTCATCCATGCTGGTTACTGTTCCTGGTTACTCACTCCTAAATATTACACTTGGGGAATTTATTAATTTATTTGTGGCAACCATTTGGAATCAGCAGTAGAGTCTTCATACCTCCAGCTCAGCTGAGACGACAGTATTCCAGAGACATCTTTTTCCACTCCATAGGCAGATGTTTTGTTTCCCAAGGTGATACCTCATCACTGAAAGCAGGGCTGTTCCATGATTGCACTCCTGAATAAGATTTCCATCCCTACTCTCGCAGTGCCACTGCAGCAGTGGCTGAGGAAATCTGTTCACAGAGCTGCTTTTTAATTGCTGTTATCTGTATTCATAGATTCATGGATCGAAGGCTGAAAGGGACTATTGGATCATCTCTTTTGACCTCCACAAGCCCTTAAATGTCATCACTTACCCCTGTATTGAACTCATATTTAGCTATAGTGCATGTTCCAGCAGGGATGCAGAGCTACCAAGGGACAGAGAATTCAGCACTCTCCTGGTGGTTCATCTCCTCTGCTGTTAGAAATATATGCTGTATTGTGGAAGTGCCTGAGGGAGCCATCCAAAGGCCTGAGGCCCCATTATGCTGGCCGGGCTATACATAATTTTAAAAGACAGCTATTGCCCCTGAGAACTCACAGACTGTAAAGTATATATGAGGCTTAATGTCAAATAGAATATTATGCGGTTGGTTTCAGGCTGCTTAGTCAAGTGAGGAAAAAATTAAACAATACAGTGGCCTAAAGTAGTTTGGGACTCAGGGCTCAGATCGGAGCAGAACACAGACATGAGGCTGGCACAGATGTCACAGGCGCAAGACGAATGATTCACAGAGAACAGTTGCCCTTAGCATGGTGGTATAATTTATAAATTAAAATAAATAAATAGAATGTGGAAAATAAATATAAAATAATAACAAACAGGGAAAAATTCAATCAAGTCCCTGAGGATTAAAGAGAAAAAATAGCCTTGAGGGAAGCTGGACTCTCTGATCTTTTTTCTGAGCTCTGGGTGCCTGTCTTCTTCAAGCAAAATGATAAATAATCGAAATAAACAGCAGGCTTAAGGATTTTTGAAATGTTGAATAAAATCAGCAACTACGTATGCAAAATATTGATGGTTCCTGGTGCATATATTTAATAATTTGATCAGAAAAATGGGCTGGACTGAGCAAAGTGATGTGATTATGTCCTTGAATGCATTGTTGAAGGTAATTTAGAGGCTTAGTTCTTTTTTTTTGTCCTCTAGAGTATCATCTCAGTTTGTGAGCAATACTTTTTCCCTCTGGAAACCAGTTCTTCAGCACTGGTTGGGATGTTTACATATTTCTCTCTGATTGCCTCAGGAATAGCTATTGATATTTTCAAGGTGGTCTTTTTCCTCCAAACTTAGAAGAGTTAAAATCATAAAATCGACAGGTCTCATTCTTCATTTGCATTACACACGAACCTTCCAAGTGACCTGAGATTGGTGGACTACCTCCCGCTCAATTCCAGTTTGAAAGGGAAATAAGGTCTGTTATTTTTCTGACTGTCTCACATACAGGATAATAATGGTGGGGTCTTGGGAAGAGTCATATTTTACTGCTTAGGTTGAAAATCATTCAGCCTCTTATGTTTTCACACGGAGGAAGCATATGCTTCACTGAATTTTATGGTGACCTTGGTTTAGTTAATCAGAGTACCAGAGCTCTTACATTAAGGCGTGAGCCATTTGTAATGCACTCTGGTCATCTAGGGGCTGAGTTAAGATAAAGTGCTGGAAAATATAAGTGTTTGCATTGCATTCTGTGCATCTGGTGCACAGTGCTCTCACTAGCAGCTACCTACCCCTGCCCACTGCATCCTTCATCACTGCAAGTCATAACACACAGATCCAAACTGAGGTAAAAAGCTCAGCTCCTGAAAAGCACTGGAAAGCTAAATTCAATGAGATTAGCTGCAGAGTACTTCACATGGTAGTGACACCATCATATACAAAGGATTCAGCATCCTGGGTTATTTCTGCTTGAATTCAGCCTTCCAGACCAGGATGTGCATTGTCTGACACAGCTCTGTACATTTGAGTTGCTTCCTCTAAGTTTGCAGTGGCTTGACAAGAGATCTCCATGGTCCTGTAGCAGCCCCAGTCAGGTTGGCACACACCCTAGCTGTCTTTGAGGCTGGCAACAGCAGTGCTATTGAAAGATTGGGCTACGAGAGAAGGCAGATGCAGGAAAATGGGGAACATTGGTGCTAAGAGTAGTGTAGGCTGAGCTTCATGGGAGCTTCAGCAGAAAACCTCTGGCCAACTGCTGAATGAAAGAAATTGTTCTGTAATATTTTGTGCTCAGAGATGGCAGTTGTTCAAATGCCTTTAAATGCATCCATTTATCTTTGAAGTCAGGAACAATATTAATGATAATCCAAAACAGGCAGACGCAAGAGGCTCTGGGATCAACTGAAGGAACCTGCATTGCCCAGCACGAAACAGAAGACTCACTGGTGTGGAGGGTATACATGGATGTTGCCTCTGAGGAGCTGGAGCAAGGGGCTGAGGGGAATGAGGTCTCTAGAGGGAAATCCTGCCAGATTGCCTGTGCGTGCTGAAATGTTCCAGGGACGATTCAGCTCACGGGAAACCCATTTCCTCTGTAAATTTACTACTGCATGGGAAGACGAGCTGTGCTCAGGAAGCAAAACCAAGATCATTCTGACTGTTTTACGTGACATCAAAGTGACCTGAACAGTACTGTCAGAGCGCCCCCTCCTTCCAGATAACTTTACCCTGGTGTAACTCCAAAGACCTCAGAGGAGCTACACCTTTATGCACAAGGAGAGGTGATCTGAATCTTTTTAGCAACATAATGTGGAGCAATAAAGATTTACTGGTGCCAAAGAGGAAGACAGGTGAGCAGTGGCTACTGGCAGTAATGAGAGTAGGAGGCTCTGATGGTAGTTCTTCTCAGCCCTTCTTCACCAGAAGGGCAGGAGCTTCAAAGGCTCTCAGGGACCTGTCACGTTTTAAGAGAAAATCTCGGTCAAAAAAGTAAGGAAAAAAATCTTTTTTTTTTCCTTTTCTCTATGGAACTGAAATAAAACAAGTAACGGTATATGTCAGTCCCTCCAGAAGTCTTCACATTTCCTTCACTCTCAGAATTCAACTTAATAGGCTCCAAACATAGACTGCTTTAACAGCCAGTACTCTGACATCTCTTGGTGTTATGTGGAAAATGTCAGCAGCTCAAATGCAGAGTAGGAATGTGGCTTCGGTTTTGTTTCAAGCAATTTATTTTTTTTTGGCCTTCGACATCCAGTAGCTGCAGGGGTGATGCCTCAATCCCAGAAGTAGCTGCAATTAAGTGAAATGTGATAAAAAGAGTCATCCAAATTCCAAACAGGTTTCATACAAAGTTTTTGAATGTATAAATTTAGAAACATACATTTAAATATAAACTAGAGGAAAAAAATGAGAAGCATTCTGACTGCTCAGAAAATTTAACGCAAGATGTATTCCTCTTTTTAAGGGCTCGTGAGTCTAAAATTCCAAGCAGATGGGAACATTATAAATCAATTTAATTTTGAATAAAATAAAAATTATTGAAGTACAGGTTCTCTATAAATACAGTGCAAGCATAAGCTTTGTTACTGGCTAGATATGGAGCAGTACAACATCTCAGCATGTATACTACATCTTTTGTTGTCTGGCTTTTCAAACTTCTCTACTGCTTTGCTCTTGAAGCGTTGTTTGCTTTGGGGGTTTTGTGACACAGTTCTTTACTGATTCTCTGTTTTCCTTCACTTTGTTGTCCTCACCTTATATACTCCAGGTGTTTTACAAGAAGAGCCCAACGACAACCTGCTCTTCTGGCCCATCTCTTACAACTCAAGCATTGCACCCTTTGGCTACTTTGGGCTCAGAAATAGCAGTCATGCTTTGCTGGCTTGTTTTTCCTTCATGCAAAGCTCTGCCTTCTTTTCTGCTTTTTTTCCAAGGTCATGGATGTGTTCCCTTTGACTTAGTCCTCCCACATCACCTGTAGATTATTGCCTTTTCATCCCAGTAACACTTATCCAGAAACTCCATTTCTTTGTCATTAACACATTTTTCATTAACATTGGTTGGACTAGATCATCTCTGGAGGTCCCTTCCAACCCCTACAATTCTGTGATTCTGTGATTCTGTGAACACTTCCTTTCTTGTTGCCTTTCATTACTGCAATTTTAGCTCCCTGGAGTTCATTTAAATTCTTAACCATTCTGGTTGCATTTTGGACTTGTCCCTGGCCACAACCCACTGCTCTTCAAGTGCATCCCACGGTTCAGTCAAACTTCCTCACCTCTCAGTGTAGGATCTTTTCTTATCTTCACCATCTCTATTTAAACTAATAAATAATTACACTGCCTGTGCCAGTCAGTGCAGTGGTTTCAGCCTATTCTGCCCATCAGCCTACCTTTCCTAAGCTAAGAGATGCATCTTTTCCTCATGAGACTTTTTAGATTTGGGGAAAATCTCCAAGTTCAGAGAGGTACTAATATTTGCCTCTGCTCAGCATATTAAAAACAAATAAACAAGCAAACAACCACTGCTGTCTTTATTTGACTCAATGATAATTTTTCTTTGCTATGTTTTCTAATCCAGCTTGCTTTCCCACTCATACCATTTCTCTTCATTACATCTTTGCCACAAGTCAATAATGGTAACATCAGCAAAACCTGCCAACCAAAGAAACCTCCAAATTCTGCACCACTTACAGCCTCACGAAACAGCAGGTTATCCTTTAAATCACATCACAGATGTCTCTGCATCTGTGTTTCTACCATACAGCCCCAAATCTGAAAGAAACTGCCATCACAGAATGGTATCACCGTCTGCTACCATAATGTAGATGCATTAGTGACAAATATCATTATTCTTAACCTAACTTTAAATAAAGAGAAATATGTGGATTTTAATTCTTTCTATACTCATTAGAGAAAAAAGGGATCTGAAGATCCAGAAAACTGAGTTCCAGATTTGTACCTCCACAAAATCTGAGTATTAGACACAATGTCAAGAGGCTTCACTACCAAGAAATATGAGAAACTTCCCTAAAAATCTTTCCAGTGAATGCCTAAGTCTGTGGTTATGGGTTTTGTGTTTTTTTTTGTTCTGATTCTAACAAGGTTTAAGGTCATTCAGTCTTCCTTTCCCTGTTATAATATTGCGTGGATTACCAAAATGTAATTGACATTTAAACAGCATGCTGTTATTGCCTTGAGTCAAACAGATATGCAAACAGGGCAGCACGAACGTGTGATAAAGCACATTTTGGAATGGAAACTAATGCTTTCTTTAGCACTCAACTAACTCAGAGGGCATCTTGGGTTCAAATTAATGGACTGTAGGCAGCTGCTTATAAAATTAGGTTCCAAAAGGGTGGTGCAAAGCTGAAACCTTTAATTCCTTGCAAACAGCTGCTAGGAATCTCTTACAACTGCAGTGCTGCATGGAAGTGAAAGAAGGCCTGATTTTTGCTCAGTAAATGTTTACCTGTTCTAACAGTTTTGTCACTATATTGTATTTTACATTAAAAGACTGTTACAGTTAAAAGTAATTGCCAAAGAATAATAACTTGCCATTCTTACATATCCATCAGAGACATGGACTGGCTCACTGATATAAAAAATTGGCCGGAGGACAGAGACAGCTATGAACATCATAATTGGAGAGATCGAGAATAGATTTTATTATTTGTCTCCTTGTTCAGAATGATTGTCTCAAGCTGCATGCATGTGTGTGTAGAAGCCTTGGCAATCATACAATCTTAGAAGGCTTTTAATCAGCTCAAGGAGCTTCACTTAATGTGAGAAAATGTATCAAAGCAAGTGTTCAAGAAGATGGCCTGTCAGTCAGGGAGCAGCTGAAAAGCCAGAGGACAGCATGTGACAGCCATTAGGCAGCACCAGGACCAACAAATGCCAAGGTAGGGGCTGCAGATAGCTTAGGAGCTCAGAGCTCATAGAAGGCGAGGAGCAGCTGGGGATCTCTCTGCGTTATGCGTCCTGCCCACCACGCTTATGCGCTCAGAGAGTGACTGAGCTAGCTGGCGAGCCACGAGCCGACAGCTAAACCATGTTCACACATGACTAAAGGGAACCTTAGCAGTAAGGATGTGACATGTGTAGCTTAAATTTATGACGGTTCATCTGCTGTGTGAGTGGTATCTTGAATGGAGTCCAACAGCTCTTCCGTCAGCTGCATCCATATGCTATGCATGTGTTCCCTGCTA
>JANHGO010000042.1:25737648-25825186 GCA_024606505.1 Aquila spilogaster
CTCCACGGCAACGCGTAGCCCGGCAGGTGCGGCGGCGGCGGCGCGGCCGCGCGTTGCCTGGCGAGGGGACGGCCCCGGGCTGGGCGGCGGTTGCCGTGGAGACGGTAATTCTGCCTAGTAACCGCGAGGCCGGAAGTTCGGGGGGCCCGCGGCCGGCGCGGCGCTCCGCCCGGCTCGGAATGATGCGTGTTATTTTTTTTCTCCCGCTCTGCGATGAGCTCCCGGCCTGGGGCGGGCCGGCCGGGTGTTAGCGGGTGGCATCAGCGGTGCAGCCGCAGCGCGCGCCCGGTGCTGCTCGCTGCACCCTGTGCATCCAGCTGCTTTGGGAAACGTTTTCCGCGTTGTGTTTTAAGAGTATTTTCGTGATGCCCGTGTGGATCTGTTCAGAGACTCCTGCATCAAGTGAAAGTGCAAGGCCCGTGCAGCGTACAGTGTGGGGATGCCGAGCCCTTCTAACCCCACTAGCAGAACATCCCCACAAACACAGGCAGCTGGGAGCAGGAGGATCCCAGCGTTTGCCGGGCAGCTGCTCTGTATGGAAAATCATGGGGCCCCGCTCTTGTTTTGGACCGAATATCATCGAGCAGTTCCACTGTCAGATAAAGCTTAATCTTCCCGTGGCCCTCTGAAATATTCGTTTAATCACCTACCAGTGGCTGTGGAGCATCAGCACGAGGCTGAGGCAGGCTGTCGGTAGCTGTTGAATTCATTTCATTATTGGCAGCTACACAGCAAAGTCATTTTTTGGATATATTTCTGGTACGTTTGCAAGAGGTTGAGCATTCCCCATGCGTTTAGGAAAAACAGTAATCCCATATGTGTATGATTGCTTTCTCATGTGTAGAAAGACTTTGGTAATGGGTAGAAAAATGTAAATCCGCTCTGCCATCGTCGTATCTCCAGAGCAATACATTGTCATAGTAACAAATTCCAGGGGAAATTCTTCTGATAGCAGAGATGATAGGTTTGGAGAAATCCTTGGGTGGCAGAGCTTTGTCACTATCCATCAGCCTTATGTAGCTGAAGGCCACAGTAACAGAAACTGTGGATGAAATATGAATGAAAAATGTCTGGAACGGGAGGATTCACCAGTATCGGAGCACCTCTAGGAGCTGGATTAATCGGGGGAATTACAAGGTTTATGAGGATCGCTTGCTGCGATTCCACAGGGGCAAAGCGACCTATTGCTTGCCTTTATCAGATGTTTTGGAAGAGTAGGGATACACAGATTAATCACATGTTCAGTTTAGTATCTGCGTAAGCAGCTTTGGGGTGAATTGAGCTTGGAGTGGAGGAATGTATTGTAAAAATAAGCCAAGCAAAATGGTCACCAAATGTACAAGTGCTCCTGTTCTGAGCAGAGTTAATTCCAACAGATAATTCAGCTTTACAGCTCCTGCAGAACGTCCTGCATAAATGTAGCAGGAAATACCTTTTATGAAGGAGTTTTATAGCGTGGACCCACACGTTTAGGTGGCTGACTCAGAATTGTACTGGTGTCATTAAGATTAGACATCTTAATCTAACCAGGAAGTTTGGATTGCAGTGGGAGCCATGGAGAGAAGGCTGTAGTTATGGGGAGGAAAAACAAACTTGCAGTGTTTGTACACAAGAAGGAGCTTCTGACTGCTGTTGTCTGATTTGTTTCTGCTTCTTGGAGGGTGAAGAAAGTTATCTGTAAGCCCTAAGAAGAAGCATATAGTAATGCAAATTATTTCATTGTGATTGAATCGGATGTGTATTACAGACAAAACTCATGATGAAAAAAAGTATGATTTTTTTCTAATTCTTCTGATTGAGGCATATACCATGTCATGTGTGAAGAATTTCAAAGGTGAACTAACGCTCTGATACACACTGTGATAAAGAAAAACCTCTCTGCTGGGTGTGGAAAATTGGGTGCCTTAGTCCAAGGGCTACAACGTGTTTCTTTTTAAATATTTACAGTTGTGTTGGCAATAGCAACCTTGAAATGTATTTATAGACACAAGCTTTGTTAAGCAACTGTGCAAGTCAGCGGCCGGATATTTTATCTGCATGTTTTACCTTTGGTTTTCTGTCTCTTATTTGACTGTAGGTGTGATTTTTCTCTTTCGGTGGTGCTCAGAGATCTTGAAATGGATTTTTCTTTTCTCTCTCTAAGTATGTTACAGCAGGGGAGTTCTCAATTATTTTCAGCATTTTCGGCAGCAGAAGGAGAAATATTATCAGGAAATGTAATGTCATTTGACAGAAATTATTAGTTTCACATGTGCAGGATATTTTTGCAGATTTTGATGACTTTCTGGGAATGCTGGTTAGATCACTTTATATGATGTGTAGAGCGTTTTTCTCTGATGTCATTTTTTCAGTCTGTTTTCTAATTGTTGTTTGCTAAACCAGTGGTGAGCATTGGCACACCAGGGCTGCCATCTAACTGGTGAAATTGCAAATGGGCCTGAGATGGGAACCACACGAGCATTTTCTCTCCTGCATCGCCCCAACCTACCTGTTAAGAACCAGCATCTGGGCCTGGTTTGTGTCTGTCCCGCAGGAGCTGCTTGGATAGCATGGCTGACGCACTGTGTGTTAGTGGGCTGCTGAGTTCCCAGCCCCTAGGGGAACACCAAGCTTGACAAGGAGTGGGCAGAGCCCCCTTTGCAGCATCTGCCTTCTGTGCAAAGTTACTTTTCAGAACCTGTCACATTAAACTGGTGCTGCTGCTAGATCTGATCTTCTCTTTCCTTTCCTTTCTTGGAAGTGCTGGTGCAGGAGTAAGTTCATGGCTTATAGAGGGCTTGGAGGTGTGCTAGTGTTTAAATGTCTTATGAAACTTCACTAGTTGGGAATTTGAAAAGTGGGGAGTGGCTTCTGTTTTATTGGGGTTAGTGTCTCTTATCACTACTGCCTTCTGCTTTTCCTAGAAATGTTGCCTTTCCTAGAAATGTTTCCTCCATAAATGTTCATCACCTCTCCGGTGTCTTGTCCTCCAGTATCTGATAAGGATGTTTTTATTCTCCGCTCCATATTAGTACCACTTCAGTCAGAGACCTGTGCCAACGTAGGTGTTCTTTGAAGTACAGCTTCCAAAGAAGCCCTCTGCCAAGCAGCACTGCTGCGTGCTCAGCAGCTGGCCTGAGCCATGCTGTGGGGAGCTGCCATTTGGAGAGGGCATGGGGCTGCCACAGGGCCTCCCACGGCCTCCGTGTCAGAAACTGCGCCTCTCCACAGACAGGAATTTGTGAAACACCGCTATTTCTTCATGCTGCTGTAAAATTCATGTTGTGTGCTACAGATTTTCTTGTATTTAGGCTGAGGTAACTGTGCTCCATGTGCACATCTCTTACTGGGCTGAATGAGCAGCAGCTGCAGCACGCTGAGTCCATGGCCGCACACGTTTGCCTGGGTGCTGCTCACCATGCAGCGCTGGCTGCTCCTCATTTGGGCAGCCAGCGCAGGAGGGGGGCTTTGTAATTATGAGCCCCCGTTTGGCTTCTGAAATGTACTGAAGAGGTGCAAGAACTGGTGGAACTTTGATATCAAGTTTCTGTTACTTTTATCACTGCAAGCTGGTTTTGCCCGATGAGAAGGTTCTTCAGATGTTCCTACCTCAGGCTTAGGCCTGACCAGCAGTGCAACCAGTGGGGCTGGAGCTGTGCTGGGGCTGCCAGGGAGTATCTGATTACTAGCTTTTTGCACTGGGTAGTTCATCATCTTGCCATGAAAATTCTTTCCCCACACTCTACAGACTGCTATCGTAGATTGGCTGCTTAGAAATTTACCTTGGAGCAGCTCCTTCCAATTTGGGTGGCTTTGGCTTTACTGTTCCTTCCCTGAAACCGTCACAGGCTTCAGCCTTTACCGTTGTTTATTGAAACTAAACCTGCATCTGAGGGAACATATTGTAGGATATCATTCCAGGCAGCATATAAGCACTCTTTTTTTTCTGTGTACTTTATGTTTTGAGATGAGAAATGCTCTTGTCTGGCTGTTTGGAGAAGCTGATGAAATAAACTTGTCCTATTCATCGAGTACTTTGAAACACTGAAAGAGTCTCACTGCTAGAAGGGACCTGGGGAATAAATTAATTGGTAGTCCTCTGCGGTCTAGAAGCACAGCTTTAGCTCTCTGTTACGGTTTTACTTTTGGTAGGAAATGAAGCTGACCATAGTGCAGTCTAACATTTCTGTGTATGCCACAGCCTCTTATCATGATCGATCTCGTTATTTTACTTCCTGAACAGAGTCAGAAAGAGTTTTCTTCTTTGGTGTGGTGTCAAGGCAGAGTCTTTGGGGAATTCTGTTTTGCTGTTTCTGTAGTTTAGAGATCACAAAAAATACAAGTTCCAAGCTGTGCCCTCTGACACAGTAATATGTCTTGATTTGAAGATCCATCTGTGTTTTGAGACTATGCTGCTTGATGTCTGTTTTCTGGCAAATTAAAGAACATTGGTTCTGCTTGATGCCAGACAGGAATAGCAAAGAAAAAAGAACTTTTGCTTTAGTGTGAATGCCTGTAATGCGCTCAGCACATAAATATTTGAGGATTTGCTAGTCCAGGACTTGTTTTCTAACGTATTCTAATGAGCTCTCCATCCAGTAGACTTCCTGATGTGGGATGTATCCCATTGGCTGTTTTTTTGTAAAACAAACAAGACCAACTCTTACCTTTTAAAAGGATTTCTCTTGTACCGTGTAACATGAAGGAGGCTGAGGGCAGGGAGATAAGTTGGGGAAGACGGCAGAAGATCATAGACAGAAACAGAAGAATAGAACATTGAGCACATCCTCTTTCATGCAAAAGTTTTGTGTGTTCTTTCTGCAGCACCCTTGTGCTCAGCACAAGTGGCTGGTGGAAGTACAAATAATCCTCTGATTGCATCTTCCTTCCTCTCAAAATGGGTTGAATGCTTCTGAGCCCTCTCTGTTGAGATGTTTTAGTTCTTTCTCACCCATACAAATATCTTGTTTCCCATTTGCTGCATACATTCAGATTTTGTTCTTCAGGTCTTTGTTTTGGCTGTGTGTTTGAAGGCCTTTGGTAAAGAACTGCAAAGCAGCATCCCTGGCCTGTCACTCATCTCTAGTAGATGCTGCGCAAGCACCAGCTCCTTGCATTAAGTTGTTGTAATTCATAGCCCCTTTTGTTGAGTCTTCCTGGTTACTTGGCTTTTTAGTCTTTTTTTTCCCCTCCTCTGTGCCTTTTGTAGATAAATATAGCCGTACTCTAGAGGTAGCTTGGAAT
Organism: Aquila spilogaster; assembly: GCA_024606505.1. Taxonomy (NCBI): domain Eukaryota; kingdom Metazoa; phylum Chordata; class Aves; order Accipitriformes; family Accipitridae; genus Aquila; species Aquila spilogaster. The sequence continues at coordinate 25,742,872 of JANHGO010000042.1, forward strand.
GGTACTATAGGTATTTCCACTTCGGTTCATGGGAAAAGGAAAGTCTAGAGGTGTGTTTTGATGTTCTTGTTAGTTTAGTTGTTTGTAAATCCCCCTAGCTCTGGGCGCTTGTTTATGAATAATGGTTACAGTGGCCTTGTTGGTAGAACTGTGAATTGGTGACTGCAGAAACCTGGAAGTACATGGGAGCTGTGCTGCTGAGATGGCCTTCTTCAACACCTCGTCCCTCTGTGTGCTGTTGCACGATTTGAGGACCCTGCTGTGACGTGGGCTGTGTGGTACTGCAGAAAGCAGAGGGCAGGTGTCACCCCTCTCCCTCATCACTGTAGCATTCAGTTCATCTCTGCCTTCATCCCACTCATGGCCACTGCATCACTCTTACAATTCCAGAGGTTGCGTGGGTGGGGAAGCTTGTGTAATCAGCTTCAGTAACAGTTCACGGAATTGTTAGTAGCTGAAAATCAGGACTTGGGAGCAAGTGTCTGTGTGATGAACAGCATAAGCATCATGTTTGATAATCACACAGTGTTACAGCAGTAAAAATTATTTGACTTCTGTATATGAAAACAAACAACAGGGTCCTGTTCCACTGTTGCTCATGGTGTGACCGTGGACAACTGTGGTGATGTGGAGTCCAGGTGACCAAGGTGGTCACGCTTTGAAAGTATGAAACAGAATGAGAAGTGGGGCCCTTGGCCTGGCTCTGGAGCCAGGTGGCAGCAAGTGGGAGATCTTCAGCTTCTGGAAGGGCTGATGGCCTTAAGACCTCACAGACTGGCTACTCTTTGTCCCGGACAGAATCCTCTTTGGTCTCCTTATCTGCCCGTCACAGGAGCACCTATGTGCAGAGCTGGGCTTGTCACAGTAGTGTTCTGAATTGTTCTGTACGTATGTTTAAAGGAAATGTGCAGTTGCGTTTCATGCCCATGTCAGGTATCCACGTAATCCTTGCCTGTTTACCTGAGCCAATACATTTGAAAGTACCAATCAGCCTTTCTGCAAATGATTTATTAAAATGCATCCTAGACACTTGGAGCCTTTCCAGTATCTTGTTGCAGTACCTATGGCCCTAAATCTTAAAGTGGCAGGCAGAGTTTCCCTTGAAAGCTGTTGCTTTAGTAAATATTTATTTTCAGATAGAAAGCTCAGAACAAGTTTCAGAGGGTGAGTCTTTTTGAATCTTTATTAGCTGAGACACCTTTTCAGAGATACGTATGGTGTCTCAGCACGTGAGTAGTGTACGTACGTGCAGCCTGTGTATATATTTTGGAGAAGAATGTTTGTTTATTTGTTTGTTGGAAGAAAGTAAGTTTAGGGATGATTTTGTTTGTCAGTGTTTGAATGCTCTAATAAAGGTTTTTCTCACTCTCTTTCTAAGTGATGGATTGACTTCTGTTGTCATACACTCAGGAGGTGTGTGTGGTGATTACTGACCACGTTTCTCCTGGGACTCCGTTTATCACCACAGTACCTGGATTTCTCTATATCCAGTTTTTCATGTGTCTGAATCCATCCTCAGATTTTTGAATCTTTCTATGTAAAAGTGGATCCTATTACTCCTATTTTGATGGAACTGTTTTTTGTTGGAGTAAAACTATTTTGATGGAGTTGCTCCATTTCATAGGAACTTCCATGGCTCAGAGGAATAAGAATGGAGAGAGCTTAAACTGCGTTAAAATGTCTCGTTTTGAAGTTTTAGAACATAAAGCATAGAGCCTTTTTTCATACCGAGACTTCTTTACACTTTTGTTTTTTGAATTTTGACTTGGAAAAATCAAACTGCTGGTTTCATTAGAACTACGTCTGCTTACCTAAACCCTCTTTTTTGGGGATGTGGGGTGTTGTTGTAGAGAAATTTCCATCCTCAGCAAAGCCCCGTGTGGCTGAAAAGAGAGAGACTGACTGCCTTCCCACATCCACCTGAGGGGAGAGTTACCACTTTTTCCCTCCCTGATGTGCTTTATGCCGTGGAGGCCTGGTAAAGTTTTTTTTCCCCTTTCCCTTTGTGAAATCTGAAGGGCTTGTTTTGCTCTTTTCGGTAAAGCCGTGGTGAATCTCTGAAGATGACAGCTTGGCTGTCTATACCTCATTGCTTCTCAGATACTTGAACTTAATTTGGGGAACCTTGTAGTTGTTGACGGGAAATCTGTCAAGCAATTTTGGTACATCTAAACGTAAACAAGAATTAAGAGGTTATTTTAGATACATTTTGAAAAACTCTATTGTTGGGTTTCCTTATGTTTTGGATGGCCCCAAAGGCAGTGTGCTGTGTGCAAGTCTACGTGTGGTCGCTGAGGGTATTTGTTCTAAATCCTGAAGCTGCTTTGTAAAATACAGAATTTGCGTGGTGTTCTTTATTTTGATGTGAGTTAAAGGAGGGGGGTTAAGCAATAGACCTGCAAAAGGTGGACTTATATTCAACAACCACATCCAGAGCAAACACAGATGCAGCCTAGATGTGCACACGGGACTCCATGGGGTGTTTGGGTCTGAATCCACCATGCTAACGTTTCAGGCCAGCCTGGGCCGCAGTAACAAGCACAGGTGCACCTTGCTGTGCCCTTGTTAGGCTTTCTGGGAAACTTTCATCATTCCTGGAATCTCTGACCCCAGCCAGATGTGGGTTTCATCCAGTTTGGAAGTTTTGAAGTTGCTACAATTTTGATAAGGTCCCACATTTTGAGTCTGAGACTTCTGTGGTTTTTTTTTTCCTGTGACCACTTTTTAGTGATAAATGTACAGACCTCTGAGGTTTGAGCGCACAGGTGTATATGCATATTGAGGGCATTTTATGTCAAAAGGCATATGGCTGCCAGGATAGCTACTCCCTTTAGCGCTTAGAAACAAAATGTGCTGTTTTCCTGAAGGTAACCAATTTCTATTACAACAGTATAAATACTCAAGAGAGCAGTGAGCAGCACGCAGTGGGTCTGTGCAGGCAGTGCGATGACTGGCACACACGGCCGAGCAGCTCACTGTGTTGGTGGGCTGCTTGTGGCTACCAGAGGATGGCCGTGCTGAAGTTCGTGGGGCTGCCCGGGACACACGTGGGTCTGCTTTGCAAAGCACAGATTTTAGACCTCTGGGTTTCAAAATCTTTTTTTCCTTTTTAAGAGGGAGTGAGTGAAGAGATCAGGCAACTCAAATACCAGTGTGGATCAGAGCTTTGTAACCGATCTTTCCCTTCTTTTCCCTCTGACTCGTTTTTGCTTTGTTGGCAGTCTCCTCCTGTTAATTGCCAGGACTTGCTCTGTAGGCTTGTGTTGTGCTTCAGTTATGTACTGTAATTTTTCATTGCTCTGCTCTTAAGGCATCCGGGATTGTGCAGCCAGTGGGTCTTGCTAATACAAATGTAAATGCATTTCTTTCTTGGCTTGCTGCAGCATGCGTGCAGTTGTTAAATTTTCTTTTTATTAGCTTGTATGACATATTTTTGGTATTAGAGTCAGTACTACATGGACTTCATTTGTGAAAGAGGAATAGCTGTAGTTTATTATTGTTCTCTTTCTGAAGGTAGCAGCCGGTGTCCAGCTCCCTACAGCTGGGGCTGATCTTTGCATTTGTTGTGTACAGCCCCTTTCCCCTCGCTGCTGCTGTCAGGTTTGTGCTGCTGGTTTTGACTTCCCTGGTGGCTTTCTGTCATCTGCTTGGGCTCTGTAAATTTTGCAGAGCTCTACGCATCTCACTGCTTTTTTTATCTGTTGCTATTTTTATCATGATTTTATTGTGTAGCCTTCTAAAAGAAATCCTATTTGAACAGTAATTACAGACTACTTGAAAAACTTCCTAAGATTAATTTGAAAAACTACGATGATCGGGACAGACTCCTTTGGCATTTGAATTTCAGTGTCTAGAATTGTATGTCATTCTAGATTTTAGTCTCTGTTTGTTGGTGTTTCTTAAGCTAGACTGTGAAATTTGCAAAAACTAATGGCGTAGCAGTGCAGGTACTGAAGATTGAGCGTTGGGAATTTGTGTCAGGTGGTTGGTTGTGCAGGGTGCAGGTCCTGGTATACAGAGAGGAGATCTAAACTTAGCAAATTGAGGTTGGTCTGGGTTTCGTTTATTTTTTTGCTTAATTGGGATTAGCAGGTGAAGAAAAATACAACAAAATAAAAAATAGATTTAAAAATTGGTTTACTTTTAATTATGTAACTTTCCTGAAAAGAGATTCATAGCGGCTCCCCAAGTACTTCAGATTTCTGTTAATTGGAGTTCATTCTCTGTATGAAAAATGGTTCTTTGGTTAGCTGTTTTGCATATGAAAGATGAAGACGACCATTTTTTCTCATGAGATTAAAAAAATAAATAAAACAATTAATTAAAATGAAATCATTTTCTAGACTTAAGGGAATTAATAACAAACAAAGCTTCTGGAACAGCCAGCTTTTATTTTCCTACTTACAAGTACAGCATAATGTAAAAGGAAGAATTTATACAAACACATTTATTCCATGGTAGCTGAAGAGCCATAATCAGCTGTATTGCTCAAGCAGTGTAGATCTTTCTTTCGCTGCTTTCTTTTGCTGCTTTTGACTTCAGAGGTAGAAAGAGTGTTGCTGAGGGAAAAGGAGAATGGAAGTTTCTGCTGGAAATGCTAGAAGTAGTCTCTGCTTTGAGAAGAAATGGCAGTAAGTTGTACTGATAACTCTGGAACAAGAGGTTTAGGAGCTCACTCTGTGTTGAGTGACACTGCCCAAAAAAAGAAAAAAAAAGAGCTAATTTGTGCTTCTTTATAGAGAGCGCTGCTGACTGGCTGTCTGGATTTGCTCCTGAGTTGGCCCTCTGGCTAACCCAAGACAGCAGAAACACGCTTATGCTGTGTCCATAGCATGCTGACGGAGCATACAGTGGTGCCCAGGCTGATTCCTGGGAGCAGCACCTTCAGATTGCTCAGCAGAATGTTATGTTCTGTGTTTGTTTTTCTCTTTCTTCTTTCTGTGTTTCCTTTTTGTCCTTTGCAAAGTCTTTATAAGATGCTCTTAGTGCCCTTGCATGGTGGCAAGCTGTCCCTTCAGTTGTGCTGATGATGCTTATGGAGCCATGGTGTGCATTGGATCCTGGTTGCTTATCTTTTAAAGGATTGGGGCTTTTGGAGGAGGAATGTGGGCTTTCTTAAAACAGTCCTGCATGTGCTGCTGAGCTGTCATCTTCCTGCAGCTGGTTAGATGGCCCAGTGTTGTGAAAGGAAAATTATGGCTTGTCTCACTCCCAAATGTTTCTGCACAGAAGAGCATTGAGGCGCCATTTAGGTGCATTTTGGCAGGTTAGTGCTCTAAAGCTGCCATAAGGGTTTCCTGATTTGCAGACCTATGTTCTCAAGTCACTTCCATGCTGTAGAGAAGTTTTTCAGTGTCAGATAAAGCTGCAGGTGGGAAAGGAGCCTGCCACAACTTGGTGATCCTCTAGCCTTTATGAGCCTGGTGGGGTAGGCTGATGCTCATGGCACAGTTAAGCAACTGCATCTTTGTCTGTACTCAAGTGCAGTGTCAGTAGGGCTATTCCTAATCTAATTATTCTCTAACTTAATTCCTTACTAATCCTGAGGTGGCATGGGAGTTGGAACTGCACTGAAATGGGCAAGCACAACCCAGGAGTCTCCAGGGCTGGGGAGAAGTGGCTGCTGGCATGGACTGGTGCTGGCTGCCTGCTCACCTATAGCAGGACAAAGAAGGACAGTCGTTTTGGTGAAACAAACAAATTATTGGAATCTCTCTTGTGAAGGCAGGAGCTCAGCTTTCATGGGGATATCTCCCTGGTTCTGCTGTGTTGCTGTTGCGAATGGACTTTGACGCTCATGGTGGAAAACTCACCACTGTGAGAAGGAAACAAATACACAGGCTCTGACCTATCGTGGTCACTGACCAGGCACAAATAATGAACTTATTAGCTGAATTAATCTCTTAATGGAAATTATTTGAAATCCGTCTGGCGGAGTGCTCAGAAGCAGGCTCAATAAAATCTGAGAAAATGGGCCATGGGAGGGAGTTTTCTGTTGGCAGAAAGCAGAATTGGATGACCCGAGCAGAGCCTTCCGCCTCCAGTTTCTGACACAGAGGCAAACAGGAGTGAGCAACAGATCCTGTACTCAGAGGCTGCAGAAGGCATTTTCCAGAGATGGGAGATTCAAATGCACGCTCCTGTTCCAGCTGATGTGGAACACTTGCCTCAGCAAGGTGCTGTGCCAGGGGTTGCTTTTTGGTGGGGGATTTTAATGTTCATAGGGCAAGAGTGTACACGGAGCTGAGCCTCCTTACTCCCCAGTCTTACACTGAATGCCACTGAGACACCCACTGATGTCGAGCTATGGGCGAATGAAGAAAAATCATTGGGAACTTTAGCACTGTGCTCAAGCCTGCTGTCCATTTGTGCGATCGGAAATAATTCACAAGATCTTTTTATGTGGTTGTTGTGTCCCCACATTGTCTCCAGAGGGTACTTGAAGTAACAGCTTGTGCTTTCTTCCCCAGTGACAGCCAGGCGCTGACTGTATGTGAAGGAGGATACCAGGGAGTACACCTTTTTGCACAGAAGCTTCTGGGGCTGTCTTGTGCACCAGTGGGTTCCCTACGTCCAGTGAGACTTTGCATTGTTGTGCCAGTAAAGTGTGTCAGTTATGTCTTATCCTTTGCTAAGGCGTTCCTCATACCGTACCTGATCGTAGATGCCTGAGGGTGTGAATTAGTGAGTGGGGTTGGGGATGTAGTCCAACAGTTTCATTCGTACTTCAGAGCACTGCTTGGGGGTATGATGCAGGCAGTGTGGGTTCCTCAGATGGCATTCCTCATTGCCCTTCAGCTTCAAGGCAAGACACAGCACTGCATAATACCTCAGTGTCAGAACTCGATGCAGACGCTCTGTGATGTAATACTGCCAGCTTGAAGAACTTCAGAAGCCTTTAGTTTATTTTTCCTGAATCAAAGCTTAATGCTAGCCCTAGCTTTGCTGGAAATGAATATCCACTGGACATAGCTTTTTTTGTTTGTTTTTAATGCCCTTGCTGGACTGAAGTTTCCAATTACAGAAAGTGCACTGGTAGCATTTGGTGAGAGGAGTCTTTGTTTTCTTCTAGCACTACCTGCAAGCACAGTTATTAGCTGAAAAGTAGTAGGCTTGCTTACAGCTCCTCTTTGCTTTCCATTTTTCAGGGATTCATGTTCTCGAATATTTCTTAAACAAAGGCTGTCTTATTGCCATCCTGACCAAACCATGCTGCTTGCAGCATTGCTGTAGTGCTGGATGTGCAAGGGTACCACCTGGCTCCCCATGGCCAGCCCCAGAAACCAGCATGCCCAGCCTGCAGATGGCCAGTCAGCCCCAGACAGCAGCGTGCCCAGCCTACAGATTGCCAGCAAGCTCCTGGAGCTTCTCGAGCAGTGCCAGAGTGCTCCTTTGGCTCTGCAGAGCCTTGCAGCTCATGCTGTGCTATTTAAAGACGCAATGCTTCCTGCTAATTATGAACAGTTACTTTGCAGGAACAGGCTCATTACAGGGGCGCTGAGCCCTGGCCCGCCATCCTTTTCAGCACCTGAACAATGTGGGAGGGAGGGAGGAAGACATGGCAAGAGGAATTGGAGCGCTGGCACCAATTAGTGCAGAGATTACTGAAAGAGGATTGTGATTTCAAGGCCAAAAAGAGTAGGGAGTGGGTAAAAGGATTTGAAATGAGATTATGGGACCTAAGAGCGCCTTTCTTTTGTTGGGGAAGTAATTCAACAGTTTTGCTCAAGCCAGTGAGACAATCCCGTTTAGTGGCTGAAGTAGGAGATCTATGTCCTGTTGCTTTTTAAGGTTCTTTAACTAAGTTGATCTCCAGTCGCATTTGTTAGCTCTTCTGCAAAATCAAAGTGTTTTCAACAAACAAACAGAACCAGAGGAAAGCTGCTGGCTCATCAGAAGGCCTGTTGTTTCTCAGGAAGCTTATTTGTATTCTTTAGAAGGAGAGCCAAGGAAGGGAGGCCAACTGAACTCCTTTCTTTCCTTTTGGGAAACTTTTTCTGCAGGTAACCATGAGACAGGCACCAGTCCCCTGCCACCCCCAGCGCAAAACTGAGCCCTGGGGCCACTTGCTGCCTCGTGCAGCAGTGCAGCTCCACCACCTCCTGTCAGCATGGTGGTCCCTTTCTCCAGAAGGAAAGGGGGCATGGAGCGTGCTGTCTTGCTGAAAGCACCCACCCACTATCCTTGCAGGTTCCTAGGGCTGAAGGCTGGAGCTTACTTGGAGACAGCAGAAGAAGCAGGCTCTTTCCCTTCCCTCTCCATCTCAAAAGAGAATTACAAAAAGGAGAGTTGCAGAGGAGAATTACAGACATGGTGGGTTTCATATGAGTTTAGTGTATTAAGTGACTGCAAGACTGTGGGCGGTGATGAATCTTTCTGCCCTTCCTGAGACAGAAGGTGTTTCTCTTGGGCTGGCTTATTCTCAAACAGTGCGCAGAGATCATGAATTTTTCTGTTACCAGCCTTCTTTTTCAGTGGAGCTTCTCAGTGTGAAAAACCCAGGTAGGCAGGCTTGAAAGTGCTGCTTTGAGTTTGCTGTGCCTACTAGTTTGGGGAATGTCTCGGAATGAAGTAGTGAGCACTGCCTTGCTCCTAGGTCCCTATACTGCTGCATTTCACACCAGCCCTTGCTCGATGTGCTTTCACAGGCAGATTCTTAAAGGTGTCATCTCACGTGGCACTGAGATCAACAGGCATCATCTTGCCACTCAGGCACGGCTGGATTGCATGTGCAGCACAGTTCTTGCATAAACCTCCCTTTAATTTGTAGGGAATGTTTTTCTCCATGCATAAACATCAAAACAGGAATTTCTGCATATTGTTTATGGAAGTGGGCTGTTTTCTTGGTCTTGTTCGTATACAGGCATTTTAATTCTCATCTAAAGCACTAGTTAAGTGCTATATTTTGTCCATTTCAGTCTTCGTTCTGCTATGCTGCTCTCATACAACCTAGTGAATGTGCCCTGGTGCTTTCTATCTGCACAGCCTATTCCAGGCACCTTCCAAGAAAAGGAGAGTTTGAGGGCTGAACCCACCACTACAGTTCCCATGCAAAAAGCAAGAATGGGGATTGTGGAAGAAACACAAGCTCTCATACTTTTGATGGGATTTGTCTAATTGGTCTAATAAGGCTTCAGACGTAAAGTGGTCTCATGCCGAGATGCTGAAGGCTCTATACATTAGCCATAAGCTTTCTGAAATAGAGACATTAATACAACCCAAAAGGTACTCCAGAGAGGAGAGATTCAGGGAGAGGTTGGCAATGACAAGAGAGCGGCAAGTCCTCTTATGATGAGTACGAAAGCAAAAGGGCAAAGGGTTCACTAAGATGACAACAATTTCTGCTCACACCCTGCATCGCTTCATGTTTCTCTGTGACGTAAGATCAAGGCTCAGGGATTTCCCCAAAGAATCTGATGGCTCAGTGTGCTGCAGCTGAGCCGAGAGCTGCAGTGCTGCTGGCTGCATCTCATGACAAGCAGCTGGGGGGTCAGGGCTGCACAGAGATGGACTTGCTGCTTCCCTGTCTATGCGTGTTTGCTTACCAGCTGTTTATGTGCTGGAAAATTCAGCAATACTCTATGTATGACTGAATAGAAGAGACTTGGTTATGAATGAAGTCACTAGCATGAGAATTAGCTGGAATGGTGTGTGGCAGAGCAGCTTATTCTATTTTTTCCCCCACAATTTGTCAGAAGTTACATTAATGTGTGAAGAAAATATTTTTGCTTAATTGGTTGTAGTGAATGGATGCTCTGTAAATTAATTGTGTCTTTAATGTTTAAAAGGTTATGTCCCATTCATTTATGACTGATTAGGGTCATTTCACTAGAATGAGCGAGCTTGAGGTCATCTGATATCTGAAAAGCAGAGTTTGTTACTTTCTGTGATTTGCTGCTTTAGAGGGCACGAACGCTATCTGGATATGTCAGGGTGTCAGTGTCACTTTCTAAACACCAGTGAACCATAATTAATTGTTTCCTGTAATCTAACTCATTGATTTTCTATATTTGAGGTGATCTGAGGAACAGCTTTACTCCAGGGATTAATTACAGAGAGAGAGAGTGAGTGCAGATACACTCATGAACATATTTTTGCTAGTTAAAACTAATGAGGTTTTTTTTTTGCAACCACATGGCAGATACTGAGTCAATTGGATGGGGAATTGCACAGTAGCTGACATAACCTTGGCCATCCTTAACAGCTTCTTTTGATGCTCATAGAAATGTTCCTCTTCACTGGTGAAATAACCCCTTTTCAGGGTTGCCCATGAGCAGGTAGACCTTCCAGAATGTCTTGGCTCATCGAGGAGAAAGCTCGTGATCTCCTTTTCTGCTCTTAAAGCAGAGCTGTTGAGCAAGGCACACAGAAGATCACTAAATTGTCATGCTGGCCTTTGTTTTTTAAACTTTCTTGAGTTTTATCAAGAGAGAATAAGTGGCCTAGACTTTCTTGCTAGACTCTGTGTTTTTCCACAAGATTACTGCCAAGGGTCAGCAGGGGCCAGGAGCTGGATGTCCCTGCTCTGACCTGGCCTACTGACTCTTAGAGGGCACATTGTTACCTCTGAGCGAAGTTTTCCTTCCTGTGCATGGAATTAGTGTCTCTGCAGCTCTGGGTTGGAGGACTGGTTTAGCTGAGGTTTCAGTAGTGCTTCTGAATGCAAAAAAATACCATCTTCTGCTTCCACCCAGGCCGTGATGTGGAGCAGCCCCTGTCAGGTGCTGCAGCTTTGTGACGTGTGTTGGTCTGTCCTTTCCCCTGAAATAAAGCCCTGTGTTCTTCAAACTAAGTGATTACAGGATTGTCAATGAGTGAAACCAGATACATTTTGATACTCATTTTTTATGCCTTAGCAGTTCCTTTCTAAAATTGTGTATCTAAGGATAACTTGAAGTTTATACATTAAACTTGTGTGCTGATGATAGAAGCACCCACAAACTGTGTATCCTTCAACTTCTGAGCACTTCTCACATCGTGCAGTGTGATCCTCTGGCAGTTATCTTCTGTGGAATAGAAGTCTGTGACCACTGAATGCAGGACTCTCATAGCCAATACACATGAAGAAGTACAATCAAAAACTGTAATTGGGGCTCTCCAAGTATGTGAGTGCTCAACTTCTCTTTATTATTAATATTATCATCACGTTTTCCATGTTGGCCTAACTTTCCAATATGTGCATTGAGCAGTTTGTTGCACAGCCCGGTGCTGCACATCACTGCCGCAGAGAAGCGTGCCGTGCTGCGGAGCCTCTGAGCACATTAAGCTTCCCCGGGAAAAATACCCTCAGCATCTGGGAGAGGTTAAGTGTTCCAGGGGAGAGGTTAAACATTCGTTTTGTCCTCTGCTTCTGTAATTCCAGAAGCCAGATTAGTTCTGAATCATCTGAACCACATTCATTCAAGATTAATGAGAAAGACCAAGTATGGAAAATTTCTGCTGGTAAGTGCCTTGGCTTTGAGAAAGTGATAGAGGGGAGTTCATATTGGCAGCAGCCTGCAGGTCATGCTTGGTTTTGAGTTTTGCTGGTACTTAAATTGAGGGAATGAGGAGTCACACCACAGCAGATAAATAAGAATTTCAGCAAGTGGCATGAAACATTTTGTGTGGGAGACTTGAAGGCCTCCTCTTCCTTTTTGCCATCTATTTCTGTTTTGTTGGAGATAAGATTTGCTCTGTTGTGTCCATGTCTCTAACTTTGTGCGAATTCAAGGTACGTCACTGTATTTAACAAGAAGCACGTTCTCACTGGTGGATGACAAGCTGTTCCTAGCAGAGATGTGTCTGTTGTTTATCTCAAGTCTGACTGATGGACAGGCCGTGGTCACACCATGGGTAGAAATGTCAGTGGGAGCCTCACACAGAAAAAACTGTTAAATCCAGGCAGGTGTGCCAGCAGAGCTGCTGGAATTCTGCAACTGTAATAAATGGAACACCAGAGTAACAGAAGTAAGTTGAGCCATCTTAGGCTGTGTTAAATTTTGATGGGTTTCCGCCTGGGAGAGTGCCTGTATTTGGTGCGCCTAGCTGGTGGCTCATTTGCTCCGATGCATCAAAGTTCTCCAAAGCCTTGTTTGATTTTTTAGCATTAACTCTGAATAGACTCTTCGTATCAAATTGAAAATTAAGATCTTCTTCCCCTCACTTGTTTTGCATCAGACAAAGCTTGTAATCAGAAAACCAGAGCGCTCCATTTCTGGTTTTATAGAATAGAAGAGAGCCAGACTTCTCCCCACTGACCAGGTCAGAGTTTGATGCAGCTGCAGTCCAAAGGATGCCAGGCCTGCAGCAATCTCAAGGCCGTTGGCTGTCCACAGTCAGGATCACCTGGGCTTCAGGGGACTGGCCCTCTGTGCCTGCATGAGCTGGTGTAGGCATGCTTCGTAGCACATGGGCAGCTGTGTGCAGCTCTCAAGTTTCCTAGCCGACTACCATTGGGATTTCATCCAGTGATAAATAGCCTAGGAGCCAGGTAATAACAGCTGTGGATTAAGGAGAAAGACAGCCCTACGGTATGTGAAGTGACCTGCAGTGTTTTTCCTTACTTGAAAATGAGGAAAGCAGGGGAAAATAACAACCAGTCCTCCAGTAGAAATGCACTGTCTTGTTCCTTCTTTTAGCTGCATGTACTTCAAAAGACTTTTTCCTCATCTAACGTGTTGTTACTTAACAGTTCTTTGTTCCTCCCAGAGGTATGCAGACTGTGTTGGTTAGGATATATTTCTGCTCTTCTTAAAAGAAGAAAAATAAAACTGTGGAAGAAAGAAGTGACTTGCCTGTAGTCATAGCGTGATTCAGAAGTAGAGGCAGGATGAGAATTTGAGGCCGATAGCCAGCATCTCCTTATTCCCACTGGAGACAAATCTGTTTTAATTGAAAGGTAATGTGGGATGGTTGTTTCCCCATGAATTTCTATATATATCTGGACTTTTTCCTATTTTAGCGTTCAGCCTAGAATTATAATGTGCTCACAATAAATGTGTTAAAATACTTAGACATAGATTATTAATGGCAAGTTTGTATTTGTCTCTCCATGTCATGCTTCAGATAGCCGTATATTTGAAACAACTCTGTAGAAATAAGGATTTTTTTTTATTTCTTTAAAGAAAAATTCTTCCATTGTTGTCCTCAAATACGTACTCAGCTCTTCGGAAATACTGAAATTCTTGCTGAAGGCTACAGCAGGGGACTAGAAGGCTTCGTCTATCACTTCAGCAGTGAGAATGGTCCCTTAAGTGCCACAGCCGAGTCATTGATGGACTCCAAAGAACACATGGCCATGTTTTTCTTGAGAACAGGCATCACCCTTTTCATCCCACATCTAAAAAACATGAGGTTTTTTTTAATTTCTGTTTTTTTCCTCTCCGCTTGTTTGCTTAATTACTTATTTTTAGTGGAGACAGTGGCAGGAGAATGGCTTTGGCTGTTTGAGGAATGCAAAGATCTGGCCAACTTTCCACTTTATCCTTCGCAAAGTAACATTAAATTTTATTTTCAGGTGTTTCATTTGTGAATAGCTTTCCTGTGCAACTTTTCTTTTGTCTTTAATAAAAATTTAGATGTAATCCCTCTGGCAGTCCTGACATATAGAAAACTCATTTAGAGTGCGCAAGAGATCAGAATCTTTATTATTCACTCGCAAATGTGTTAGGCACCCTGGGGGAACCAGGAGAGGCTTCATCCAGGAGCTGAAAGTCTCCATGCCGCCTGTCGCAGTGACTGAGAGATACCGAGAGACAACAAGAGCCTGAAGTGCAGAGGGAAGAGGAGCATTACCAGAATATTAGATCAGTCTTCATAAATTAAAAACTAGTATTGTGAATTCATAAATCTTCTTAAGAATAATGTAGCATTAGTTACGGAAAATCTGAGAGGATAGAGTAATGGGTTTGTATTTTTAAAATCTCAGAAGTAATCAGATTTCATAAAATCAGGAAATACCTTAATATGTCCCTTCCAGTTATTTTTTATGTATTGTCATTAGGCCAGTTTGGCAGGTTTTTTTCCCTTTGATTTGAGAGGAAGCTTGCTTGACTGTTGCTAGGCGATAGCTAATTGTGATACTAACTGCCAGTGAGCTGCTGGCAGGGATTGTGCGAGTTTTTTCCTTGTTAACAAAATGCAGTATTCGAGGTGCAGCAATATATAAATGCTTCCCTATCGCTCAAAATTTGTAACGCGAGTGGCCAGTGTTTCAGTGTAGCTGCATTGCAGCCAGATGCACAGCACCAAGGCCTCCCTGCAGCGCTGGGTAGGTACCAGCTCCTGGAAGACGCAGCCCAGCGTGGGCATCCGGGCTGGACAGAATGCTTAGTGTGATTTGGCAGTAGTGCAGGGATTGAAGAGCTGAGGAGCACTGGAGGCCGCCTGGCAGCTTGAGGGCTGCGCCTCTCTGCTCTCCCGTTGCCCACTGGAGAACCCAGGTTGTCTGGCCTGAAGGAGTGCTGCTCATCTTGAAGCATTGAAGGATATTGTATTCCCAGAAAAATACTCTTCTGAAGTTTTTGTCTCAGTTAGCTCCTCATCCAAAGCTGACTTCTCAAGAAGTCAGACTTCCCAGCAGCTTGGCTGGGCGTCCATCAGCACATTCTGGCTGCAGGCTGAGTCCAGCTCGCTTCTGGAGCTGAATATGCATTCCAAGAGCAACGTTCCCTGCTGCCGATGATGCAAGGTTTCATGGACTTCAGACAGACAAGAACACCCATTGCTGTTTTGAATGTAAGAATGATTGTATTTTTCTTGTTTTTCATTAGCTTTTGTGAGTGGGTTTCCCAGCCCGCAAGATGCTCTGCTGGTTGATTTGACGAGGCAGCTCGTTCTTTCTAGGTTTGATGCCCTCCTTGGTGTCCTCTTCAGCTTGCTGGTTGTCTGAAGTGCAGGTGGATCTGCAGTGAGGAATTTAGCTGTGCAGTGGGTTGGTGATGAAGGCCCTGCAGCGATGCCTTCACTCCTGGGAGATTCGGTTCCACTGCAGTGCTGAAAGCGCAGCCAGCCCCGGGCACGGGGCAGCCGTGAGCTGGTGTTCTCCCATCTCTCCTCAGGTGCTGGTCAGGAGGGGGAAGGTTGCATTTCTTCCTGCCACAGCTTTTCACCAAACTGTTGCCTTAGCCTGGGTGTAGAAATGCTTCAGTCACTCATCATCTTTGCAGGACGTTCGCTGGGCACACTGTTTGATTACCCCTTCTGTGCCCTCCCTCTGGACAGGCCAGGAGCTCATGCACTGCTCTCCATTTGCTGCCTCTGTGTTTTCATCAGCCCTTAATTGTGGTGTACAGTCCCACGCAATTGAGTTTGTTTTGAGTTTTCAGTTGTTTGGGGTTTTAAAGTCTATTAATCAGGCCCTTCTGACAAAGAGGCCTATGAGAGATTTTGGCATGGTTGTGAAATGCTGCAACTGTGAAAGAGAATTCATATCCTGGCTTTATTTTTTGTTTTAGTGCTTGGCTTTAGGAACTGCAGTCCCCTTGCTTTAATGTGAATTCCAGAAGACAAAGGATATACATTTCCTTTTTAAAATCGAATCTTGCACACCTTTGAATGATCTCATAAATGTGAGCCTGCGTTTGGTAGCACAAGTAAGGGGCTTGTGCACAGGGTGACTTCTGTGTGCCCAAGAGTGGCCAGGCAGCTTCCAGCAAAGCCATGTCCCAAACCCTGGGATGTTTCAGGTTTCAGCAAAGCAGCATTTTCCGATGGAAAAGCTTTCCCTCACAGTATCTCTGCTACCCTCCTGGCTCAGGCAGCTTCCTGTGCCAGGTCCTGCAGCTGTGAGGGTTCCTGTTGGTTGGATCTCCAGAGGAAGAGCTGCCTTCAGCAGAAATCCAGGCCCACTTGTCACTGTAGGCATTTGCAGCAAATTGGTGCTCTGCAACAAATGCTGCTGCACTCTGGGGTATTCCTTTGGCTGAGGGTATGCTTCCAGTGACCCTGTTTTCTACAGATCAAACCAATGGTCCTTGACAGGTAACTGTTGAGGTTTTCATATACCCTCTTATCCATAAACTATGCTAATTAGTGTTCTTTCAAGATGTTCATTTGCAATTCCAGCTCTTTGCTATTGATCCAAGCCCCAGAAAAGCACACTGTGCTTGTCTGCTGCTGGGAGGTTAAGTCAGTCCAAACCCACGTGAGTCGCAGGTCTTCCTGCAGCGATGCAGTTCAAACCAGTAGCCACCTTTCTTCACTAGTGGTGTGGGGATGGATTAGAAATGAAATATGACTTCAGTCAGTGTGTTTAGTTCATCGGGTTGGAGAAAAACTCCGCTGTTAGTGATGTCGACTGCATAAGCATTAATCTTACAGCGTGTATTGATTACAAATGGAAGTTCATAAAGCAGGTTTCTTATTTTTATGTTACAGCAGAAGCCGTCACGGTTCTCCAGTCTCTTACAGACTAAACTGAAGAAACAATTCATTTGGAAAAATGCCTGGGATGGGCCCAAAGTTTTTTTTATCATAGATGATCTTTAAAAGAATGAAGTTTTTAAAATAGTTTCTTAATCTGGAACAGGGAGAAGCAGCTTCTGAACGCTTTAAAGGTAGCTTAACTCTCATTTCTCAGCTTGAAATATGTTTTAATAATTAATGCCATCTGAGACTTCATAGGCAAAAGTTTGGGTATTGAAAGATTATTTCCCCAGCACTGATCCAACGTAGCTGAACTCCAGCAAAGCCCCACAAACACAGGAGTTGGTTGTTTGAAAAGCTCGACCAGTCACTGCCTGCGTTCTTTATGTGCTTGAATTCTTCAGCTTCCTTCCCTGGGAAGGCACAGTTAATTTTCTCAGTTTGCAGGTTTGTGCTGAATCAGATTGGAGTATTTTTACAAGAGCCTTGGGCCTTCAAGTTGGAAAATAAGATAAATCGCTACTGCTTTGTTTCTTTGGTGGAGACATTTTGTCTGTTCAAATATATGGTTTTCCCTCTTCTCTTTAATCCTCTCCCACCCACCCAGAAGCACACAGCAGCCTGGGTTTCTGCCACTGCTCCGGTTCTCAGCTCCACCAGCACTGTTTGGATTTGAGGACACGTGGAAGTGCAGCGCAGAAAGTCCTCGTTCCTGAGGCAGCAGTGGGTGTAGTAAGGGGGGTGCAGGAAGGGGAGTATGTTGGGTGCAGTCAGAGAGCTGCTCTGCCACTTCCCACTTGCAGCCTGTTGGCTCCTGCCCCACGTGTTACCCTGACTCACCGTGATAGAAAGCATTGAGCCTGTTCAGGAGGAGCGCGAATGCCCTCAGCAGCCCTTGACCTTCGTGTGAGCTGAGGAGCTGCACTTGAGGAGCTGGCGCTCACTATAGGAGATGCAAACAACCGGTTATATTAAGCCCTGTGAAGTGAGTGTGTGCATTCAGACAAGTGCACGCCCCAGTGCACTCTAGCACTTCTGAATGTAGGCCTACTTAACTTCTTTTTGGTCGTTTCAGTCTCTCTCTCTGTATCTCTGAACTCCCCTTTTTGTTCAGGAGTATTGAAGGCTTTTATTGCTCCTGTAATTGCCACGGATCCTTTTATGGTCTGTATTTTAACACTTTATTGAAGTAAGCCACGCGCTGAAGTTTTTATATGTTAGCACAAGAGTCTCTGCAGAATGATTGTAAAAATAGCAGGTTTCTTTTCAGTGTATGGCATTTTATCAAAACGTTGCTCATTCCGTAAATGCAATAGACAGCATCTGCTTTCCATTTTGTTGCATTGTAGTGGTAGACAAAGGACAAAGGTAACAGCAGAAATGGCGCTTGGGGCTTTCCAAAGGGCAAGGGGGATTACCTGTGGAGTTGCCTTATATTGATCTTAATGACGGATATTTAGTCTCTTGCTTTTAATTTCTGCTAGAATTTGGGAGCAGGGCAGTTACTGCTGTACTGATTGATATTTCAGTGATAGTAACGTCAGTAAAAACTCAGTGTAGTAAAATGCATATGGTTGTCTTTGAGCTTAGAGGGCTTATTTGGAAGCCTGTTTCCTGACCACAGGGGAGGTCTGTGGAAGCCTGTCTCTTCCACCTGCCTCAGCAGTGCTGTAACACCTTTCCTATGGTTTTAGCTGTTTAGCTAGTAGGTGTTGCCAGGGGCTTTCCTGGGGTGCTGAGCTTGGCAGAAAGAGGATGGGCTGTCAGATCTTCTCAGTTAGGGAAGGAGTAAGGTGGCCTTTTCTGTCCAGGAAGTTCTGTGGTCAGCTGTGGGTTCTTGCTTTATTTTCATGGGGCTGAGCGTGCCATGAAGGCGCATAGCTAGAGCCGCTGCTGTGCTGGGCAGTGTCAGGGCTGGCTGGGGAACGTAAAACACAGGGATGTGGGCTGTGTGGCTTTGGTTGGGGCCTCTGACTGATCTCTGAACCCTGAGCTCCCTGCACTTTAGTGGATGGCATGGGAAAAAAAACATATAATTTGCTGCACTGAGAATTCAGGAAAAGATTGAAAAAAACTTGAAGTTGGTTTGCTTTTTGTTATTGTTTATTCCACATAGCCTTTTTCTTTTTTCCTCTAAGTGACAGCGTGGGTGTGTGCTGTGCTGAGTTGTTCCTCTTATGAAGAGAATGCGTCTTGAATAAAATTAACCTATTTTTAAAGAGAAATTTTATACTCTTGCTTGAAGGCAAAAACACCATGAAGTTGCATTAGCTCCAAAAACAAAATGGAATTCATATAAATAGTAACTTATAATTATTTAATGTGAATGAGATTTTCTTTACACTTATTTCTTATTACCTTTAGCACATCAGGTCCACCCATTTGGCCAGGAAGCACCTTTTTCAAGAGAAATGGAGCTCTTCTGCAAGGTAGGTGATGGATGCTACGTCTTGAAGTAACTGTTCTACTTAACCTATACCTCTGCTTGCGAACTGGACAGTTTTTGTAATATTCACTGGGCAACAAGTAACCAACTGTTTTTGTTTCCTTTAATCTGTTTCCTTTACTGCGCATCTGGTGCCTTGAAAGTGATGATTCACTACATAAAGTGAGTGTAGTCTATAAAAGTTGCTGCTTTGTTTCTTTCCCCAGATTATTAATTTGCTTAACAATATATTATGGCAAAGGTTTTTTGGTTTTTTTTTTGCCTTTGCGTGGAATAAAGAATGCCCAGAATGAAATGTTCCAGTAACACTGCTTTTAGCTGTGTGGATGAAGCAAGGCTGTTCTTTGTGAGATGTCCTTTCTTTTACCCCCTAATTGTGCTTTATCTAAAGGTGCCCAAAGGTAGGTAGCCGAACTGTAGCGGATAAACTGTAACAGTATTTGTCTCCAGAAAACTACCGTGTGTAAGGATGCTTATCTTTGCAGAGGAATTTGAAATATCTTATTTAGGTGGACAGTATCATTATTCACTGCAAAGTGTGTTTATATTTCTGCTGCTGAGCACATGGAACTACCATCATTCTTAAGGGAAGTGTCTTAAGAGCACAGAAGGCTGTTACCCCAGACTCCATACATTTGTGTATGGTGCAGAAATAACTTAGGCCATTTAAGAAGATTTTATGGTCTTTGCAAGCAGCTGTCCATGAAGTGTCTTAATTTTGTGTATATTCACATGGTGCCTAGAGTTCTATGGCTTTTTTTTTTCTGGCAGAAATTGCTGTGTAATGTCCTCCAAACATTTATCCAAGTTACCTAGAATGAAGCCTTATTCGCAACTAGGCCCACAGGTGAATAATTGGCAGGCAGCACTGCTTACCTTCTGCACACCAACCTAGTCCAGCATCTGTAGTTCACCTGAGAATATTTTTCAACTGATTCCTTGCACATATCTAAGAGTTTGCATCATTCTGTTATCTAATACTTATGCTGAGATTTTCTCATACGTATTTTAGATACATTAAGGCCTTTGGATTATTTCTTAACAGTATAAAATACAGAGCTTGTCAACCTTTGAGTTTGATTTCAATAGAGTAGATCTGCTGACTTTACAGTCTTGGAATTTTGTTGTTGATTCCTTTTTTAAGGAAATAAAGAAACCATTATGAATAGATAGGCTTGATTCACTTTCAGTTGTTCAGCTGTTCTGGTTTTAAATGTCTACCTGCATATATACAGTTCTTGTGATTTCAATTCATAAAATGTAAGCTGCTCTCTCATATTTGTGTGGCTGTTTTACTTCTTCATATGACGCAAGATGTCCAGGAGCTAAGTACAGCTATTTTTGTAGTTTTTACTGCCTCAGTTGTTGCTCAGAACCTTCTGCCAATAAAAAAGCATGCTGTTCTCCACTCTTCTCTCCTCTGCTCTTCTCTGTCTCTCCAAATAAGAGGGAAACAATAAAAAAAAAATCCTCATTGAAAGAAATAGAGAAAAAGAGAGAAATGACTGCTTTTTTAAGCAACTAACCTCAAGACCTGTAAGTGAGTGGGCATCCTGTGTTGCTGTTACAAGTGGAAGAGCCAGCCAATTTGAACTCTCATATGCATGATCCAGCAATGAGGCTTGAAGGATGAGAGTGTGAAGATAAAACTTAGGAAAGTTGTCTTTTAGCACTTGGTTTTGACTGTAAAACAGCAAAATAACAAAGTCTTTCTTTTTTCCTTTCTTTCTTTTGTTTTTCCCAACAATGAGGTCATCCATGCATGGACTTCAGTAGGTTGCATGGGAATAGTACATGTACCTCTTTGCTGCTTCTGTGTTTTCTACAAGACTTGTGTAGAGGAATGCTAGCTCTGCAGGGAGGTTGGAGGTGAAGGGGTGGGAAGTTTTTTTTAAGTCCCACTTTACATGGCCATCTTAAGTCTCTTCTGCCAGTGCTTATATCCAGCTTAATTCAAATGAAGGAATGAAGTGTTGACTTACACACCAGTCTCAGGTTATATCACTGCCATTTGATTGGAAAAAGCTTAGGTAACAAACGGATTTTGAAGTACTTTTACTTGACAAATATTTTACTTAATGTGAAAAGAACATTCAGTGAGTGTTACAGACAATAATACAGAATAATTCTAAAATTTTAGCAAATGTAAATGTGCACTTGTCATACCACATTTATTCTGAGTTGTTAAAGATAATGCTTCTTTTGGTTTGGAGAATGAAAAGAAAACAATTCTGCAATGTAAGTATTATTTTTTTTAGCCAGGAAAGACTAGCAGGCTCTCCTGGCTTCCATTTGTTTTATGCTTGACCTGTTCGGCAAAGCAAACTCAACTCATTGTGAAATATTTAACGTACCTCTCCAAAGATAAAGAGAAACCAGTTATCTGCGTACCTCCAAGCAGCAAATGAGGAGAAAGGGATGCCAGAATTCATTGTAGCAATTCTGTGTCCTTAATGTCTTTGATGTGATCAGGATTAATTCTCTGTTCCTTTCTGTCTTTCCATGTATTTTGTTAAATAATTTTGAATGCATCTCCCAAAATATATACACTGTGTTCATTTTGACTGTAATTTTATTGGATATGAGATAGCTACCTCAGTTTCTTTTATGAGTATCATGGTACTGTGGTTCCTAGCATTAACTTTCATATCAAAACAAACAAATGATAAGTCTACTTTTGAGTAAGTTACCAGTGCTATTTAAAATGTTGAGCTCCTTCTACTAGATGAGAATTGCGCCCTATATGTTTTTGCTCTTTGGTTTTCTCATGAAACCCCATGCAGTATGTAATATAGGTAGGATACCAGCCATACCAGGTTCTGATACCTCCTCTCAGAACTGATTTATACATCCAAGGAGCTTGCTGCATTCTAGCCTGCAGGATTTCCAAGACAAAGAAATGTAGCATTTAGCTCTTACTGCTTTACCTTTCCTGCATAAGAGTTTGTAGCTCTTTATTGTACATACTGTGTTGTTTGTTTCAAATCATAACTTCTTTTTTTCCCACCTTCTTTACTGATAACTTTTGTTCCCACTGTTTTTTTCCATTTTCATCTATCTTCACATATCTCTTTCTATTTCATAAAATGCATGGCACGAAAAGGTCTTTAATGTGGATGCGTACTAAACTCTTCAGGAACTTGTGCTGGGTGAAATAGGTGCGGATGTATTCTCATTAATTTCAAGGCCTTGAAACTAATGCATTGTGTTCAGATAAGATCTGTTTTGTTTCCTCTGCATGGGTCTTGAGTTTTAAGCTTAGGATATTGCCTTGAGGATGCAGTTGTTCACAACTCAATTGCAATAATAAAACTACTTTGCTTTCAATATATCTAACGTTCTTCCAGAGTAAATTAAAAATACATCTTTAACATAAGTTTTAGCAGCAGTCATACATAAATTTCAGCTGTGGGAGTGCAACCTGTAAGAAGATGTATCAGGTCTGTGGAGGGCTTTTGTCTGTTTCTTAAAGATAAAACTTTCATTTTGGAAAAAAAAAAAACGCATTTAGAACTCACTGTTCTTTGTTTTATTTGCTCTAACACTAAGACTAAACGCAACGTATTACTGTGTCTTCTTGTATCAAATTTATTCTGTACTGAGTTTCAACGAAGTGTCCAGAGGTGATGCCTGTGGGTATAATTACAGCTGTCAGGAAGACAGGATGCTGTGCTTTGAAAGCAGTGGTTTTTGGTTGCAGTTCCTACCCTGCTGAGGACTGAAGCAGGAGTGTGAGAGCTGCGGAAGCTGCCCTGGGGGATGCAGGAGCCCCATGGCTGGTCAGCATACCGACAACACAGTGTCCTCCCTGTGCTTTAAGGCATGCGTGCGCCTGCCAGGCTTAATCCAATTCTTGGGTCTTGGGTTTCTGGCCAAAACCCAGCAGAAGCAGACCCTTGTGGTAGCAGGGTGAGTGATTCTTTATCTCCTAGCAAAAGGAAGTGACCCTGGGTCATCCACGTGCTATTGCTCCTGAGGCTGGAGGCAGAGGTGGTTCTCCTCAGTGTGACTGGGTCTCCACCTGGGAGCACTGCTTCCAGCAGTTCTGGTCAGCTGGAGGCACAACCGTTATCTCCCCATACAGTCTGCTTATGATGTGAGCAAGTTCTTCCATTTGCTTTGCTGATGACCAGTGTCATTTAAATCTGCTGTCTGTGGATGCGACATCAAAGTCATGTACTGTTATTTCAGAGATGCAAAGAGTGTTTCTTGCAGACCTCAGCTTGCATCTGCACACAGGATTGCTGCATTCAGTGAGCTGCCATCCTTTCAGTGAGCTTTCCTTTAGTGAATCCTTTTTAATTAGAAAAAGGAAAAAAATATTGGCAAAATTCCCATCCTATTCACTGTGCATGGGAGGGGAGGAGTGAGGAGTTCTACATGGTCTTTGGTCTCACCTGGCTGGGGGAGCCCCAGAAAGCAGGAGTTGTCTTCCCCAGAGCTCACATGCTGCTTTGTTAGCTGTGTGCCACCAGCTGCAAGAACAGACATCCTCATTCACCAGAACAGAGCAAGTGATATATTCTCACACAGGGATGGCTCAGCCTCTGCTCCTCTGGGAAAGCATTTTATGAGACACTTCCATCTCTGACTGATGCTTCCACTGATGTGTGCATGACCAGCCTTGGTTCAGCTGCCCCTGCTGTAGCTGGAGATGGCGGGCGCTGCCTGTGGCAAACTGTTGAAGAAGGGAGATGGAACACACCAGCAAGTATCACCAGGACCAGTAGGAGACAGCAGCTGGAATATTTTGTCTAGCAAACATGGAAACTCTAGGCACTGCTGCTGCAGGCAAGCCATTGACCCCTGATTCCCTCAGTCGAAGATGGTGGCTTTCACGTTTTAATGTACTGACAACTGACATGACTATAACATGAGACTTTCAGGAGATGGCCAAAGCATGGTAGTATATTTGAGAGACCAAAAAGCCTGTATCTCTTATTTAGAAAGTTTATTTGTTCAAAATGTGTGCAGACTGGTCCTGAGAAGACCTACATAGGAGTTGGGGAGCACACTCATTCATGAGCACATCTGCACATTCATACAGAGGTGTTTTCCTTCTTTAGTAAACATGAGAATCCTTGACATGAGCAAACTGCCCATTTAATCCATCGTCCAGTGAGTGAATCATTGTGAGAAATAAGAGAGCAGATTTGGGACTTCACGTTTCCAAGTATTGGCTATTAATAGAAGCACTTACTGAGGTGGAAGCAAGCCAGTGGGAGGAGGGAGAAGGGTGCAACTGTTCCTGGTTTCCCTTATAAAGGCTAAATTTGAATTCTCTGCTCTTATAAATCAATATGTTCAGCCTGCTTTTTGTGTTAGTAGTGACACAGCAGGAAATACATAACAGAAGTAGGATCAGTTTCTCTGGAGCAGTGCCGCCAATAGCAGGTACTTGGTCTTTTCTCTGGAGAGGCCTGGGGGGACTTGCTCTTGGTACCTTTAAGATGGAAGCTGGCAACAGGGCTGCAAGAAGTTGCCTGTGTTCTCTCTCTAATACCATGAAAAATAGGGGTGCATTGCTCAGCATCCACCAGCAAATGCCGCAGGGACCATGGGCTTCTTTGTAGAGGTGGAAATTCAGTTCACCTGCTCTTCCTGTTGCATGAACAGGGCAGGTGCAATCTGAGACAGTGGGGAGGTGCAGCCTGTCCTGGGATGCAGGGCTGCAGATGCTGAGGGTGGTGAGGGCAGAAGCTGGGGAGAGCTGGAGGACAAGAGAAGTCAGCGTCGTGTGCATGTAACTTAAGAACTGCATGTCTTACAGCTGAAAAGAAAACGAGACTTAGATAAGTGTTTTCTTCTGCTACCTAGACGTGCAAAGGAAAAGCAACATGGCGAGGTAGCATTTCTATTACAAATATTTTAATGTTGATAGCACATGAGTGTAATGATGACCACAAGAAGAGAGGCCCACAGTACTATAAAAGGGATGCAAAGCAGTCTTCTGGTAGATTCAGATGTTCTGATCTATAGTTCACCTTGGGCAAGATCCTTATGCTCAAGTCTAACTGAAAATTCATTTTCTAACATGTATTTGGGAGTCTCAAATTCCCAGCAATCTGAGTACTTCTGAGTGGGGTTGTAATTCATTTGATTCCTGGTCTTAAATGAGGGTGATAACAACGGTGCTTCTCACTGCCCAGAGCTGTCAGTCTGCAAACACTGGCTCTGTATCTTGTTTTTATGCTTCACTAATGGGAGAACCGTAAGCAGCAGGGGACTTAATAGTTTCGAACAACAGTGCTGGTTGTTAGCTTTTGCAGAGTGGCTTTTTTCTCTTGAAGTTCCATTGGGCTCCTTACTTTTACAGATATGTCTGGAAATTGACTCTTAGCTCCATAAGTGACTGTTTTATGGAGATCTGGAGTTTCGAGTATCCAGCTGAGTTCAGCAGTACTGCCTTCTTCAGAAGAGCACCAAACTTGGTGACTTCACCATGTTTTCTCTTCAAATTTTTCTTCTCTGAGCATCTGTCCCCACCCTCCTTTCAGCTGTGGTATCCGTAAATGCTCTGCATTTGCTGACATCTTGGCTTTGGTCTGCCCATTGAATTAAGAGCAAAGCTACTATCTTGTTACAGTAAATCAGTTTTCATTCACAGTGCATAATTATTTAAATCAGCTTCCCCCCTGCCAAGTGAAGGGGACCTGACAGCTTCTTCAGGAGTTCCCTTTCAGGAAGATGATTCACATGCTGCCTCCGTGGAGACAGAATATTTGAATAATTTATTTATTATTAGCATTCAGTGTGTTTGCAGTGGTATTACCAAAGAAGTAAAATGAAGTCGGAGGGGTTGTACAGCACGTCCCAAAGGGAGTAATTTGAACAGCAGAGCTCGCCTTTGTTTGAGAAAGTGGGTAAAGCCCTGGCTGGGCTGCTGGAGTCCAGAGGGTGCTGGCAGGGACTCGTGTTTGTGTGCGGGTTTGGAAACACTGTGTGCATTCAATAGACAGTACCAGCCACAGACAGCATTTTGAAGTGATCCTTACAGAAACAGTCACTTTGGCATGACATTTTTGTCAATGTTCCGTGTAGTACGCTTGTAAACAGGGTGCTATGCATTGGGTGTAGCATGTTGATAGTCTTTTTATTCTTATTTTTCTACTTAAGTGTGTAAGTCAGTGGCCACAGCTGTGATTTAGTAAGTGCTCAAAGTGTGGCTGCATTAAGATGAATGTCAGAGCCGTGAGGAGGGAAGTGTGACAGCTGCCTTGCACAGGACGCCTGAGCCACCTTTGGAGTTGAAGAGGAGAAAGGCTGAAGTGCAGCAGACAGGTCTTGTTCACATTAGTTCATGTTGCGGAGTATGGCAAGATAAGTTTAAGTCCTGCTCTGCTGAAACTTGGTGACTTGCCTTTTAGATCTGCTCAGACATTTCTGCTATCTTTGCAGATAAGTTTGTGTATTTTGCAACAGTCCCTCGCAGTGACTTTGAAGGTCTTGCTCCTGAGTGACTCGGGACAGAGTTTACTGTCTTTGTTTACTTTCCCTAACAACTGGAGGGTGTGGGTGCCTGCTGCAGGCCAGTCGTGCTGCCATGCATGGGCACAGAGGTACAGCTGCCCTGCCACCCACCCTGCCTCCAGCAGGAGCAGCAGGAGTAAAACGGCACTTGGAAGTACACATGGGTGGGAGGAATAACTGCTGCTACAAGTACCTGCAGCCTGACCTGGCTGCCCCAGTTAGTAGAAGAGGACAGGAGAGGCTTCTCAAAGCCTAGAAGGGAGGCGGGAGGGGCTGTTCCTTGCCCAGATCAGTGCTGAGCTCATCTGCAGGTAGCAATGCTCCAGGAGCACTGCTAAATGATTGAGCTGATCTTAGCAAGCTCCTGCTCAGTGCCCTTCTCCTTGCCAGCCTATATACCCCGGTGTTCCCCGTTTCCCACCAGGAGCTGCTCCCTGCTCGGAGCTCGAGGCTCACGTGCCCATGCCCAGTGTTTCTGTGTGCCCAGGGCATGGTGAGCGTTGCCCAGGGGCTGCTGGTGATTGAGAAGTGCTGGGTGTGGTCTCCAGAGACACAGAGAAGTCTGGCAGCAGCGCATGTCAAACTTGTCCTGTCAGTGGCATGTGGGGCGGGCCCACCTCCAGCTAGGCTGGGTTGGAGCAGGATGGGTCAGCAACCCACATCAGGGACATGGCCTACTGCCGGCTTTACAACAGCAGTGCTCTGAGCGAGTCGTGGTTAGAAACGAGCAGTAGGATGCATGCAGTAGCATAGGACACGGTACAGTTTGTAAAGATTTCCAGAACTGTAAAATTACTGTGATTGTTGCCATCAGGATCTTCGGGCTGATGAGCTGGAGCATATGCTCCATGCTGAGAGCCTGCTACTGTTTGGCATTCCTTCACTGTGAAGGTGGCTTGTATTAGAAGTAATCTTGGCTTTCATAACTGTAGATACTGTTTGAGAGTACAGCCACGAGAGAGGCATACGCCTGTGCCTTACGTGGAGATGACTAAAATAAGAACAGTTTTGCAGTTGTGTCACTGAGCAGTTCTGGTGGTGTGTAGTTTGCTACGAACAGGGAAAGCTGTTGTCAAGTTGGGCTGTTCCTTGATAGCATGTCAGGTTTCTTGAGACATAGCTACCCTGAGAGAATTAAAAGAAGAACTCTGGGAATTTTTAAGAAGCTTTTGTGCTAGGACTTCCTTATGTCATGGGCAGTTAGACATCCCTCGGCAGACCGAGGCTTCCCAGCTGGTAAACAGAAGAAAGTTATGGGAAAAGCAGCAACGGTGCTGCTCCTGAGAGATGTTTGTGTCTTGTGTTTTTTGTGTTAGTGGTGTCTGTGGTTAATATTGGCAATAATAGTTCCTTTTCAACATGCAAAGAATTTCTGCCTGCTGGTCTGAGCTGATTGCGGTACTGCTGGTTAAAGACTGGTAGGTTTTTGGTTCCATAAATGCATTTCTTAAGCATCAACAAGAAATGGTAAATTAATGGAAATGGCATATTGCTAAGCGAGCCTAATGTTATTTGAGCACTAGAGAAAACTAGAGAGGATCTTAAAGTGGAAGGGTGGTTAGCAGTATTCACATTTCACGCTGTTATTTAAGCTGAATGTGGAAAAAACAGTTGGTTTCAGATATTGGAATAAAACTTAACCACTAGAAATTCTTCAGTTGTACACTTGAGAGCATGCGGAGCTCTGGGGTCACTCAAGTTTGTTCTCACACATTGCTTTATTTTGGTGCAATTTATAGCAGACTTGAAAGTGCACTGGGACTTGAAGAGGGAAGGAAGTGGGGTTTTTCCCTTTATCAGTAGAAGTACAGCATGTTCAGAAACCCAAAAACCGAATCTGGGACTCATTATGGGATAAGTAATCCTTTACGCTATCCATGTCAGTCTGCTTAAAGTGCACCTGCCGGGGCGGTAGACTGGGAACATGAACCTATGGTAGATCCAACACTTCTTCCTTCCATTCCTCTCTCATTTAAAGGAAAGATAAGTTGCATTTGCATCCTGGAGGATAAATTCTTTAAGCAGTCCTCTCAAATCAGCAGGAGATAAACTCCCATTTTTGTGCATAAGTGATCTTTGGCAGAAGTGCTTAAGACTTTTAAGCTGGTGAAATAATTGATCCTCTTGTTAATGCTTTTAATACTGACCACAAATCAGCAAAGAAAATGTGACTTCATATTTAAGCTATCTTGGGACAGCTTCCATCAATTTGGAAATGCCATTATAAGATGCTTGGCTTCTTTTTACGTGTTGTTTTTTTTTTTTCCTCAAAGTTTTAGTTCTTTTTAAAGGTCAAAGTCTCTCAGTGGTTGCAGCTGCATAAAATAAAGCTAATATGTTCACTTTCTCTCTGATAATGTTTATTTCTGTGTCTGGTCTATCACGCTGCTCTCTAATGCAGAAGAAGGATTTGGTGAAATTGAAATTAAAGTTGTTTGTGGAGCAATGGGAAAGTCCAGTCCTGAATTTTATACGTATACTCAATGATAACGTAGATATTCTTACCCTCATGTCTTTTAATTTCATTTTTCTACAATACATCCCTGCAGTGAAGCTTTTAAACAGTGCTTCTTTGTTTCATGTGAATGCACATGTTGTTTTTCTTTATAATAGGATATGCTGCTTTGTGAAACACGTGTTGAGTTCCATCATTCAGTTTCTGATACTAACAAATAAGTTGTTTCTCCTGAAACAAGAACAACAAATTTTCTCTTGGGTTTCTCAAAGTTTCTCTTGGGAGGCAAAGACAAAATAGCTAAGGCCAGACAACCTGATCAGCTGTGTGAACAAATGTCTGCACCTGTGTGTATATTTAAACAAATGTATGTGTGTATATTTAAACAAATGTATTTAAATATAAATGTGTGTTATCAAATATATTGAGCATGTACAAATAAATCTGTAGTCATATAGGAAAGTAACCCTTTTTGTGCTGTAGATTTGGTTCATCTCCCCTGCTTCCTTTCCTATGTTGGTAACTTGGCTGCTTCTTTTAATAGGGTACAATATCTTGCACAGATACAGCTGCTTCTACTCTTTACCTGCAAAGGAAGCCTCCGTTGTAGGTGTAAGAACACGAGGCCTGAAATATGCGACCTGGTGTCTAAGCGAGGGTTTGATGTGTCTGGAGAACAGCACTGATTCTGGAGAACAACACTGATGTTTGCTCCCAATTGTTTTACCAGAATTAATCCCAGAAAGGCAACCTGTGTGCACATGGATGTTCAGAGTGCAGTTTCACATCAGAAGACAAGAGAAGCAGCTTGGTACTGTCTGCTCAAATTGATGCCTAAGGCACCCAGTAAACCCTTGGCTTCCCAGTACAGTCTGATGAACTGCTTAGTGCTTGAAGGCAGAAGTGGCAAGGGGCAGAACTTGATGGGAGCAAAATTCAGCGACTAGGCAGTACTGCACGGTCATGGCTCCATGGCTTTTCTGTTGGGTCACCATGGATTAGCAAAGCTCCAGTGACTCCTAAAGAACAAGACCCAGAGTTACTGGCAGATTTCTGAAGTGAATCCTTCTGAAATTGTGTTGCCAAGATCAGCAGTTACTGTCTTACCAGAGCTGCAGGTACATATAGGTCAGTGGTATCCAAATTTGTGTTGTAGATGTTTCATGAGTTGCCTGCTGTCTTTAGAGATGCCCCCTCTGCCTTTCACGTGAGTAATTTCCCAAAGAGTGACGCATTAAGCTCTTCCAGGTAGCCCTTAGCTCCTGCTCTTGGGAGGACAGTGAGCAGAACTTCCAGAAAAAAACACTGCTGAGTTTTTGACCGATACTTTATTTCACTGTGGTTAACTGCAGGAAGAAAACTTAAATACTTATTTTTCAAGAGGAGGAAAATGAAATGTAAAAGACCCAAATGAAATGTGCGAGTTTACAAGACTGTTGAACGTCTCTTTAGCGATCCACAGATGGAGTGTAATGGCTTAAGATGATGATAGTGAACTATCAGCCTAACTAAAGGCATCTCTTACTTTTTATTTGAGTTCATCTGAACAAACTGAGATGTTGTGGCAGTACTTAGAGTGCTTCAATAATAATGTTTTCCACTGAAGATTGGTTTAAAATGGTAATAAGGAAAAAATGTACCTTAGAGTAGATCTATTATGTGAAAACATCCCAAGTAATACCGTTCTTCTGTATTGAAGTTTTCTTGTCCTCTCAGTGCTTCAGGAGCAGAGTTTCCCTGGGCAGGAGGCTGGTGGCTTCAGATGGCATGGCTGGGAGCTGCAGTCAGCCCCCCTTGGGGGCCGTTAGGGTCCCCGGTGCCAGGTGTGCCCCACAAAGGGTAGAGCCAGACGACCTCTCAAAAAGGGAAGTGACTCCCAGTTTTAGGCGATTTGAAAAACAACTTCCAGACTCATGGAAGGAGAAACATGGTGCCGAGGACTAATGGGATGAGCTGTGGTTAGGATTAAAGATATTTTTAGAAATGCCCGGTTGCATCCAACTGGCCAGTCTCAGATCTTAATGTACGTTCTTCTCTGCTTGGATTCTGTGAGCTGGAAAAGAACAGTTTTACACAGGGCACTAAGTTTACAAAATGACTCATGATTTAGCTAATACTAATGAATTCTGGAAAACTTGTGAAGTTGGGGAAGATTTCAGCATGCCCTTCTTGTTAGACCAACACAAAGATTTGTCCCAGCTTTCACTGCACTGCTGTGTGGTGGTGGTTTCACAAGTCGTATTTCTTCTGCACTTGCTGAACCATGTCAGACTGCTGCTGTGCCATAATATATTCTCCTTACGAAGCTGATTGTCAGGTCAATTAGCTATTGGTAGTGATTTGTCTACTATAAGTAGATGACAGGTCTAAAAAACAAAAAAGGCTTGTGTCTTTCAATGCAAATTTAATTAATCTCTCGTGTTGTGTACTTCAGAATGCAGTTCTTCCTATTATATAATCATTTAATTTATTTTTTTTTTATGTTAGTCTCCTCCTTTATTCAGTGCATGAACTGAGAAATTTAAATGTGGTGGATTACTGTAAATCTCGTTAGATCTTGAATGTTAAATGCTTCATCTTTCAAGTGGATTTAAACTTTGTTCTTCGTAGGGATATTCTTCCACCCTTAGGACTTTTATTTAGATTCATTACTTGTAAAGAAAATGTGAAGTGTTAGTTCTGCCATGTTTTTGCATGCTGCATGCCAGTTCTGCACAGGATGAAATTTATTCACTGTTTTATTATCAGAGGTGTTATAAAAGTGAAATGGAAAAGAATTTTTGAGTGCCCATTGTAAAAGCTTGAATTGTCTCAGTTACAGACTAAGGTACCCGTTTAAAACAGAAAGTTTGTTCTTCCATTTAGTTGTTTATTCAGTTTATTCCACTTGCCTCTGCCCATTATGAATGTTGGTACCATAATTTATGGTTTCCTTCACTGAAATTGTAACTCTGGGTCAATTTCTGCTATCAAGGAAAACTTGTGTTTTTCAAGAAGTCATAATCTGGTCACTATAGTAGAAAAACATTATATCATATCTAAGTTTATTCGGTCCATCTTTCAGACATGCATGGCACTCCACAGAAAATCATAGTGACAGTTGTTTGTCATACAATGTATAATATCTAAATGTAACATCTATGTATACATGTAATAGGTGTAGTCTTCAAAATCTGTGTAATATTTTCAAGAATCATAAACAATATTTGGATTGTGCTGATAACTCTGAACAGTTATCATATATCTTCAGAGTACTTTCAAGCATTATGTAATGAGTTTGCACAGCATACTTTTCAGTAGCTTTGAGTGAGTACTGATACCCCAGGCTTAAATGGAGACTTTGAGCCAATCAGGTATGGCAAGAGCCACAGAATCCCTGAACCCACCTTGATTCCTTTATCTCAAGAGAAATTCCCGTCGTAGTCAAGAAACACTCTGCGAAATGAAGTGTCTGCCTCTCTGTTTTGGACACTGAGTATGGGAGGCCTGAATGAATACTTGCATGGTAAGAAATTTACCGTATGTTTTTGGTGTCAGTGGTGGATGTTTACTGCACTGGGATTTCTTCATAAGAGACTAGAAGTATGAGGTATTAAAGTATTAAATGACATTCAGCACTTGACCAAGGGAAAAAGGACACATGCTGAACAAAGAGTAGGGAAAGGAACTGGAGAAAGGATAATCATCCATGTAAGGTGGTTGTAAATCCCATTAGTATTTCCATGGCCAGACAGCATCTTTTCATCTCTTGATCATCTGCATGGCTCCACACTGCAGGCCTGGCTGCTGAGTAGGGTTTCGGTCAGCTCTCCCTGTGACACTGTCCATTGTGGGTTCTACAGCTTCTGCACATGAACTCTGAAATTTCAGCCAGGAGATGAAGGCTTTATGGGGTGCCCTTGCATTCCATGCTGTTGGCTGGAGCATGCAGCTCACTCTATCTGTGCAACTATTGGAGCAGTCACATAAGCAAGTCTGTAATTTCCTGCAGTATTTTTTCTATTTAAAGTACTCGAATCACAGAGCACTCAAATTAAGCAGTTCATGCTCTTTGGAATTGAAGAGAGTGCCTTGGAGAAACTCTCCAACTGCAGCTGAATTAATGCTAACAGGGGCCTGAGGATTGCTAGCAAAAATGAGTGGATGAGGGGCTGACAAACCTGGCAGAGTTTCAGGAAGCAAGGGTGGGGTGGCTGGGGAGCATTATCTTATCTAAATGGTAATTTCTATTCTGTACGTTAATTAAAACACACAGTGTACAAACGAGCATTTAGGAAATCTTTCGGAGGATCTTTTCCTGAGGGGGTATTTTGGAAGTAAATTGCAAGCTGTACATGTCTACTCGGTGCAGCCTCCAAGAACGGTATGGTAGCAAATGATCCAAATTATATTCCATGTTCTAGCAAGAAGTTTTGTTTATGTAGGAATTTGGGGTGGAATTTGTTTTATTTTGTACTTAATAATGCATTTTTGGTAGTCTGATTCTCTCAGCAGTTAAGAGAAAAGATTTTACTTGTTTCTTAATGCTTCTTCTTGAAGACTGCTTTAACGTATCCAGGAACCAGTTGGGATGAGTTAAACCAGTTATAGGAGGGGCTGATTGGGTGTTTAAGTGTGGAAACAAGGTTCCCATTCTACTATCAGAAAATGTTTACATGGGAGGCATGTTTTTCGTTACCAGGTTGGTTTTGCTTTCTTTGCTGCCTTCCTGTGCATTCATGTCTGATCTGTTTGCAGTCTTGCTTCTGTGTAGCATCTCATGATTTGCTTTTTGGGTGGAACGATCTCATGCACTGGCAGAGGTGGGTACTATTGGTATTTTATTTGCTGCTTTGCCTTTTTAAGGAACATGGGCACATACCACTTAAAAAAACAATAACATACCAATTCTTCTGTAAAATGTTCCTCACTTGAAAAACTGTAGAATTTATCGTATTCTTGGTAATAGCAATGACCTCAGGTGTAGCAAATGAATAATAACGAAAGCCAGATAATGGGTTTAGAGGCAGTGATTTTGGTTTTTGAATTTTTGCAGGAGAACAAATATTTCCTGTCATGAGAAAGAGAAGTTACAGATGCTTGTGTGGAATTAAGAGGGATTTGGAAATGAGAAGTAACCCTGTTCCTCAAATATGAAACTGCATGGGTTTTCCTGGGTATTTCAGTGAAATCCACTCTCCTAATCTAATCCAAATAATTAGATTTTGGATTAAGGTAGGCTATATTCATCAGAACCAAAACAGGTAGGGATAATTTTTGTCTAGTCTGTATCCTCTCTCGTTACACCTTGCTTAGTTTTCCCATTTATGAACCTTTGTATCTTTTCCTTCAATTATTAGTCTACAGCAAAGTGCAAAAGATATTAAGGATAGAAGCAGAGAAAAAGACAAATGCTGACCTTTCTAGTTGGCTCTTGAAACCTGAAATATTTACCATTCTTAAGGATTAATAATGTGGCATGATTTGTCATCCAAACCAAGTATTTCTTGCTTCTTCATGAAGCCTACCCTTAGACAAATAAATATCTGCTGGTGCCTCCATGTGATGGATTTTTATACATTGTTATAAAGAAATCTTACTTCCAAGTGATTCAGAATGAACTTCAGAGCGAAACAGGCTGCTCTGTGGGTCCCCTTGCTTTCCACACTAAGTGCAATCCTGGTTGGAAATGAATGGCTCACTTCTGTATCTGAAGTCTTTGGCACCAGGAATTAAGACTTAATCATGCCCTGCATTGATGGGTAGCAGAGCAGAACGGCTCTCTCTGAGCTGACAGGATGGTGTTTTGTTCTTTGCTCGTGTTCTCTGGAGGTAGTGGGAAGGGCTGTGAAACCTCTGATTTGTTGCTCCACTATGGATTAGGGGTTTTCAAGCATAACTTGGAGATTTTTTTCTCTCTGGTGGTATTGAGGTTGAGATGTCTGGTAGTATCCTAGAAAGCATAATGATTACGCCACTAGGATCTTGCTTATTTTTAATGTGTTCTATGAACTAGCTAGGACTAACTATTTGCATTGCAGAGTTTTACAGTGAGTTTTATTAGCAGAGGATAATGACTTCAGCATACCCCTGGCAAATCTATGGTCTCTTCACAATATGGACTCAGAAAATCTGATGAAACAGATTGGTTTTGTTTGGAATGCTGGTCTGTTAAAAGTGCCTGTGAAAAGGATGCCAGAAAGGACTGTACTTTTTACAAAGAAACAAAGCAAACATATAAAAACAAAGCGACCTTTCCTGTGGCTTTGTTGCTGTGATAAATACAGTGAGTTCCGGGAACTTCTGAAAGGGAGTCTTTAAAACTGATCTGACACACAAAAGTGCAAACATTGAGCTAATCTTGAAGAGCAAGTAAAATCACATTGTATTTGACTTTGAAAGGGATGGTAAACTCTATCCTGCTGGGTCTCTGCGGGATGAACGAGCACTGATGTTTCAGAATCAAAGTAGCCCATGTAAATTCAGTCTTACGTGTTATGTAACAGCTGAGGGTTTTAGGAGAATTATGACGTAAAAGCTTGGTGCTTATTTAATAAACTGATCATTAATTACAGTTCGGCAGTTTGCTACTGGAGTGAAATGAGGAGTAGCCGTACAGCCCTTTCCATTTTAATCACAGCATCTGTTTTGAAGATAAGTTTCTCTCCCCCTAATGGACGTTTTCTGTGTTGGTGCTGTATGTGTGTTGTTGGCAATGTTTTAGCACAGAGTTGTTTATTCTGTGGGGGTTGGTATGTGCCCCCTCTGTGAGACACTGACCCATTCACTCAGGGCAAACAGCACTAACTAATTGCTGCCCATTGTAGCTGCTTTTGATCTTACTTTCCTAGCTACACTTCTCCCTTTTTTGCCCGTCTCTCTTCTACCTCTTCCAATTAAATCATGCAGTTGTAGAGGAAGGCATGTGTCTTTGTACCAGCGTTATAAAGCAGCAACTTTGTAGGCTGTTTGTACTTAAATCTGCTTAGAAGCTGTGCTGTAACTGGTGTGGGGATCCATCAGCAGCTATCAGGATCTCCAATTAAAAACTTCAAGTAAGGTACCAGCTGCTTAAAGTTTGGGACCACCTGTCAAGAGTGCATATGAATCTGCCATGTACCATGGCAGCCACTTCCACATTGAATGTAAAACCAGCACAACTTGGAACTTTGATTCTTCATGAATAAAAGCATTTTCCAAGAATAGTTAACCCCAAACATTGCAGTGAAGCACGGAGCTTCTTGTTGGTCAGAAGTATGAGCAAAAATTGCCTTTTTCCGAGGGGTTCAGTGAATGCCGAATAATGATGCTCCAGTCTTGATGCCAGTTCCTGCAGTCATTTTCTCTCGTGGCCATCAGCAGAATAAAACCAAATGGGTTCCTTTTACTTGAACCTTTGGCAAAAGACAGTGTTCTCAGCAAACAGTATTGGGTGCTGATATCAACAGGTCCTTGGGTAAAGGATTACCAGTTCTTTTTAGGCGGGAAATATGATGTTTTCACCCCTAACCTTCTGGTTGCTTAGGAGGAAGTCCTAATTTCATACTAGAACAAAGGAAAAAAAATAGTGCTGTGCTTACCTACTGGGGTTGTTGGAGGGAACAGGATTGCTACGTTGCCTTGCCTGAATGTAGGCTTTAATTGCTTTCCTTCTTTTGTAGTGGAGCTTAATAGAGCAGCATATCATCTGATGCAGCAGAATAAAGGCTTTCAGGAACACTGTTCATGAGCGCTAGAACTAAGCCTGCACGTGGCAGCCTGGTGCAGCACTGCACGCCTGGTACAGTGCTGGCTGCCAGTGTGTTGGTCTGCAGAGGACAGAAACCCCAGCGGTGGCTTTCAGCTCCATCACACAAACTGCCAGGTGTGCCCTGGGAGTCTGCTGCTTACAGCGGCTCTAACCTAGGGGCTTCAGACTGCCTGTGTTCTTGATGAGTGGTTTGCTTTGCATTCCAATCTGTAAAGAGTGAGAGTTTGCTGTAGGAGTTGAGTGCTGACAAGTCCCTTTCATGTAGCCATGGTTTGAACAAGTGCAAAGAGTTCTTTCTGAAATACCAGCATAAATTGGGAGCTTTAATCTTAATTAGGGCGTGTATGTTGCAAAGTGAATTGTAGGGGGAAAAAAGTTGCCACCTTATTTTTAATTATATTTGTACAACTTTTTATACAGTAATTATGTGTTTTACTCTGAACATCAAGTTATATTGGGAAATAAATGGTATAGGCTGAGCCTGAATTTTAAGTGTGAGCAATGTTTAAAAAGCAATTAGCACAGAGAGGTGTACTGAGTGATAAATGGGGGAGGAGGCAAGCAATTGAAAGCGAAATGATCTTGCTCTAACAGCTTTCTGCTCACGAGATGCGGTAGTGAAGCAGCTCGTGCATTGTGTGGATTTCTGTTGGGCTTTTGTGCAAGACACGTTCCGTGGCAGCGTGACCTTCACATGCACAGCTCCAGCTGGGAGCTCAACTTTCCCAGTGGCTTTGATTTGCTCACAGCATTGACAAGTGCTTGACTGCATAAGCAGTGTTTCCTGAATATGACATAACTTTAACTATTAAAAGTTTGAGTATTGTTGTGGTTTTGGAAGACATTAACAAGGTGAGATTTCTGTCAGTCCGGCGTTTCCTCACAGTGACTCACAGACCTGTGTGCAGCGCTGGTAGGTGGACATTTGGCAACTTGGACATGGTTCTAACATGTTCAAAAATAAGCAGACTGAAACTCAGAGAAGCTGGCAGTAGTGCCACCATGTTATCCAAGGGGCATTTGGACTACTAATCAGTGTAAAGTATTTCCTTTCTATGCAGTTTTCTCATCTGGGTTCACATGCCTGACAGCCAGGCACATGAATGAGAGCAGTGCTTGCACGGTAATGGGAG
This sequence comes from Aquila spilogaster, assembly GCA_024606505.1. Classification (NCBI taxonomy): domain Eukaryota; kingdom Metazoa; phylum Chordata; class Aves; order Accipitriformes; family Accipitridae; genus Aquila; species Aquila spilogaster. The sequence goes on from JANHGO010000042.1 coordinate 25,780,452, forward strand.
AGCAGACCCCCATGACTGAAGCTTTCAGTCATGCATTTCTCTTCCTTCCAGAAATTACAAGTGGAAGAACTGAAGTAATAGAATTTGGGAAGTAAATTTAGGGAGATAGTGTGGGTGATGACTCATTACTTCAGCTCAGTTTCTACATTTTGAAATGTTAGTTTTGTCTGTAATGTAAAACTCCTCCCAAGGATTAGGCTGGTTTTAATCTCTGCTTGTGTTCAGGACAGCAAGCAATTTACCAGAGTTAGGGAGACTCAGTACTAACAGTTCTGATTCAATTTGCTGAAAGGAATAAAGAAAATTAAGTTTTTGTGGTGTTTTGAAAGCTCATTTCTTTAAAGACCTTCCAGATATTTAAGCTTCTGACTCTTAGAAGTGCGGTGGAATTCATTTTATATGCAGAACAACAATATTTTGATATATGAATGAATTTTTAGAGCTTTACTGCAATTGCTATATTTAGAAGTAGTGCTTATTTAGAAATTATAAAGCGTGGTTTTCCTTTCCTGATGGGTTGTAGTCTATTTGTGCTACCAGACATACATCTCTATAGCTGTGCCTGCTAGGTTTGTTAATACAGCGTTACAGGTAAATTCTCCTGTCAATAATAGCATGTGACTGAAAGACTTTGTTGTTGTTGTTGTTTTGTGTAGCTGCATCTGTTAACTAGAGAATTTCTTTCACGGTGTCACCAAGTCCAGCTCACTGTCAGCATCGCTGTGTCACTAAGTTATACGTTGCTCCAGAATGGACGTGGGCTGGGCAAGCGGGGTTGTGGCTACTAAGGATGAAGTCTGTGTGCTGTATTCTCATCAGTGTTCACCCTCCCACCCACAACCTCTCATGCGTTTCAAATCATGTTCTGACGATATCTGGGCAAGAACTTGAAATTGGAATGTTTCAGTGTATTATTTATCCTTATCAAAACTGGAAAATTTCTCAGCGCAGTTACTGCTAAACAGCGTCATGGTTGTGCAGATAAGTGTGCCTTTTGGGGAAGAATTACCACTAATAAAGCATTTCAGAGCATGGTGACAGCATCAGTGCTATGGAGAACTCTGTAGCTGAAGGTCAGAGCACACTCTGTGATGGGAAGCTTTGCTGCAAAGTGCAGTTTGTTCTGGCACTGTGCTGCACACTTTGCCCACAGTTGTGTGGTTTGTTGACTCCTTGCTGTCTCCCAACAAAACCTGTTCCAGACCACTGTTGCTATCACTGGAAATGGAGCATAAGTTTGAAACCAAAAGGCTCCCTGGATTTCACGTTGCAGCAGTCACAGAGGAAGGCAGGAAAACAATGCTGCCAGGGGGAAAGAACAAAATGGGGAATAAAACTGTCACCAAGGCTCAGAAGAGGAGATCGCAAGGCTTGACTGTCCACTAGTTAACGTTATTTCTTGTTTAGGAATTAAGAGTCCATGAATATTTTTAACCAATTGCGTATAATTCAGATTATTTCTATTTTGTGTACTGTTCAGAGATGTAAGTTGGAATTTCTTTCCTATGTGTAGGGGCCATTAGTTTAAAATATTGACATAAAGGAATAGGACTTTGGGTGGGTTTTTCAGGTCTCTGTTTCTTAAAAAATTGCTTATACCAAGTATGTTTTAAAATGTTTTGTTTCATATCGCCGGTTTGAAGTGGAGGTCAAGTCAGCACTGCAGCAGCCACCACGTACAACTGTATGAAGAACATCCTTTTGTAAATATCAGTCTATACATCTTTGAGTGTTTTATGGAATGTAACATAAAAGGCACGTTCCTTGCCAAAACTTCCTTTATGCTGGGCTTCTCTCTAATGTGATTTCCATCAGTTAAGGAATAAAGAGAGAGTGTTTTGGGGTCCGTTTTGCTTGGCAGTGCACAAAGGAAAAGAAGCTTGAGGTGGGGGGGAGGAGTATTATTTCTCAGCTACTTCACACAAAGAAATACTGTACTGCTTTCAGAAATCCCTTAGTACAAATGCCTCCTGTCATAGGCAATCAGTGTTACGCCATTTTGACACAGCTGTACAGGATACTGCAGTGTTTATGAAATTGTTGTCCTGGACTCAGTACAGGAGGGCTGCAACTGAGCTAAAGCTCTAAGTCTGATTTTCAGTGCTCATATTGGTGCTAATTGTGAAGCAAGAACTGCTTTAGTGGGTAGTTCTTGTCAAATGGCATCATTGAACACAGTGCCCTTAAAGGATGAGGCTAACCAAGCATAGAGCTGCTTGGAAGGACTGGGGCTGTCTGTCTGTCTTTGGGTCTGTGCTGCTGTGTGCACAGGAAGGAGTAAGAGAAATCCTCCATCACATGTGTGGCACTTGTGTTGACTTTGTAAGCATGCCTCTATCAAAACCCTGGTAGTGTAAAATGTGTTTGTCTATTCTTTCTTTAGCTGGAACTTAAACCTGGTTACTTAGTTGAATGTTCCATCCTAGAATGGATCCAAACAGTGTGGGAGGGCTGGACATTTTGCAAGCTTCTTATTTCAAGCCTTTATACCCATAGCAGTAGATATCCTACCAGTATATTACACTGTCCCAAAAATCCTGACTGTAAAACACCAAGTTCTTGGCTCTGTCTTCTGTTGCTGGAAGTGGTATCTGCCAGATCTCTGCACCAGCAGATGAGGTTTGACTGGGAAAAACAGCTGGACTCACGCATCACTGAGGTAGGGAGGGAGGGAGAGCTGTAAACCCTGTCTGGAGCAGGTAGTGCTGCTGCCAAAGAGGGGATGGCCCTGGCTGGCAGCAGTTAGCCGAGCTCCAGCTGCTGCGTAAAGGCTCTTGTGTGAGGCTTGCTGCCCTGTGCTGACTGCTTGATGTGTGTTGAAGTTGTTCTGCTGCTGTAGTCCTGCACAGGGAAAAGCAGAAGGTAAAAAGCTGTAGTTCCCAGCTGTTGATCGCATAAGCATGTGCACAGGAATGTACTTCATGTTTGTTAAGCTCACATCCCGGTTACCCTCTTCTAAATGAGCTGTGTAATACTGAAAATGAGATAATAGTAAATAAAATGTTCAACCTACTTTGCAACTGTCAATAAACACATGTATCCATTTTAGGTTGTGTGCACACATTTGGTTATGAGATGTTCCTGCAGACCTGGTGCTTGTTTTTCTTTGTATGTATCTCCTTTTGGGAGTAGCATATGAATTTTCTCCTCTAATTATAATCCTGTGCTGCTTAAACTAGGTTAGTAATGATGAGAGTGGCCATTACTTCATTAATGTGTAAGAAGAAAGTAGGATTCAACTCCCTCGACTTCTGCTGGTCACAAGTACTTCGAAGGCAGGTGACGTTATTCTCACGCTTGGCTTTTGAATATGTTATCTTTTCTGTGCTCCAAACATCAAACTTCCTCTTCAGTGGACTGTGAGAACATCCTCTAGAGCTGGCTTGTTGACTTAAAATGGAAGGTGAAAATTTTATCAGACTTACTGGTGCTACACCAAATTCCATTGGATTTCTTGGTTTCCTTACATTTTTAATTTTCATGACAGTATTTCCTTTAAAATTTAGTTTCAAGAGCTCATTTCTTGGTGTTGCTTCAGTAAGGCAGCCTGCTCTACGTGTTTCCATTTTATTCACACTGAGCAAGGGAATCCTGACGTGCAACTGACAGTTGTTCTGTATTCGTGGGAACTTCCTTTTTTGGTCTTTCAGTTTTTTGCTTCCCCCAGCGCACCTCTGCTATTTCGTTTCTCGTGGGCATTGACATGTGCTCAGTTTAACGGTTTTCTTCAGTAGTTTCCGAGGTTTTTCAGCTTCTTTTGGGTTCTTGCTCTTGTATTTCCATTTAAAAGTCTTCTCTCCTTCCATAGATTATTTTGCAGTTTTGCTTGAAGTAAGACGGAACAAATTCTACATGTTAAAGTGAACTGTAATTTTGTGTTTAGCACAGATCAGATTTTAATTCAGTTTTCTTTAGACGTGGTTTGCTGTAAAGGCACGCTGGGTATTTTAGTGCCGGTACACCTTGTTCCTTTATGTTTGCTGTTGGTGTGGATATGGGCTGCTGGCAGTAAGAAGAAGGATTTTTATCGATATTTATATAAGGTGTGTGGTTTATTTTTCCCCATTGGATGTGTTGTTAAATAATAACTGCTGTAGTTCTGTGTTACTCTCAGGTAACTTTATAAAATACATGCATCGCTTGAAGGATTAGCGTTTTTTTACTCTAAACTGTTGCATGGAGAATAGTGTTCAGTATATAATGTGTTAGACCGTGACAGGAAGAAATGTGTTCCTTAGGTGGAAAGAGGGAGATGTATGACATTCTGGTGACACGTATATAATTAGTTTTGGGGAAGTGAGGGAGAGTTATGACTTGTGGCCGTCTATGTATTTAAATGGGTTTTGTTATTTCCTTGGGCAGATCTAGAAGGCTGGAGCAGAACTGCAGTCCTCGTGGTGTGCTTCTCCTTTGCAGCGGTAGAGCAGGCCGTGCACTCGGGGCAGACAAGATGAGGTGCAGGTCACCCTGTCACAGCACAAGAAGCAATCGCTCACTTCTGCATATTGCGGAGCCTGCTTTTCAGATGTCCTAATCTTTGTCTCAGCTGCGGCAAGCTAGAGATGAGGGCATGGGTTGGGCCTTGTGCTTCCTGAGCTGCGGCCGGCTCCTCCATTCAGGCTGTCTGATTTTACGTTGAGCTGGAAGATGTGTGAGGAGACACATACTGTCAGAGTTGGCTGGTTACTGCTTAAAAGGTAAAGACAGGCAAATGCTGAAAAGTAAAGCCTTCCTCCTGCCTGACCGGCCAAAACATGGGAAATGAGGCCAGCCACGTGCAAACCAAACACTTCCTCTGCGATGTGAGAGGGAGAGGCGGCTTTGAGGCATGGCCGTGCTTCCTGAGGTGCCGTGACGGGGCCGCGTGGGGTGGGAGGTGCTGCTGCTGTTGTCTTCCCTCGCTCTCTGCACACACAGAGTTTCAGGTAATTAAGCTGGTAGACCAAGGCCTGTATTTTTGTAACTTTTTTCACCTCTTCCAGCTTGCCAAAATACAAAGCACAAACAGTGAAAGGGATCTTCCGTAGGGTGTATTTGGAAAGCTTTTATAATAGTTTATTTTAAATCCTTGCCTCTGTGTGGGTGAAACGTAATTAAAGCGAGAACTGCATTGCTAGTTCTGAAAAAGCATATGTCATCAGAGTTTTTATTTCTGAAATCTCTAATTCTGGAAAAATACTGGAAAGCAACTGACATAGAAGCCTGGCTGCGCTGTGAATAGTGCAGAAGTATTTTAGTGACTGTAGTACTAATAAGCAGAACACTTTTTTTTTTCATTTAATTTTTTTAAATGGCATTAGTATTCCAAACAGCAAAATCCCTGGCTGGAGAATTGTAGAAATGATGATTGCTCATTAGCAAATAGAATACAGATGTTCTGTTCATTTTGCCTGAGTGCTTCACATAAACACCTTGGGGAGTGACTGGCACAGAGTACAAAACTTGGTAGCGTGACAGTGTGCTTGGCACTTTGGGGCTGACAACAGAAGCAGAAGCATACTGTGTAATTTTGTAAAATTTCTTGTAATATTTTAATCATTTGTAGTGTTTGTGTAATGCGAGAACTTTTAGAGGTGGGAGGTATCTGTGGGGCTGTCATCGCCACCAAAAACTGTAGTGGGTCAACTGTATGGAGGGCTGTTCATGTGTTTCTGGTTGACTTTCTACCTTCAGTTCACAAAGGAGCAGGTTTCCATCCGCCTCCAGGTCTGTGAGTCTTGTATCAACTGTAGGTTTCTCTATTTGCCTTAGCAGTTGCCCAGAATTTCCTGGCCTCTGAGGTGGCATCTTTTTGTTCCTTCCTCATATATCTCTCAGTCTCTGGTTACCAGGTGAGGTTCCTCCTCTGCCCTTCCATTGCTTTATCCTCTCTGCCCCAGCAATCACAGTTACTTTTTTTTCCTTTATTTTAGAGTGAAGTTTTTCTTCTGCACTCAGGAAATCGCTCTGAGTGGGAGCTGCTGTATTTTGAATCATACCTGACTGCTGTTGAGCACGTACTAAATAGGGACTGGAGCAGTAAAGCACCGTTAGGGACTTTGTGATAGCTGTGTGTAGGAGCTGTGGTGATGTGCTTCCCAGCATGGTGTTGCTGAATGAATGGTTCTGTGTGACTGCCCGCGGTGCCGATGGAGGATCTGGAAGGGGAGATGCCCCTGCCCTGTTGGCAGAACTCAGGGGGTTATGCTCTCAGTGTCCTTTGCTGCTGTTCTCCGCTCCTTGCAGAGTAGATTGGTCCCTTTGGGTGAAGATACAAGAATCATATATATATGTATTTTAAGTTGTGTTAAAAATTGCCAAATTTTGTTCTTGAGATCTTTGTGGACTTTTGAAGAAAGGAGATTCCTTGCTGTGGTACTACTCTGGCCTCTTGCTATGATGTGTGTTGTACTTGTTTAGTTGCCAGGCCAGGCTGGGAAGGAACTGAATGAACTGGGAAAGTTTCAAAATGCATAAATTTTATTAAAGAATATATTGACTCTGGTTGGTTCTTTTCCCTAATTTTTTTTTTTTTAATTGAATGAGAAGCCTTCAAATTATGACCATAAAGTCACAGAGTAGTAAAGGTGTGCTTCAAAGCAGAACAACCATACCTCCTTCAGACTTCAGCTGAGCTGCCATATGCCAGACCTGACTCCTGTTCGAGCTACTCTTGCAGAATTACTACGTAGTGTTACATCCTTGTGGGATTTTTAGACCTTTTAATGTAGCTTATTCTTTTTCACCTTAGTGAGAGAAGTCTTAAAAGTATTAAACAACGTTGGTACTGGGAAATGGTCAGATGATACTGATCAGAAAATGGGATCGTGCACTCTGAGAGCTGGCTCTCTGAGTTTGTTGGTTCTGAGCCTCTACCCTCCTTTTAAGAAAATACTCAAAATGAAATGGGGCTTATTAACATTATTTTGTCCTGCTGGGTTGAAAACAATCTGTCTAAATGCGAAGAAACCATAGTAGGTATCAAAGTTAAACCACTTCTAGAGGCGGAATCAAATTAAAATGAATTGAAACAAGTTGGATCAGCATGAACTAACTCTGTTTGGAAAGAGTGCTTTGCATTTCTATATCTTTTCACAGCCATAATTGAGAGAAGAATATCATCAGCTTCACTTACAAAGCTGCTGTTTGCTTCCTCCTTTTGCCCTAAAGCAAACAAAGTAGTCAGGCTCCCAGTTTGGAATCTATTGAATGAACCCAAATCACTTATTTGCTGTTTAGTTGTCGTGGCAGCAAGGCAAATAGATGTGAAAAGATTAGCCAAACAGAAAGGCAAAAACCTTGGCCCCCTTGTAAGGATTTGGAAACACAGCTAGTAGTTCGTCAATTGTTGAAGCTGCAGAGTAAAGACATTTTGGAAAAAGCAAGCTGAGTTAAAATACCTCATCTGTGTGGTCTCTAGGAATCAGGTAATTCTTGACATAAAGTTTTAAGTTTATTGTCTTCCTTTCTCTTCTTGTTTGTTTTGTTGCAGCTCCAATATGTATTGAAAATCCTGAGTAACAAATTGCAAGTGAGAAGAGCAGCATGTTAGAGGGGAGAATTAATGGCTGTCTTAGCTTAATGACTGAGACACTGCTCTGTGTGGCAGAGATGTATCTGAGAAAGTTGTCAGTGAGGACATTAAGTTTCTTATTCAATCACATTAAAACCCTGAGAAACAGTACGCTTAGGGACAAACGCAGCAATTATTGCCAACCAAGATGCATGTAGTAGGAGAGTCTTTGCCTATAAAAGCTTGCAGGCTAACTCCGCAAGGTAGGGATACCATGCCATGGAGAGAGGTTAAACTTCATCCATTTAGAGGGGAGAATGAAACACCTTGCCTGAAACCACGGAGTCTGCATGGAAGTGTGGAATTTAATGTGAGGCTTTGCTGCTCCCAGGGTTTTGCTGACATAGTTTTGTGGGTATGGGGAGAAGGGCCATTCCCATGTATGTCGCTCTGGAGTCCAGACTCGGGTATGGGCCCAGGGCTCAGTGGGGAGTGCAGTGGGACAGAGCGGCTCTGTCCCTGCCTGGGGTCTGATGTACTTCTCTTTGAAGATGATTAATGGAGTCACAGAGAATTGTCGCTGTGATATGAATTATTCCCTCTGTTATTAAATAATAAACATGACCACAGTGACCTACTCACTCTCTAGACTGCATTCCTTCTGTGGCTTAATCTTGGTAATGGCTTAGTGTTTGAACTAAGTAATGCCAGGGGTGGCTGAGAGCCGCTGAGAAAGGGGAAGCAGAAGGGAGTTGGTAGATTGATACCATATCGTGTGCATTGTAAAGCAAGGTAGTAAAAAGCCTCAGGAAATTATATTTCTTAAGTAATGCAGTCAGAATTGCACTTAGACAGAGGAGATTGCTTTGTATTTACTAGCTGTGTTTACTGCTTTTTCTGATGTGCCTAAATAGGAAAAGCGGGTATTCAGAAACTTCAGGGAACGGAAAATGGAGTTCTAGACCCGAATCTGTACAGCTACTTTTGGGAAAACACAGTGAAATGAGCGAGCTTGATTTGCTGCACAGCAGACGCCAGGATTATTTGATGTGGAAGGAATTTTTTACTTTTAAACCCTTTCAGTGTGATGAAATGCAGGGGACTGGAAGGAGGGGCTGATAGAAGTGCCCTCGTTTTGTTAACCTCTTCTGTGCTTTGAATGCAGACGTACCAGTTGATTCATGCGAGCACAGCTCATCGCGTAGGTGGACTCTACCAAAACAGTAATTAAATGTAGTCTGTGTTTCTGGAATAGAGCTAAAATGGAGTGGAAAATAGTATTATTTATTCTGTGGTTTAAAGCCTTGCTGCTATAAACAGAAAACGCAACAAACAGAGAACCAAGTTGGCATGAAAATTGATGAGGAGTACAGTGTGTCTTTTTTGGTATTTATGCATTATTTAAAGCAAGTTTAGCAGACTGTAAAGCTTTTGATTACAGTCAGCTTGTGTGTTCTGCTGCAATTGTGTAGCATCTCTGACTAGAATGGACCAATGGATATTGACAACGCTGAAGGCCCAGAGCAGCTCGTGGGAGCAGTGGGTGATGGCTGGCATCGTGCTGTGCTCCCCCAGTCCGCCCAGTGCCGTATTGGTCTCGTTCACGGAAGCATTTACAGAGGCATCACCACAGTCCTTTTCATTGAGAGAAAAATACACTTGAATGAACTTCCTTGCCACTTGCGCTATATGTAGTAAATTCCATTGAGCGTTCTATTTAAAGAAATGCCAAGAGTAGATCAGAGCCTTTATTAAAATATCCTGGAGCCCCTTGCAAGGTTACCCTCCCATGGAGACGGTCTCTGTGCACCGGCTACAGCAGCGCTGGGACGCAGCCACCTTGTCTCTGTTTGGCGGGCTGTCCCCCGGGGTAGCGGCGGTCTCAATGCAGCCGCAGTTCACTTGGGGCGGTTCAGTTCTGGTTCTGGGGGTGAAGTCTGGGCCTGATCTCTTGGTGCTGCCTTCGTTGTGCCCAGTAAGGAAAGGGAAGGGCGCCGGGTGCTGTGCGGTGGGAGGGGCCGGGCAGGCAGTGGAGGGAGCGGGGCGCTGCACGGCGCTGAGGCGGTGAGCGGGGGCAGAAGTGAAGCCCCAGCTAACCGGGTCTGTGCGGCGTTCCCCTTTGAGGCACTCATAAAGCTCGAGGTGACTTCATATTCAAAACCTGTTGAACCTGTTGGCAAAACCAGAGCCCTGGATCCTCATTGCACCGCGTTTTGTTTGTTGCTACCAACCGCATGCCAATTGCCTAGCGATGGGGTTTGTTTTCTTGGAGCGAGCCGCGCCTCTCGCGTGCGGCCCCGGCCCTGCGCAGGAGTCACGCGGCCAAGGTTCGCTGAGCCGGGCGGGAGCGAGAGGAGGAGGAGGGCCGTGGTGCTGAAGGGGCTGAACGCAGGGAACGGGGAAACCGCAGTTGTTTCCTCCTCCCGCTGGCAGGCGCGGTCAGCGTTAAACCCGTTGCTTTTATAGGAACAGGCTGACCTACTTATTGCAGCGTTGGATTTCAGTTGGGCTCTCGTTGTCTTACCCCACCTCTGCTCCAGCCCCGGCTCGCTGGGATGTCACCTCGCGGGCCTGGCCTCCAGTCCCTGCCTTCGAGGAGCAGGAGCGGGCTGTGACTGGAGCACAGGTGTGGTAGTGGGGAGCTGTGCTGCCATGGCTGTGAGCACGGTGCTGGAGAAGGAAGAAGTGTTGGGAGACTGATGGGTCACACAAAGTAACAGGAGAACTGGAGAGGAATGATACTTTAGGAATTGTGCAAGCTTTTGACTAGCATCTTGTTTTCAGTTGTATTCTGCTGGGCAAAGAGGGGGAAGTCGCTAACGAGGGAGCTGTTGATATATTTGGGGTATCTAAAGGGAAAATTGTTCTGCCAGCCTATGAAATTCAGAGGTGATTACAGTTAGCTGCTCTTCCCTAGCAGGATACATAAAGAAAGATGAAATTTAGTGTGCCAGGAACATGTGAAAAAGTGCCAAATTAGGGAAGACTGAATGTCCGCACAAGGTCAGCAGGTAGCACTGTGGCTAGATCTGTACATAGCTTCTCCTGGGGGTGATGGCACTGGCCAGTGTGGCACACAGCTTCCAGTCCTTCAGATGGGCCCAAGAAATTCAGGTTTCTGTGTTTGGGTGATAAGGGTGGGTGGTGAAGAGGACAGAGCAGGCTCACAGCAGTGTCCTTCTGCGACAGACCCGTTGCTTTGTCCATTTGTCTGTGCCAGCAAGAGGTATCTGCTGCCATCCATCTGTGATAGTGGACTTGCATCCTCTCTGCTGGTCTGGAATGAGCCCTTACATGGTTTGCCAGTACATGTAAAAACTTGCTAATAACACAGAACCCTTCTGCTGATTTTAAAGAAAATTTCATGCTTTGACATATAGAGCTTCTAGTGTCTGTATCTGCTTAGCTTTCCAGCCTGGAAAGCCTGGTCACAGCCTTCCTAGAGGTTCCCTGCGGTTCTGCCCCTGGGAAGCTGTGACCTCCTTCAGTAATTACATTCAATTGTTGCCTTAACTTTGAGGGCCATAAAAGCTCAGCCACAGTGTAACCAGAGGCTTTGCTACAAAATTCTTTTCTCTACCTTTTACACATTTTTCCAGTATCATTTGGGTACATCTGGTTTTTGTTTTGTTCTGATTTGTTTTTGATGTACTCATATACCCTTAAACAAACTACTTAAGCTGAGAGTTTGGAAAGAATAGAGAGAATTTCTGTGTTTAAATTCTTGAGAGGCACTCTGCTATTGTAATGCTAGGACTGTAGGGTTATCCTGAGATACAGAATGACACACATCATAGTTAATACTCATCAGCATCCTTTCTAGCAATCTCAAAGCAGTCCCATCATTAAAAAGCCTCAGCAAGCTGTGTTACATTATCATGCTCTAGGGCCAGATGAGATTTGATGTTGCTGGCTGATAAAAGCGAAGTTGGAAAGGAAGTGTTCCCACTTCTATAACTAACTTTATAAATGAACTCTTTTTAACATTGTAAATGTATTATCATACTTCTGATAAAATATCCAATAATGGCATGAAAACCTCAGATGTGTTTCCCAGTATTTTGCCCTGAAACTGAAATGAAGGCAGCTGCTTAGCTGCAACCCTGTGAAGGGAGGCCCTTCCAGCTGACATCAGGTCCAGCCATGGTGCTGTTTCATCTGACACTGGTTGGTCTCCTGAAAGAAAGGAGGAATACAACTTCTCGCCATCCATCTTAAGGCATCATACTGTTTTCTGTTATAACACTAGCACTTGGTAAAATCTGGCACTTGGTTTCTTACACTGTGGAGTCCTATAGCTGTCAGGTCTCTAATTTTACTAGAATTTCACTGACAGTTTTCCATAAAATATTTCATTAGTGTATTACCAATATGAGGATATTAGTGGCTTTTGTAACTAAGGCTCTACAAGGACTATAATGCATCCATTCTGCTTGTTCCTTATACCAGATGAAATATTGCAGTAGATTTATGAATAATGGTTTTTAAACCAGGCATCAAGTCTGTGCTAATGGAAGGAAGAGAAGGGAATCCCCATAAGATTTTCAGTTCTGTTCTTGACTGTATGCAAGACAGATGTTTGCTTATAAAGGATGGAGTTACAATGAAAACTAAATAGAACCTTTTGGTTTTTGAATTTGCTCTTTTTTTGAGGTCCACCACCCATATACTTTGAGATTTTCCTACCCCCTACTGGACACAGAAAGAAGAGAAACAGGAGGGTGAAGAGTTGGGAGGGCAATCATCTATGAGGCGCTGGGATGCACAGAAGATTTCCATCTGGTTGTGGAAGAGTCAGAAGGACCTCTTAGGGTGGTTGCTAGTCCATGCCTCTCTCCCGTGAGAGGCAGATGATCAGTATTGGTTGGTGTTAAGAGAGACAGAGGTAGGGACTGTGGCAAGTGTTACTGTGAACTGTTTGCCTGTATGTACATTAAGGACTCTTTAACGAGAGGTGCTTGTATGCTGTACTGACTGGTGTTACAGAAATCCATGGCTGAAATCATTTAACCATGCCTCACTGAAATCTGCTGAAATTTTGGAGAACAGAAAGAAAGATGGGGCATTTTCTTGTTTAGTTACAAGAGTAATACTGACAATAAGCCTTCATATTTGCTGGCAGCAAGCTGTCTCTTTCTTCGTAGTAGCTTTCATCGTTTCACCCACCATGCTGGAGCATCCGCCACCCCTCCAGCCTGGGTCAGAACTACATGGTACAGCTGCAGAGGAAACAAAACCTAGGATGATTTAATTGGCTGTTTCCTCTCCAGCTTTGCTCTATTCTCATGAGAGTGGTGCAAAACACACTTGTGATTCTTGTTAATGAAGCACTAATACTTTACAAAACTGTCTTGAGCTGTAGCTAAGCTGTCCAGCTGTTTCAGTCCCAGGTTCAGCCCTGCAGGATGCTGGTACTGCAGACCTCTTCCTTGGGGACTGCTCCTTCTTGGCTTGTGTACACATCTGAGCGCCTTCCTGGATTACAGCTACAGCTCTCACTACTATCTGGATAAAGCTTCATTCCAGGTGTTTTTTTAAACACCCAGCAACTTCTTCCAGGTAAAGACAGTGTGTGTGGTTGGTTCAGTTCCCCATTCGCTACACCCTTTTTTGTGAAGTAGTTACTTTACGCCTTTCAGTTGAAGATTTGAAAGAGTTTGAAAGGACTTCTTGTTTTCTGCCCGCTGCTCATCCTCCGACTTTGCCTGTCAGGCAGCGGCAGTTCAGGAAGTCTGAGGAGTTAGAGTAAGTTAACTTACATGTTTGGTACTGTAGAGCACAAATGGTGTTAGATCTTAAAATTTACAAATCATGTTCTGGAAGATATAAGATGCATATGCAACTGAATTTAAGAAGAACATAAGCAGAAGCAAGCGTATAGTTCTTTCAGCATCTTCTACAAAATCTCTTCTATGAAGTACTGAAGTAAGAAACAACAAAACCTAAAAACTAAGTAGTAGTGATTAGTCTAAACAAAGTATGATGCAGTTGTTTTAAGTCCTATTACGGTGTATGCTACTTAAGATAAGTTAAAGCCCTTGCCTAAGGCTGACTGATTTTACTCAAAGTCTCTTCAGTGTTCAGCCAACCTATGTTCAATGTGTTTCTTTTAATAGGAGCTTCAAAAAAAGGCCAATATGGTCTCAGAATGTTAATTGTTGCAGTTAGACAGTAATTATACTAATTCATTGGTTATGTTACATCCTATCGTGACAGTGGGAATGTCAAGATCTTCAAAGGCTATCTTTGTTTTCACATTTCATGATAATAGTTCTTCAAAAGTTACGTTGCTTCCTGCGTTGTCTTCCCATTGGCCTGCATTTCTTCCCTCAGCCCACTTGGATCACTCTCCAGTGTAAAACACTGGGAGATCCTAAACACTGGATTCCTGCTCTTCTCTTATTTTCTTTATTTCAGAATGGAAGAGTTGTAGAAGAACAAGCATTACAGGAAGAGTGGAAGCAGTTCTGTTGGAGGATGGTGGTGCTTCTGGAACTGCCTTCCCCCTTGCATTGATCTGCTTCTGAGGAGCAGAAGGGCAGCCTGTGGTAGCTGTGCTGAACATTGCTGCCTGCTGAGAGCGCTCAGCATCACGCAGGGACCTCTGCAGGTCTTCAGCATCCGCGTGTACAGGCTGCATCTGGCTGACAGCAATGCAAAATATTGACTGGCAAATGCTCTAATGGAAAATAGGCTTTAATCTGCTTCAGCGTGGTTGGGTAAGCTTGTGTCTAGTCCCGATGGTCTTTAGTGGTATCGCTTAGGAAGATTCACAAGGGAGAAAGAGTTAACCCCAGCAAGGTTTCCCATGTGTTTAATAATTATTTTCTAAAACTAGTAATTTGAAGTATTTGTTTATTGATTGATTCACACTAGTGGCTGCTCATTGGTCATAATCTGAGGAAGAAGAGAATGGTACGGGGTTTTATTTGCTTTATTTATAGTATGTTTGTCCTGAACATAATTCTACAAACAGAAAGTGATCTGTTCTCTATAGTGTGATGCTTTTCAAGAATTAACACTGACTAACCTCTGTTTATCCTCTCTTTCTCCCTGGAAAGAAGAGAGACATCTAATCTAGAGCTAGAGGGCAGGGCTGTGCTGGGTTCATGTCTGTGTAGTACGAAGCTGAGCCCAGGCAGACTGCATGCCTACCTGTCTGTACCAACTTTTTGGTTGTGCTTATCATTATGGACTTCTTTTAAACATACTTCTGGTGGCAGTTCTGGCTGCTCTGCTACATCCACACCTTGTAATCCGGGACTACACAGCGTACACCTGGGGGTGAGCTCCCAGGCTTGCAGCAAGCTCTCCTTGCCTTTCCTATATTCTCAAAGAAGCCCCTCTGCACAGACTCACATAAGCTGCAGAGCATTGAGCCTCACCTGATTCTCCACATTCCCTATGTATGAAGCCAGTCTTGCTGGCAGCACCTCCTACCTGCACCTGCTCCACTGCTGCAGAGGAGAGCAGAAGAGAGAAGGCAAGAGTCTGAGCAGAAGTTTATTTGCAGGAATAAGTGTACAGCAGGAGAGGTGAGATTGCCTGCAAGCCAGATCTCACACAGCTTGCTCACTGGCTTTACTTCATCGTGTCACGGCTGAGGTGCTGTGACTGGAAGTTGCCAGAGGCCTACTCTTCTTCACTGTACCAGATGTCATGCTTAGACGCCTAAGGCAGCTGCCACAGAACTTAGACTGGCTGTATATGATAGCTCTGAGCTTGCATCACCACTGCAAACTGGCAAGATTGCGTTGTCTTTCATTTGTGAGGCTCCAGTTGTCACTGCTGTCCTTCAGGTGCAGGTGGTCATCTAGGTTCAGGCATCCCACCACAGTTTGGCAGCGTGAGGTTCAGTGTGTGCTGGAAGCTGCTAGGCCTGAGTGCTATGTGTTTGTAGCTCTGCTGGTCAGCATTTTGCAAGTTGGCTTTGTCATTAAGTAAGTGCAAGGTCTGGTCCTGGAAATGTCAGACATCGTCCTAGTAGTGCCATGAGTTTTTGCATAGATGAAGAGCTGAGCTCTCCATTTTCTCTCCTGAAGTAGTTTTCCAAGTCTGTTAATTGTCTGTTTTTTTCTTTTGAATAAGTGAACCTTTCCAGCTTTTCTCAGGGTACAGGTTCAAGTGAGGTCTTTGCTCCTGACCTACAGAAATTGCAGATCTCCTCCATGCTGAAGTTGAGGATTCGTCAGCCAGTGTGTCTTACAGAGTTTCCAGAGAAGCCATTCCGTTCATCATAACTTTGTCTTTTGAAATCATAGGTCTAAAGCAAAATTAGTCTTGCTGTTATTCTTCCCACTTTCTAAGTGGAATCAGTTTGTGGTTCTTTGTTCCAAAGTAGTCCTCATTACCTAAGAAAAAAGAGCAGAAAAGAATCTATTCTTGTTCATTCAGCAACATGGATGAAGAAACTCGTCAGCTGTCACATCCAGGAATAACTGGCCTTTCCATTGCTAATAACATTTGTTCTCTACTCCATACTGCAAAGTTAGTCTCTTGTCTTGACATAATTCCCGTTTCTTTAACAATGCAGAGCTCTATCCACATCTAGAGATCTGGTGCAAGAAGTCAAGAGCAGATGCAGCGTCACTGCCTTAGAGTACTTCTTTGACCATCTTTTCACAGCATGATTTTAGTCTAAACATTTTCCATTTTCTTCTCTTTTCTTTATTTCAGAAGTCTGCTATTTCATTATTGCATGACAGTATCCTACCGTATAAAACCTACATTTCTTTTCCTTGAAAAGCACAGACCTTTTGACACCTGTTTCAGTAGTAATTGCTATTCCACTCTGTTTGTGAATTTTCCTGTAATAACACTAGTATCTGGAGATCCTCTTTTATTATGTCAGTCTGCCTGCTTTATTAGCACACAGCTATTTCAGCTGTTGGATTTTTTGTTCACCTTTTTTGCTATTGTTTTTGGTGCATTTGGCTCCCTATTTATAATATGTTCAGCCCTTTCCCTAACAGTGTCATACGCCTGACTCCTTTCCTCATTATTAGTAGCTTTTTTTTTCTTTCAAATCACTGAAATGCCTTTCTCACTGTTTTCATGTTTATTTGACATTTTGCTCACTGAATCCTGAATCCCGTGTGGAATTTTTATCTGCCTTTCCCAACCTTCTACTGTCATACCGTGGGTTGTGCCATCATGATTCCAGTAGGTGGGATGCTGGGGTGAAGCCCTCCTGAAGACATGCCTTGCAGTGAAGTTCTTAGCAGCCATCTTTTACTGCTGTTGGCTGAAAGAAGGGGAAAATGCAAAGCATTTCCCCAAGGGTCGCTCAAGCTGTGCAAGAAATGGTGATTCTTTTCCAGCCAGCATACTCTGTGCTTGATGGTCTTAAAGGCGTGTGCAGTTCTCAAGGTCTGTGGCCAGTTTGAGATGGACATAATTGTATTGTGAAATAGCATGAGAGGGAAATGGGTGCTTAAAAGAAACACTTGTCTGGCATAATAAGGTATGGTTTATTTGGTCTTAAATGGCCTGAGTTTTATAGAGGGTTTCTTTCTGCCATCTGTCCTCCAGCTTTACTGGAAGGAAGAATCATTGTTAGCAGCAGGGACCTTAGGAAAGCTTGGGCATTGGTGACCTTGATGTCCCAGTTAGAGATACAATATGTATCTGTATAACTGGGAGTGTGTGTGTCTTGTTTGGTGAAAAAAAATGTGTGTGCAAACTGCATGGCTGCAGGGAGTTAAAGCCCTCATAATCCCATGTTCCAGTGTAGAAGCTGAGGCTGCAGCAGTCAGTTAAGAAGATGGTTGAAATTTGTGATCACGAATTAGGTAAGTACATGATGGAACAGCAAATTGTTTCCCTTCTGTGCTGTGCTAGGCTCATGGCTAGTACTTTCTCCATCCAATGCTTTCTGTTCAGTTCCACAAGCCGCACAGGCTGGATGGAGTCAAATAAGACTTTATTGCCTTTTCGGTGGGTAAATTTTACTTTCACATCCTTCAACATAGAAAAAGAAGCTGACAGTAATGCAGAACAAAACAAAAAATTCTTTTAAAATTAAAGAAATAAAAACAAAGCAAGCATCTCTCCCCTGTTTTTGAGTAAAGAATGTATTGTAATGTGCCATTTTTATGAGAAGATGTATATGATACCTCTTCAGTCATCTGTCTGTGCAAGATTTTTATCTTGCACTGGTAAAATATGTATCAGTGTTGTTAGTCTTTCTTTTAACGATTAATTGATCTTAATCTTTACTGCTGAGATGAAAAGTTATGATGGTATGTTTTGGTTTCATACAGCTTTCCAAGTGATAGATGAACCTTTCTGTGAATTTGGGCATGTGTAAGACCTTAACTCTTTCTTCTATCCTTCTTTTTATTAAAACTAATATTTTTAACAAGAATATATGTCATAACTGTCTGTTTACACAGCTTTTCTGCTGATAAAATGATATTGTTAGAAAACGGAAATTGTGTGTCTACATCTGTGATGATAAAAATTTAATAAAACAGAGGAGCAGGAAGGAGCGTTCTGTTTTAAATGCTCTGTATCATTTAAAATTTGACTTTATCCATTTTCTCGGATTCCTTTGTGCAGTAGCTTACTTGGCAGTGCCAGAAATGAATTTAAAAAGAGGAAAAATTAGTGATTCATTTAGACCCGTACCTTCCTTCTTCTGTGTCTCATACTAGATCCTTTCAAAGGAGCGGGAGAACCACTATGCCTGTTTTGTATTACTAGTGAAATAACTTCCTCCTGGCCTCTATAGTAAGCTTTCAAAATTCCTGTTCTTGGTCTTTTCGTGCACTGTTATATGAACATAATTTCGTGTTTCTTCCCAAGATCTTGGTTCTGATTTCTGTTGGTTTACAGTACGCTACCACAAGTACTCCGCTTGTTTTAAGAGCTTTACTCAACCGTATTTAAATATTTCAGAAGTGGACTCAGTGACATCCTACACCAAGGAGTTTTACCAAGTTACAGTTATTTACAGTTCTCCTCAGGTATTTTCTTTCTGTCTTGCACACTGCAGTTTTATTTAAATAACTATATTCTTACTTTGTTGTTAGGCAAAAAAAAAAAAAAAATCAGAAGAAAAAACAAACATAAAAAAGCCTTCACCCTATTAGTTATTCATCATGTCTTTGACCTAGACTGACTTATACTAAGGTTAACCACCATGATTTGGAAAAGGAATAGGCGCATCTATGAACAGACAAGTTAAATAGAGACAAGCTGATATTTGCTCTCTTGCAGTTTAATAAGCCTGAAGGTAAAAGGTGGGAGGCAGCACTGCTTTTGCAACATTTTCCTGCTAGTGAAAAATGAAAGTACCAAAGAATCAGACCATTAAAAAAGATATAGGAGTGGGCTGTGCTAAGAATTGGGACAGGAAATATAGAGACTGATCCCATAGAAAAGGAATAAACAAGACTTTTATCTTCTGAATAGAATGGCAATAAGTATTGTGCATCCCAGCTAGAGTAGTGGATTTGAATGGAGGAAAACAGCAGAGGATGCTGATGCATAAACAGAAGGGGTTGAAAGCTAGAACACTGAATGGTGAAGTAAAATTCTATACAAGAATAGTTCTGGTTTAGATGTAGTAACTTTAAATTAAAAGAAGATCTTATAAATTCCTTCGTGATGAGATAGCATAGTCATGGTTGTGGTATACAGATGGTGCAGTTTGTTTACTAATGGCATTTTTTACGTCAGTTGGCAGTTACATTTTAGTAGTACCTAAAAATGCATCTTAAGTGCTTCTCTGTAGGCATCTGTGCTTGAAAATTCAGGCCATGGTTGGTTTGAATTGCCTAAATTACTATTTTCTTTATAACTGTGTAGTGTAGCTGTAGAAGTAAATACCCTGTAGCAAAATCAGGAGGGACTGTGTTGCTCTAGTTTTTATTACGGCTTAATTGAAAGGAGCTGGATTTGAAGGATTCGATGAAATCAGATAAAAGTTTGAAATAATACAAAAAATAATGGAAATAATTACTATGAAACACTTCCTCTCTGTACAATGAGCTTAAACCAGAGGTCACAAACATAAATGGTTAGCTGTCACATCCAGCTTTCTCAGGTACCCTGTTTGTTTTTAATTACTTTTTGCCAATTCTAAACAGTCTGTTACCCAAGGGCTATCCCATGTGTCACTGAATGCTTGTATATAACCTCATGCCAAAATATTTCATGCCTACTGGTTTGCCACTTTACATGTCTATCCAGAATAGACTCTCATCTTTTTAGGTAACATGTGGAGTGCAATTTGGCTCAAAACATATCTTGACAATATGCACTTAATCATAATTTCACAAAGTGATAAATTTTATATTAGTTCCTCAGTAAAAGAACTGCATGCTGTTTACAGGTTTGGTGTTCACTTTTCAACACTTTGCTGAATGGGGCCTTGAATCTAAAATGCAGCAAACAGACTTGCTATGAGGTTTGTGACTTACCCTTTTTTTGATGTTGTCTTCCTCAAAGGAAGTTTTGTCTTTGAAAGCACTGCTAGCAAAAATAGTAGTAAGCTTCCACTGCTAATGGGGGTACTACAGTGGTGTTGGAGTTCCTGCACCGTGTTGGCTTTGAACTGCCTTGGGATGTATGCTTTCATGCTTCATGAGTTCATGTACGTGGTTAAGGTTTCTTCCATGTCCTTTCTGATAGTCTGCAAGTGACACTTGGTGGGTAGGGGACCAAGTAGTTAAACTTCAGGTTGCAGTAAAATAGACAGCTGTTGTCTGTTAGGGAGGATGTGGCTGCTGGCAATTTTTCGTCACTATCTTTTTGTCACTATCTGATGTGACAAGCTTAAGACTTTGATTGTTCCTTCTTTGTACAACATCCCCAATCTTTGCTCTTCTTCGTTCCTTACTTTCCTGTTTCACTGGGAAAGTTGGGCTCCTTCTATTTTCCACTAGCAAAAAATGAAAATGCAGTTTGTGTACTGAGTCAACTCTCCACTTATTTTAATTAGCAAAAAGAAACCAAAGTGCGTCTATTAAAATATTTATTTAAATTTCTTAGCTCTAAAACTTTGAATGTAGTTATTTTTAACCTGGTTTCCTAGGGAAAGATGTTCCTGCAATCATTTTTCACTAACCACCCACTGTTAATAACTTCAAAAAGCCTTAGTGATGATCACAGACACTTCAGGTGTGGTAGGCATGTCAGCTTTGAAATCCACAGGCTTCAGAAATGGGGACAGGTGGGTTGAAGAAACTCTTGTCACCATACTGGTCAGGCTGCCACACGAAGTCTGGCCTGGCTACTGGCTGTGGGAGGGTCTGTGTGGAAGAGACTTCATGAAGACCCCGTCTGTTGGAAAGGGATCATCATCATGGGGGCACTGGTGGGAAGCAGGAGTCTGAGCTGGAAGCAGTGGCTTGAGGAAAGGCTTTTACCTTCCTTCCGTGCTGCTGCTCCTGATGATGTCTTTGCTCTTCTTGACATCCTTCTCAGAACTGCACCTCTGAATTACAAGCATAACCCAGGATAAGAATGATCTGGCCTTTTGTTGTACCCTCAGACACTACTTCTGCACCACTTTGTTTGGTCGCTTGCTGCAGATTGCTGTGGCTGGCCTTGGCCTTTGTCTTCAACCACAGTCCTTGTCTTTGGCTTCAGCCTTTGTCTTCAGTTGGTGCCTCACAGGTACCACACAAGTTTCTTCCTTGAGCAAGTGTGACATGCTCGTTCTCTGATCTGGCTGAGGCCTCCTGTGCAACCAGTCCCTCTTTTGTCTTCATCTGCAGAAAGATGGCCCAAACCACATTGTCTTGCATCCTGCCAGTGTGACCACAGAATGTTTCTCCAAGCCCTCTTACCTAAAGCCTCTGAGAGGCCTTATGGTATAGCTGTCTAGTTTCCTCAACAGCATACCAGTATAAACAGAGCTAGGCACCATGGCAGGTGTGGATGTGCTTGAATCATGGTTGTGCTTTGGAAAACAGCTGCTGTGGATGCAATGGAGTGTTGTAAACAGCTTATATTAGTGTCATGAAGTCATTACAAAATCATGGTGGTGCCATCAGTGGTCCGAATGCTAAGAGTACACCTGTCAAGATAAATTAGTTGCATCGTTCTATGATTCTTTTATATCAGAATGCTGAGTTTGTTACACAAACACAAGCCAAAGACAGTAGGAAATGTGTTTTTTTCTGGTTGTGTCCTTTTATTCTTTCAACAGCAAAATTAATATTATGCTACAATGTTATCCAGTAGTGGGACTTCATTTAAAGTAAAACAAGAAAATGCAATTTAGGAACAGCCTGTAAGCAGATGCTGAAGTGGGCTATACAAATTACAGTAGATGCAACTTCTAACAATCTTCTGATTTTATGGTATGTAAGAGGTGGAAGAATTCTGGTTTAGTTTGACTTTACTTTCTTGGGCTTCTTTGCTTTTCCTTTTTCTTTCCCCCTCTTCTTTTTATTTTAGGTAGGTTATCCCTCTTCAGTTTGACCAAGGGGAAACTCTTTTGCTGTGTGGTCTGTGTGGTGTCTGGACCCAGTGCTGCAAAATGGTACACTAAGGAGTTAAACTCCTTGGGAGTGGCATTTTCAGCATAGATGCTTGCAGCAGGAATACTGCTTTTGATGTATCTTCAGAGTTGAAAATGGACATAAGTTGGTAAAGCTGCTTTTCTGAGAAGTCTGCTGGTGGCTTTTGGAAAAGAATATGCCCATCTGCCCAGGACACGAACAGGCACCTGTTTTTCAGTATGTGGGCACCTTCTGTACTGATTTATTCTACTGCTACTCTGACTTCAGTTCTCTGCTTACTACACCGTTGATGTTTACTGCTTTAGCAATTAAATAATAGTCATGTTACGATGGTACTTCCATCTGCATTTTCACGGAAAAATAGTACATACTTAATCTAAGATAAAATCCCCTCGTATTCTTAGTGGTTAAAATCTTCCCTGTGGTGTTTGTATTGTTAATTACTCGCAGGGCTTTACTCCTCATCACACTACTCTCCTAGAAATAGCTTTGATATATATAGATACACAAAATATAAATTTTTCAAACAGTGAAAACTAATGTTCTGACATAATAGCCAAAATAAAGTGCCATGAAGCTATTAGCGGTAAATTGAATTTTTGGGTATGTAATTTAGTATAAACACTGACAAGCTGAAAAAAAAAATAAAAACAACAAACCCGTACTCATTAGTAATTCTCTTTAGCAGCACAGAGGCAGCAGTCGGCAAGGGTGTGCGTTTTTGTGTCTGCTTCAATTGCACACTTCATTTATTCGGACATGGCATAGGCGGCTTTCTCTGTCACACGGCATCACGGCGCGATTAGCGAGTTGCGCCCTGGGGCAGCTGGGACGCTTTGCTGGGGCAGATGTTCTTTTCAGCTTATTCTGTGGCCGTTCTTGGGTTGTTTACTGTCGTCATAGCTACCTGCATTTCCATAGCAGCCGTGCTACTGTGTGTGGAGCAAGTGAATATAGTTATAAAAGGATCGTATTTTGTTCTATCTCTATAACTTACCATCTGTCAACTGATTGTTGGTGATAGATTCAGAAACCAATTTAAGAATAACAGCAGCCAGCTGATGATTTTTGCTTATATTAAAGTGACAGTGGATGAGGATGCAAGTAAGTTGATGCTTCGATGAAATGCTACCTTGGCTTTTCCCTAAAATGTAGCTTTATTCCCAGTATTTTCTCAAACACAGCCAAAATCCTTTCTGACAAATCAAACAGACCAAGCATCATCTTCTCTACTTGCTCAGGTGTAGGTGTTTCCATCTGCTTTCCCACCGTCCTGTTTGCTCATCTCAGTGTGTTGATTCCAAGTTGTGATGTTGCACCTGCTTTCACAGATCCTTTGTAATGAAATCTAAATGCTCTTCACAAAATTAAATAGCAAGTTTGTGAGGCTAACAGAGGCTAACATGTGCTGTCATGCACACACGTGGATGGTTTGGTGACGTTCCTCGTTGTGCTCTGCTTAGTGGCAGTACGAAGATTACATGCAAGTTTGGGGGTGAATACAATGTGGGATCAAAGAGCCATCTGAATAATGAGCTCTTACACCGTCTCACTGAAGAAATTCGATTGAACCTACAGTTTAGCAGCGGGGGCAGAAAGATTAGCCCAGTTGTAAATAATGTATTTATTGATTGATTTTTCCAGATCCTGACATTGATGCTGCCACTGCCATGATGCTTTTGAATACTCCCCCTGAGATACAAGCAGGTTGTGAGTAGATATTTCTATAGCATATAGCAACATAGACATGTAAAGTTAATATTCTCTTTTATAAGTATACAGCGTACCAGATAAAAAGAAGGATTTAATGAAGAAATACTACTTCCCTTGTAGACCCTTACACTTCCTTGACCCTTACATGAGTATAATTTTGTGCTTCATATTACATTAATTGTTACATGAATAATAGTAATCCGTAATCTTTAATGTAAAAGAGGGGTTATTGTTATTCATGGCATACACATTTTTTTAACATACTATTATCCATACTGATGGAAAGACCTGGGGCAACAGCCAGGAAGGCAGAGAGAGAAAGAGAGTAAGGGAGTGAAGGGTATATGGCATATGGTTTTGTTTTCATTTTGTTTTGATTTGACTCCCATCGTGTGAGTTACCACAGCCATCTGGATTCTTCCCATTCACTTGGGCACCGTTTCAGCTCCTTCCTCGCACACTTCCTGCCCATTTTGCTGTTTTGCACTACCTGATTTAAGGCAGTAGGCAGGCTCCAGGGAGGGAGGAAAGGTCTGATTTCCTGCCAATAGAACCGTTCTTGTTCTGGGAGCAGACATGATGGTTTGATGCTGTATATTAACAGAGCCTTGAAGATGCTCTGGCCCCTGCTGTCCTGGGCTGTGCTCATGGTGGGAGAATCATCCTGTCCCAGAGAGCTTGCAGTAGAGGTATTAGAGGAATCCATGGAGAATATAGCTTCACAAAAGCAGGGAATACAAGAAAACAAACATATCTCTGGTCAACAAGCACGGTAGTAATGCCAAGTGACAGCCAGCTCTAAAGAATCAAGGCAGAAGTTAAAATAGAAGCCATTGTAAAGCCTGTCTAGCCTCACTATTGTTCTAGCTCATGCAACCAAATCCACATTCCGGGGGAAGCCTTGGTTCGCACTTTGATATTCTGCCTGGGGAAGAGTCAATTACCATCAAAGCATCTCCTGCACAACCGAGGAAAGCTATTGTCAGCCTGCTTTGTGACCCTGCCAGTGAAATATCTGTTGAGAAGCTCCTGTGGAGAGACAGTGTGATGTACCAAGAGCCTGTCTGTGCCAGAGAGGGTGGTCCTTGCCCTCCTCTCCCTCAAA
Organism: Aquila spilogaster; assembly: GCA_024606505.1. Taxonomy (NCBI): domain Eukaryota; kingdom Metazoa; phylum Chordata; class Aves; order Accipitriformes; family Accipitridae; genus Aquila; species Aquila spilogaster. Next base: position 25,805,236 of record JANHGO010000042.1, read on the forward strand.
GCTTTCAGGAGCTGTGAGCCATAAAAGGGCAATCAATTCCAGCCCCATGTGTGAGAAGAAAAAAGGAAAGTTTTTATCAAGGAGAAGAGGCTGTTGGTGAGGTTAACGGAGAATGGAATAAGAGATCTTTTGAGGATCAGAAATTTAAGTAAGTCAGAGTTGTGGACAAAAAATGGGTAATGGACTTTGGCATATAAAACAAGATGAAAGAGGGTGAAAGACTGAGTGTGTGAGAGATGGAAGAAGAAATACAACACTATGTGCACAGAAAAGGATGGAGAAAACACACAATAATCCTGACTTCTGTAGGAGTTGGAGATCTGTTGAGTGTAGCACAGTAAGCTGCATGAGTTAAACACACACTGCAGATGTTTATGTCATGTGCATGTTTCCCAGTATCACAGGTGTTTGTGTGGAAGTGATCCAGAGACCTGGTCACTTTCATGCCACGTGACGTGTTGACTGTCAAGTGGTTTGTTGCTATTTTGGTTTGTAGAGGTCATTCTGAGGAAGAGAAGTGTAATTTGGCATGTCTTTCCTCCCTGTCACCTCCCCAGTGGGCTGTTGTGTCACAATGTCAAAAGTGAAATGGAGGTGAAAGAAGGAAAACGGCTCCTACACTCATGTTGCTGCCTCCTTGATGTCACCAAGTATTGAGGCCTTCTTCTATGGCTTTATGCCACATGTACTCAGAAGTTCAAGAATCTTTCCAAATATTGGGTAGAATTGGCTGAAGTCAGGAGGAAAAGTTAGAAGTGTTGATCATAACCGCAGAGGTCTTCTATATTGCAGCAAAATGTTTGTGTGTGTGAACACATCCTTGAGAAGGTGAATCAGTGCACCCCGTGAATTACAGTGAGGTCTACCTTATCTACCATGTTAGGAACATCTTAGGCAACTTAAATTATTACTAGCATGCATGAAGAAACAATTGCATGAAAACATCACATTTAAAAATAATTTTCAAATAAAAGGCAAGTGGGCTATAAAAATTTCATAGAAATCCTGAGCATCATATGGAAAATCACAATTCATGCTCTGCTCTCCTAGTGACCACAATAGCCTGTAAATTAGCCTGTAAATTATCGGTGTAGTAAGCATGCTGACACTGTTTGGTGTCTTGAAGATTTGGGTTTCTGTTCATTGTATCAGACTGCGCTATCAGGCATGTGCTCAAGTCATCGGAGCTGCAGAATGCCCCCTGCTTTGAAGACAAGCTTGTGTGTAAGGGATTTGAAGAGGGATGGACATTGCTTACAGTTTGACCATGAGTGTTAAAAACTGACTGAAAACACCCTTTGGGTGTGAGAGTCTGACTACCAGTGTGCCACTTACTTGAGCAGCAAAGGTGGTCAGATGGAGGCAGAACCTGCATGTAATTTCAGAGTGTAACAACTTGGCAAGTTCAGAAGTTTAAAACTCCAGTCCATTAAGGTGTTCATCTGTCCTGAAAATTTGTAAAACATCTTTGTGAACCGTGGATGCCTCCATGGCAGAGTCTGAACTTATGCCTGTGTGGATGATTGCACATGTTGGCTTTTTACTTTGAAGGCATCTCCTTGAATTAAAAGCTGCCCTCCCAACGGGATAAAAACTTGTGTTTCTGTAGATGGTGTGGACGCTAAAAGTGTCTTGGGGATAAAGTTAGATACAGCCGTCATTCAAAGTCATATTAAAATTTATTCTTTTAATGTGATCTGTCAGAAAGGAATCCCATCTTGGTGGCATTAGAAAATCTAGTGTATACTAGTCCTTCCCTGTACCAGACTGATGAATTAGCTTTAAGTTTTAAGTGGCCATTTAAAATTCCATATGAACATCTCAGAGACTACTGACAGCCACACAGGAATTTTAAAATTAGCTTTTGTTTTCATATGAAATCATGAAATTGTGTCTGAGTTGGCACAAGCATTGCTCACCATTTGGTTCAATCATAGTGTGCTTTAATTTTCATGCAAAAAAAATTGCAAAATAAAAGAGTAAAACACTGCTATTTGGATTTTTTTTTCTGTTTGTGTAAGTTTTGCTGTATAGACTTATGAAATTGATTGTGTTGTCACTGAAGGTTAGAAGCAGTGCAGCTATAGTGGGTTGCTGACAAAGTAATGTTGGTTTTCTAACCTGTCCGAGTTGGCAAGTTTTGTGCCTGGCTTTTGGTGACACTGGCATCAGAAATTTTCTAAACAGTTTCTAAAATATGAGCACCTTACCGTATTTTTACAAACTAAAGAATTTGAGGTTGTAAATAAAGACAGAAGTTACACGTAGCCAACTTTGTGCAGGACTCTATCAAAAAACACAGTCCAGCTGGCACAAAGAATACAGCATTGAAGATACTGTGATATGCTAAGACGGGGCAGGTAGAAACATAGTTTTAATGTTTATTTTTTATTTCAGTTTATGGAAGTCCTTGCATTTCATCAAGTTTTGTATTATTTGATTATGATTAAAAAAAAAAAAAAGGAACACCTGCCTCTTTTACTAGCTGCTATCACAGATTATATGAACGCTTTGGATTTCACTAATAGTGGAACATGAATATTCATGACAGGATACGTGACTTGCATTGAGAGCTGTATTTTTACCTGGAGGGGACTCAGTTTTGGCTGGGCCACTGTGGGCAAGTTGTGCCTGGTGGCTGGGCCTTTGTTCTCCAGTGAGAATCTGGTCACAGACAGGCCAAAAGGGCACAGATAGCAAACAAGTGATGAAGCTGTATCTAGAAGCTGTGGTTACTTGATTAGTGAAGCCCACAGGTTATTTTGTGTGACTGCTGAGATGTTCAGTACTTCACTTCCTAGCAGTGTCTTGGATGTGCTACCAGGCACTTCCAGGGGCATACTGTCCTCAGCTCCAAGGTTGTATCATCCTGGCATGCCATTTAGTCCTGACAAACTGTGTTTTGCGATGCAAAAACTGGACGTAGTGTTCGGTGGTTCTGCAGTGCGTTTGGACTTCGCGAGGTTCAAGTCACTATTGGCATTTTAAGTAGCAATACCTTTTTGAGCAGTGGGATTGTTGTGAACTTGAAACAATTTGCTCAATTTGCAAGAACCAATAAAAAGTAGTTGTGCATAACCTATTGTTGACAGCAATGCTGATGAAACACACCAAGGTCAAAGTATTACACTGGAAATCTTAATGTGAGTAGCTCCTGGCTCAGCGATCATAGACATAGCTTTGAATTCAGGAGTAATCCCTTGCATGTTGCTGTATGATTTGGGAACTGCACACCAGTGCAAGCATGTTGCCCAGGCTGCAATTTAATGCTACATGCAGCTGTAAACTGCTTGCAGATAGGGTTTGGGAGAAAACCAGGAAACTCCAGTAGAGTGCCCTCAGCTCCCAGCATTTATCTTCCAGTTTGTTACTACTCATCGAGATTAGCTGGAAAGTGACGGCATTCAGGATACTTTATGGCACTGTTTTTAGTCTTGGTTCCTTATTGAGGCTGAAACGCTCTGCTAAGGATTTTTGGGAAGATGGGAGAATGGAGTTTTGCTGGTTACTTTTTAAAAGGCAGATTTTTCAAGGGTGAGATCAGCACCTCTCTGTTTTGGAAAACTTTCTTCTCTCAAAGCATCTATAATCCAGCATAAATACATTTAGTACACCTTTAATTCGGTGGGATAAGAAGAAATTCTTGAAAGAGATCTACTTCTATACTAATACAGTTGTATCTCAATGGAACTCAGTTTTTAAATGAATGTGAGTGGATTGAATATGTGGGATATGTATTTACAGAAATGAAGGAAAAAAATGATATAAAATTGTCTTAAGAACAAACAGAAATCCTGCAAATAGGATCAAATAGAAGATGCAATCTTCTTGATACATTTTGTATTGTACATGAAATTTGTTAACTGTCGTGTTCTGTTTGTAAGCTTGTGGACAAATTACTTGTTATAGCTGATGAGGCAGCTTCCAGTCTAACTTTTTCTATCAGAAAATGATAAATCATAGACAATGAAGTATTTCATAAAGCTGTTTTTTTGCTGACAATTCTGTAACAAAACAAAAATTGGAAACACATTTTCATTGGGTTGAAACTTTCTGTTCCATTCAATGTGAGGGGGATGGCATCCTCAACTTCTATTAACACAGATTCTGTTTTTTGACTTCTGTTTTTTCAGTATTATGTTATTAAAGTGAAGAAATGAAATTGGAGAGAGAACTTACTGTTCTGATATACTTTCTCTTTTCTCCCTCCTGCTTGTATTTTGACTTAGCAGTATGTTTTGTTTGTTTTGGGGAATCTTGGGGCTGGGGGATTGTTAATTTTTATTCCATTTCTGAACACAAAAGTATTTCACTACCAGTTTCTGAATAAGCAGTGCTGCTGTTAACCAGTTCCAGTATCACCAAAATGGCTGGCTGGCACTTTTTGCTTAATGCAAAAAAATAGCTCTGAAGATGAGATTATTTTTATTAAATGCCTTTACTTAAGGTTTGAGTGTGATAGGATTATCAAGGTACGCTTTTCCCTCCATGCTTAATTTTTGTTTAGGGTAAATAGCTGGTTGGGTGTATCCTTGATTTGCAGTTCATAAGGGCTGCAGACTGTGGAATCCGAGTTCTAAAAAAAATTGTCTTAAATAGTAAAATAGAACATGTTAGGGAGACGGCATCAAATTTATGCCTGGGATAAGAGAGTTCAAGTGAATAAAGTTACACATTTGGCAGATAATATTTGCTTCTGGCAACTTCTGATGTCCCATCAATTACACATCATCAGCAATTTCCTGTTTTCAGTTCTTGTAGCCTGAGATAAAGTATTCTGCTTAATGCTATCCTGGAAGAGGAATTGGCAGAAAGAAGCCAAAGCTGACAGATACTGGCAGAACCTCGGTATCTCTTGCCTATAGTAATTTCTTCTGTGCTATATGAGATGACTCAGGGAAGAGAGGCTGACATAAACGCGTGTGCCACGTGATGACAGTAGAGGCAGAGAAACCAGTCTGTCCCAACAGAATACCACCTTCATGCTCTGAAAAGTTCCTTTTCAGGAAATATTCATTTTTCCTCACTACTCTAACAGTTGGCTACCTTGAGCTAGGGAGTTTAACAGAACTTGTTTCCCAGATGTAAAGAACATGTCTGTTACCCCTTTTCTTACTAATTTCCTTAATTTACAACAAGTTATGTTCAATGCTGATTCAACTTCCTCATGCCAAAATATGACCAAGAAGTTAGGTTCCTTATTTAGTGAGGAGCTGGAGAGTCAGTGTGTCTGGTGACACTATCTCCTGAGTATTTCCTCCTCCTTTTCTGCTTAGGTTTTGCTGATTTGATACACTGTGTGCTGAACAGTCAAATCTTCAGAGAAAGACCCAGTCTGACATGGGTCTGGTTGTTGTGCAGGGCTTGGACAAGGTTGTTAGCTCAGCTGGATGGGAGGAGTTTGTTTCTCACACAGGCATTCTAAAAGATTATAGGCATCACTTGCCAAGGGTTGTGATGAAGGAAGTCCCACAGTTTGAGACAATGTACTTAAGAATATGCTCTGAGTTGAAACAGTTCTGCACTAGCTGTGGGATGGTCATGCAGCCACCTTGTTATTTTCCACCTCCAGCTGTACGGTCTACATAGCAGCACTGGATTTTTGTATGCTTCCGTTGGATCTTTTTAACATTATCTAACATTTTGATGGATCCAAATTACGGTATGTTCTACCACATGGCATTTACTTTATTGCCTGTTAAACTTGTTAATGTAAAAGTTTGCAGTAGAGTATAAAAGACAGAGAGATTATTTCTCCCTTGGAGAATTTCAGAGATGCAGCTCTGATTTTTGATATTCTATGTATTGCTTCTCTGCAGTCAACCACTAGAGACTTGAAATTCCACCAAATTCTATTCCAGTTCTGGAATTTCACCAGAGCAGTGTAAGATCAAAAATCGTTTGCCTCCTTAATGCAGCAGATTAGAGGCAAATTCTCTATATGGCTTATCTCTGTTTACTCTAATTGAAATATTTCTTGGGTTTTAAGCTTTCTGAGAGAGAAATGAGATGCATTGCATCTTTCAAAACAAAGCAACGATGGAAGCTGAAAGGTGAATAATGATTTTAGTCTTTCAGACCCTTCAAGTTTCACTAAGAACATTTTATGAAAGAAGAAACCTTTTATCAAAGAGGTGTACTGATCTTTTTGCATTGTTTTTTTGAGCTGTATTTCTCAGACATCAGTGTCTCCAGGCACTTGCACAGAAAAGGTGTAAATTACATTTCGCACTTCTGCCTAGGAATGTGGATCCATGTAACCTGCCTGTGCCTTTGGTTAAAGAAGCATTACAAAAGAGGAGTCTGGACCAGCACTGATTTTTGATATGGTTTAGGGTAAATTATTTTACCTCCACACTTTGGATTTTCAATCTAAAATATAAATAACGAACCTCAAAGTACGGTTTCAAAACTTAATTAAAGCTGGGGAGGCACGAATTTATCTTTGGAATGAAAGCACTACATATTTTCCAGTAAATAATCCACAAGCCTTCAAAAGTGCCAGCATGTGAAAATAATTCCTTGGATAACCAGTAACCATCTTCATACAACCTGCGCAAAGGCAGGGATAGTATCTGGGTACCAGGGGCAACATATATATTGGCAGTTGGTAGGTACCAACAATTTAAAATATAATTACTGTCATCTTGGGAGGGATGGATGTTGATGCTACTTTAAATGCATCCTTTAAGTAGAGATGCGTGAGCAATAGGTAGCAGTCATATAGTACCTCACCAGCTGTGTGGATAACCTAGAAATTAATCACTTCTGCTGCTGCATTGTTTTGATCACCGCTACTTTTCTATTTTATGTTCAGGATGCTATGGAAACGTCTTTACCAACAAGTTGTGTTTTTTTCATGCTAGTTCCAGATGTTTACAGGAAAGATACGTTGCACTGTCTAGTGTCGTCCTGTGGTTGATCCCTTGCACACAGCCTTTCTGTTTGTCTGCATAGCTTAACTAGTGATATAGTGGTACTGATGCGTTGTAATTCAGAGCGTTTTGGGAAACAAAAAGAGAAATGAGGACCAGTATCACTGCTATTGCAAGCTGAAATAATTACTGAATTCTTAGTATTGATTTCAAGGTACAAAGCTGTGGTGTACTTCAGAAAAAAATAAGGCTTCTTTTGGCACTGGCAGTACTACTGAAGTCTTTGAGTGAGTGGCACGCTGAACAGACCAAACGTAACTGAAGTGAATTTCATACATAGGAATAGGTACCAGTGTGTCAAGGGGTCTCTTTGGGGATAGTTCCAAAGGACAGCAAACTTCTTATTGTTTTTTCTTTTTGTTTTTTTCCTTCTCCTTAACATTTGTTAATTAATGAAGGGAAGAGGTGGAATAAGTTTGTGTGTTGAGACTGGGATGTTTTTAAATGTGAAACTTTTGAAGAAAATATTCCCGAGTAGCACAGCGTGACTTATGGATGGATGGAGGAATGGTATGAGTGTGGATATTAGTAAATAGAAACTCTAAGCTACAAAACATGGCGTATTTTATGTACATAAGAGTGCAGAAAATTGGAACTCTGAGAAAGTCAAGAAGAAAAGACATAACCCAATGGTTTTGGGGTAGCGATGGGTAAGAGTGAACAGGATTTTTTTAAAAAGCAGTGGTCGTGTCAGTAAGGCAGGAATAGGGGAGCAGGAGAGAAGAAGGGACGAGATAAATTTCAGTTAACTTTGCCAACAGACTGGGATAATTAAGCCACTGTGGAAAGAAAAGTTTGGGCATCAAGGAGTCTGTTGCTCCTTTTCTTGCAGTAGAATTGTCAATGTGTTTGCTTTGAAGTTGTGTACATATATTTATTTAGTCAGCACACATAGCTAACTGACAAGTGGGTGTGTGTGTGCATGCCTAAATAGTTTATTTCAGTATAAAACTCTATGGTTTGTGTCTGAGTGAAGATGAAATTACCATATCTCTCTAGGTCAAATTTCTTGGTTCATTTCTCTTAAGGGGACTTTGTAAATACACAGAAACTGTACTGCATACTGCAGAATGAAATCTGTCCCTCTTTTAAGCCTGCTGGGAAGCCATGCCCATTGGAAATTAAGTCTTTTTGTTGATGTTTAGATATTTAGCAAGTTTATGTGTTACTTCAAATTTGCCTGTTCTCTGTGTGTTTTCTGCTAGCCATATCCTTGAGCAGACCACTTGACTTTTATGATGTTGTTTTTCTGGCCATCTTACAGTCATGCTGTTGAAACAAATAAAACAAAAAACTCAGACTTCAGAGTTTTTAGCAAGAGAGCGTTCCTCTGTATTATCTACAAACCCAAACACAGGAACACTGAAAGCCCTGAGTGAAGTGTACACCATCGATTTCTCATAATCTAGCGCTGGAAGAAAATGTACACAAAGTAGTGAAGTATAAATAGCAAAAAGCAATTTTAAAATTATTTTGGTCATTGAAAGTTGCTACAAAGTAGGTTCTGTAATTTTGGCCATTTGAGTCTGTACTTAAGCACCTAAATATAAATGACCTATTCTTCAGAGGTTCTCAGAAGCAAGGGCGGTATCACACAGTGGTGGGATTTGATTAAGGGGTGATGTGCTCTCACCAGCAGGAGAAAAGAAGATTATTTTCCCAGAACTAATCTTTGTGGTCTGGAATGAAGCAAGGTGAGCATCAGAATGGCAGGAAGGGGAGCGTGGATCTGGCTTGGTGTTGATAGGATGGTGAAATGTACCTCAGCAGCTTAAAAATAATGTGTTTCTAGGCCTAGATGTATTTCTCTGCCTCAAAGAACACTAACATTTTTGAGTGTGAGCATGTGAAGTTGGGCATGTGAAGTGTGTGCTTTGATTCTTAGACTGAATGAGTTTTCTGGTCTCTCTGTAATTTAAGTACAACCTTTAAAAGTAAAATTCTGTAGCTGTTTGTATTTATTTAATATGTATTTTTACAATATCTATATGTTTAAAAATAACACATACACAGTAATGGTAATCATTGTCTTTTCGGACATTCCCCATTAGTGGAAGGTATGGTGCAAATGCTGACTTTTAGTAAGGATAAAGAAAACTGACTGGCTATGGACATTAAAGAAGCATGTTCAGGTGAAGGCTATTAGTGGTTGCTGTTCAGTCTGCAGGGATTTAAGTTGTGCAGTTATGCCCAAGTCCCTAGTAAGTGCTGCATTCAGTAGTCCTGCAGCCCAAGGAGGAAGAAGGAAATGCTGAGGACACAGAAAAGCGCCTGTGTAGAAATGAAGTTGGTCAGATGTCGGTTAAATTCTTATTGGCCAGAGCTGCAGTTCTTGATGCCCAGCCCAGTGACAAGTCCCCACTGAAACCTCCCATCCCCAGTGGCCACTGCCTGTGCCCCTCGCTGAGGCCTGTGGGCAGGCTGCATGCTGCACACACCTTACTGCCGGCTGCTTACATTCTGTTTGTCTGTAAAGGGTCATTGTTTCTTACAGTAAATGAAAGTTACATCTGTGCTCAGAGCTGTTTTTGACTCTAAGCACATACATTCCCAGAAGAACTGTGATTATAAAACCAGTGACTTGGTTGTACAAGGAATGATGTGCAGCACCTAGGTCAGGCGGTGGCTTCCACAAGCCACTTTATCACTAGTTGCTGTCAAATTATTTGCTATGAAAATAGCATTGAAAATAGGATGGCATTCACAAGAGTTGAGACAAGCTGCTGGAAGGTAAGCAGTGGACTACACAAGCCTCTCTGATGTTTTCTCAGTTCATTGAAAAGCTTAACTTCCACGTTTTGCTGACACACATTGGTGATGTTTTCTTTAAAAGAAAAAATGTACTCTTTTTGTTTTTTAGTTCCTCCAGGAGTGATACAGAATGGAGCTCGAGTTCTGAGTAGAGGAATATTTCCTGGAGCCAGGCCATTGCCAATCAACCCTATAGGAAGCATGGCTGTTGCAGTAAGGTAAGAGTGGCTCATTATGAGATCTTTATGGAATAAATTATTATTTTGCAGGGAATGTAAAATTACACATAAGCTTGGAACATGAGAAAATTTACTGCTTGCTAATACTCAGGAGATTTTAAGTGAAAGAAACCCTCTGCCATCCAAAATGCATGGGTTATCATTCTTGGCAAGACAGTCATAGCATATCTGTCTATTTTGTAGAGGCTTATAAAAAACATCATTTTGTTTTCACTAACAAGTTGAAGGCAGCTTTCTGTAAGAAGCTCCTCGGGTGACCTCTTTTTCTTAGTGCAGATGTGTTTTCCTGCTCCTCCTCACCCCCTTTAAAGTCAGTTTCCTGATTTTTTTTTTCCTGGGATTAAATACCTATAGCTGTCATTTTGTTATTAATGTAGGTCTTTGTGAGATGGTTTCTTTCATTACAAATTCTATTTCAAGGTTATACTGAAACATTCAAGGGTAAAATGTTGTTTGAAGATCTTCGACTTTTTTTTCAGAAAGCAGGGCACTAAGGGACATCTAGTGATGGTAACAAGAACTGTGGTTCAGCGGTTTGCTTTACTTAAAGCAGTGATGGTTTATTGTTGCACGAACAATTTGCCTCAGGTGTAGCTTCATTTTCAGTCAGTCACAACAGACATTAATTTGGTCCAGTGCTGCCAGTGCTCTTCCCTTTCAAAACTCGTATTATTAGTAAAAGCTATTTCAGCTTGGGCAGTTGAATATTCTGGGTGGGATTTCATATGCAGTGCTGGTGTTGCTTTGCTGGGCTGTTCTAGTTGCACACTGATCTCAGTAAGTGGTTACAAGGCAGTGAAATGAAGGAGCTTGATAGCTACTTCTTCCATCATTATTTACTTGGGATTTTTTCCCATTTGCTCTTTATTTTTTATCTCTTTTCAGAATTACTGTCTAGCTTTTTGGGGACATTTTTTACATCCAATAAATGGAGAGAGAGAGAGAGAATCTCCAGTATTCATATAATCTTGATGATTAAAAATGCAGAGAAGGGAAGACACTAACTTTGATGGGCAGCTGCTTCAACTATTTTTCATATTTGCTGTGTTGTAGAGATATAACCCTGGGGGTCATCCTCCAGAAGTCTGCAGAGTTTCTCTCCATCTCACTTTTCTGCAGTCTGGTCTTGCTAGCAGTGGAGGGCAGCCATCTTCAGTAGCTTTGCTGCTGTTTTTGGCCAGGACTTGTATTCTGCTCCAGTGGGGACTGCAGAGCTGCGGGACTGCTGGATCGTATATTGTATATGTACATATGTTTAGGAAGTGACCAAGCTAAACAGAAGGCACAGTGGTCTGAATATTCTCTGACTATGCCGCTTATCTGCACTTCCAGCTTAGGGCCCTTCCTTAAGAAGAGGAGATTTTCTGTTCTGTAATCAGGGTTAACTTAAAGAAGAGATAGATCTGTTTTTTCTTCCATGGCCACTCAAAAACTTTATTCTATGTAGAAATCTCCAAATTGCTGTGTGGTAAGGCTGTATGTAGTTAACTTTTATACGTATTTGAGGATGACTTCTCTTTGGAGTGGGAGGGGGTCAGCAGTTAGAACAGAACCTTCACCAGCTACCTGCTAATCTAGATTTGGGAGATAAGGGATTTTAACCCCTCCCTTGCTTGCATTCTTTTTGCTCTGTCTCAGAGAAAAGCATTTATAATTTGTTAATGCAGACATATTTCTAATTCTTTTTGTTCTCTTCTCCAGCCTCAGGCAATATTAGAAATAGCTTGCTTGAAATATATTGCTGGTCTGCATGATGTCTGCTCATATTTCAGAGCTTCTGCAATATCTTCTAATTCTTGGGGAAAAAAATGGGGGGGGGGGGGAGAGCCGGGAAGAGGCTCTGAAAGATTTGGATAAGTTAAGGGACTCTCTGCAGTACAGCAGTTCAGAAGACATTTTTGTCTTGTGCCTACTGGGGATATTAAGATTCAAAATTTCTCTGGGAAGGTCAGTTTGGATGCATGGTACCTCTTAGAACATCATCTGGTCCTCTCAAAACTGGATATTTCTGTTACTGTAAAAACAACGTCCTGTTTCTTGGCGCTTACTCCTCCCTTCAGATATGCAGAGCTAAATGGAGCTTGTCGTGCTGAGCTTTTGTGGCATCTCATGGAAATCCATACAACTTCTGCTTATCATGTACAGCAGAAGGAGTTTATCACAGTGTCTGTGCAGCCCTCCTCTGTTGCAGTGAAGAGTGGGAGTACTGCTTATGCAGAGCTGCCTTCCCTGCGTGGAGGGAATTGCACTAGTCAGGCTGGCAGGGGATGTTTTCAGAAATGTCCCCTTCCAGCTTTCACCAGCAGCAGGTCTGCTGGGCAGCCATAGCAAGTGGTGTAGTCTGTTTTTTCAATTAACCTGCAGAAATTGTCTCTCCATCTATATATTCAGGGGAGGCCAGACAGCTTCTTTCCAATAAGATTTTACTCAATTGTGTATTTTCTGGAGAAGAGTTCCTCTTATGTTCTAAATGAAAAGCCATAAACCAGGTTTCTATTAATTTAGTTCTGTTATACTGTCCTTTACCTCCACTTAGGTTTCAGTTTTGTGTCATATGCTGAAGAACGCAGCAAAATGAAAGATAAAAGTCTGTGCAGCCAGATTTGTTATCACACAGACCACGTGCAAATAACCTGCAGTATGTTACCCTGTTGTGCAGACTGCCATTACTGTCAAAAGAGAGTAACAAGTTTGATCCTGAGTTAAATTTGCAGTTGTAATTAGGCGGAATGTTTTGATGAATCTGTTATTCAGAAGGGAGGCCAAAACCACAGCACAGAACTAACAGACGTTGAAATCGGTGATTTCTGATGTATTAGTTCCCATTAGTCAGAAAGTTAACTGTGCGATTCTTGCTGTTCTGTCCCTGTTCAAGATATCAATGTGTTGTTCCCATGTAATTACATACAATTACATTATCCTTTATTTATAAAACAAAATATGATGGAGTTAGGTAGGATGAATTAAAAAACTCTACTAAAAAGTATTTAAAAGCAACAAGTTCACCAGTTTCCATAAATAAAGACTAGCAGTTGAAGAGGATATCATTATGTTGTAGTGCATTTGGCTTAAATTGCACAAATAGGTCTTTCGTTCCAAACTAACCTACAAACGGAAAAGGCGTCCCACGCTGTTTTTACTTTGAAAATCATCCACTGGTGTTAAATCTCCACAACAGAGCATAATTGGTTGTGTTGACAGTAGCTTTTTATTTACTTTATTCACACCACTTTTAGCTTGTTTATCATCCATATTCTCCATGTTGTGGCTGACAAGCCTAAGACCTACCCGAAGACAGCAGGGGAAAATAATGCTTTCAAAGCTGCACAGTGTGTAGCATGTCTCTAACATGAGATCCATCATATATATTTTTGGCAGACCATATCACCATACAGTTCCCCGAGTGAATCTAAAAGCAAATGCAGTGATACTCTGAATATATAGAAAATAAAATACTGACTTAAAAAGGTATTCAGTGAAAGCAAGCAAAGCCAGTAGTGCCTTACATGAGCAAGGAGTTGACTGTGCTTGAAGGTGAGCTTTTGCTCTTACTGTGTAAAATTCGAAAATACTGTTTAGATGTTTCCCTAGGAGGACTTCTGTAGACACTTCAGTAGGCACAGTCTCTATCAAAATGGCCAATACATCTACAGCGTGCATTGTGGCAAGGTGCAAGAAGCTCTGTCAGATGCAATCACATTCCAGATTCGTAAGGTGGTACCAATTACACCAACCCTTCGGAAGAGCATGAGCTTGGAAGGGCTGTTTGGACTACGATGCCAGTGCATTCAACAGAAACCTCTCACCGTGATGTTTGTAAATTGCCTTGGTTTTCTTTAGCACATGCATGGATTGTGTCTGTGAAGGTCCTTCCTGTAGCACAGTAGATCTGCTAAGCCTAAGCCTTCCCTGCCTGCAGTGGGCAAATCCACTGAGGTGAAGTCAGTGGAATTTCACTCCACAGAAAATCTCAACAGCTGTGTGGCATAGACCTTGACATTTGGTCCATGTTAGTCTGCAAAAGATGTTTTGCTGAATATCCCTAGCAATATTTATGTAACAGGCCTTTTTTTTTGTTTTCCTCTGCTCTGAATGTTCACAGTGATACAGAGGCTGTTTAACAGCATTTGGATTGGCTCTCAGGGAACCTGGACTTTATGGCACTGTAGTCTTCAGTACTCGTACTGTGTAGGCATGCTTCCCCACTTTTTGGTCAGATTCAGATGCCATCAAAAGTAGGATCAGATTGTGAATACTTTATTTATAACCTGTTGCTTCTGTATTCTGTCCTAATCCTGCTTTTCCCACTGAATTAGACGACCAAGGAGAGTTGATGCTTTTAGCTCCTACTAATTTCCTTTTACCTTTGGAGCTGTTGCTGCATATGGTCAGTCTGTTGTGAGCCTTGGCCCATGAGGCTTTGCAGTCTGTTCAGTGGCCAAATGGAAACCCCATCCCATACCACTCACTAGCCAGCAAATTCACCTTAGATTCAGGTAGAAAAGAGGGAAGCAGAGTTCACAGCTACCTTTGTGGGAAATATTAAGGAGGAAGTAAACCTTTTAGAATTTGGGATGAATTGGGATGCTTAGCAGAGCCATTCCTAATAAGGATGCCGTGGCTGGACTTGGCTGTGTTTGTTGATACAATCAGAAATTTCAGGATGGAATATAGTATCACATACCCTCTTTGCTTGACTGTCGGGGTTTTTTTTCACTAGTATTTCACCAAGGTCAATCCAAGGTGTGTTTCAGGCTGGTTGAAAACTTAGGCCAAACTTTTTTATATGCCACTTCATGCCTAGGTAACAGATTCAATTACTTTTAGTAGAGTTTGTTAGAAAAAATGTATTTTTTAAATTAATACAGATTAAAAATAAAAACTAATGGGAAATTATTTGATTTATTTCTGTTTTTAAATTCTCCTTTCTCACAAAACATTTCTGGCTTCCAAAGGAATTTCAGTTACCTGTAAATTGCCCACAGAAATTTCATGTTGGGAATTTCCCGACATGAAAAAATTTGCCATTCAAGTTCCAAAGACAGTTCCCGAGAGAAAGGAAGCGCATCCACATTGGTAGAGCTACTGCTTTCCCTTTATTTTGAAAAAAAATATATTTCCAAAACCACACACACCCAGAAGCAACATTAACAAGCCTTGGCTACCACAGCAGCATTATATTTTAAAATGTCTGTTAGGTTTTTTTTTCACTACTAATGCTGCAGTTCTGCTGCTGCTCCTGATCACTGGAGTTTGACAAGAATGGGTGTTGTGCCTAATTTTATTTGAAGAGGCAAGATTGTTATTTGTGATTATTTTAACTTCAAATTTGTAGAGCAATTACTACATTATACCTTGAAATCAATCATTCAAGCAGTGATTAAATAAACCAAATATAAGTAACATGTGCAGCATAGATGCCAAAGCATTGTAGGATTATACGCTCTCATATCTATAAATGATTACTTCAAAGGAACTGGTAGATATTTCCCTTCATAAATTCTTAATGGTATATTCTTAGTGTTCTTGTGTATTACTGATATGATCAGCGTAACAAACCCCACATCATCCTTGTTGCATTGCTTTCCCCTTTCCACCTGTAGCCGGCAGGGTGCATTATCCATGGGATGACTGAAGGACCAAAGATCTAGCTGACAGTTATTTCTCTTGCAAAAAGAAGAGGCCAGCATTTGTCTCAACTTCAGATTTGTTGTTGCTATTGACAAAGTGCTCTTTCTGCTAACAGTTCATGATTCATACTTACTGTGGTTCTTTGCATACAATTACTCTGTGAAGTATCTCTGTAAGAGCTTCCATCAGTAGTGTAACTGACTTCTTGTTTTAACTCAATAACCCCTGATAAAATCTCATCATACAGCAAGTGAGTGTCACTTGTCTTCCATATGCTTGCTTATTGTCCTATCTGCTGGTATGTAGTGTTTATAAATAACAGTTCAACTGCCTGTATCTAAAACTGACTCTCCTGAATTTTCCTCTGAAATCTCACTACCTATACAGTAGAAGAGTGTGTTAGCAAGCCTGGAACCTGTCAAAATACGTACACTCAACTTACAGTACCAAACTGCATTGCTTTCTTCATACCTTTTAACTGTTTCCAAAACTCACGATACCTGTCATCCAAAATGTTCAGAGGGAGTTAAGCTGGTACTTAAACTTCACGTGGGTTTTGTTCAACAAAGGAACATACCTGTCTCTGATGTGGAATATAGTATTTTTCATCCAAACTTCTTGCCATGTTGCAGAAAGAACGGAGACTTACTTCTGCTGCATCCCAAGGAAGACCCCTTTTAAAAGGCAGAAGCAGAGACACTGTGCTAAAGCAATTGTTTCATTACTGAATTGAGATCCAGCTCCTGTGGGCTCCATTTCGCTCCTGATGAAATTAGTAACAGAACTCATATCAATTTACAAGGGGAATGGAATCAGGCTTTCAAAAGGCCCACTTACCTCTGCAGACCTTGAGGGTTGTGTAATTGTGCTACAGCCAAATGGAAATATTCTTAAAAGAATCTGTGCATGGTACTTTTAGGTGTATAACTGTGGTTAAGAACCCTCAAGCAAATAAGAGTCTGTAGGATGAAAAGCTCCAGAGACTGCCCCATGGCCTTTCCTGACAGAGGCAGGCATATTTGAGAACATGTCAGTTTCTGGAAATTTTGAAATGAAGTGCTGAACTAGAAAATGGGGAAATAATAAGGTATTACTTTAAATTCTGCCTCGCTGTTACATTAAGCACAGAACTCTTAAATATTTTTTCTTCTCCTATATAATTTAATACTAATCCCAACATCAGAGCAATTGCCCGTTTTAAAAAACTGTTGTTGTTTCAGAAACAAAGTTAGAATTACAACCAGAATTTTGAGCAAAAATAGATTCGGCTGTCCAAAATCCAGTCCCCTGAAGCCTGGGGGAGTTCTGTCCACTGATGATCTGCATTGAACTTAGTAATCACCACATTCATTTGTTAGTGAGCGCAATATAAAGCTTGACAATGTCTCAGAAACACGTGCGGATTATTAATGATTTAGATAATAGTTTATTCAACTCTTATTTATGTACTAATATCAATTATAACTAATTCTTCCTGTGTTTTGATCTGTTGCCTATCAGATGAATTTACTTTCAGGCTATGTGAATTTTGACCTGATGAATATCCTAAATCACTCTGCCTGCATAACTCACTTTCATCTCTGCAGATATCCTTTGCTACTTGTCTCCTTGACCTTCTTTCTCTTCCTTTTTTATTTCCCCAAGCAGAACTGGTTGGAAATCTTTCAAAATGTAAGTGAAAAACATAAAGATTTTTTCTGAGATGCAAATGCTGTCCATTTCCTGACCAGTTCCACCATAACTCCTTTTCTTTTGAAATGCGTTGTTATTTCCTCTCTCCTCCCACTTATTTTAAAGTGACTTTCTTTTGTCCTTTTCTGTCTTTCTATGCCATCATCCCTGTTTGCGATCATTCCGTGTGGGATTCTAACCCCATAGTAGTACACCTTCCCCCAGGACATTGCTTCTGTAATCCCGGGGCCTTTTCATTCTGTTTTTCTGCTCTTTTTAAGGGATTGGGATCTGGAGTATGTCCTTTGGGCAGAGCTTTTGAATCCAAATTAGAGCTCCTTTATGGAAAAGCAAACACTAGACTCGAGAGGGGGTATGCCAGGGAGGTCTTTTGGCACGTGGTTGCTGTGCTCCATGGAACTGTTGTTTTTCTTTTATTGATAGTTTCTGAGAACAAATAGAGGTAGATATAATAACACAAAAATGGGCATCTTGATTTAAACCCCATCTGTCAGAAGCCTTGTTCACTAATAACCTAATCCGTAAGAATTCCACTTGGCTTCCTACCTGTTCTGTCCTGTGTTTTTTTTCCTTGGAGCAAGAATTTATTGGTGATTTTATATGGGGAACTAGGAGTGTGTGATTTTTATTGAGCAGCCTTGCCCTGACTATTAGCTGCCTAATAAAATCAAGTAACTTTAATTTTATGCTAATTTATGCTAATTTTGAACATCTTTAAATGTAAATTTACCCTAAAAATGAAGAATCTGTCACTTAAAATGCATCACATGCTTCCTCGTAATGACTGATCTTAAGGAGTTGGTTATAAATTCACCTTTCAACTAGTTTAGTATGGATGATTTCTTCTTTTAAGCATTTGGCATCCTCTAATGACAACCCCTGCAGTGGGAAACCATCACAGAGTAAATGCAGCTGGCTTGCTGCACAGTCATGAATGACATTGCATTTAGTTATTAAAAATTGAAGGAGCATTGTGTATTCCTTCTGGGTTTTGTATATAATTTATGGATCGTAAAGCTACTTGAAAATCTAAGTGAAAATAATTTTATTGAGCAAAAGTGGCTGCTAATAACTATGCCTTCTGTTATATACATTTATCTGAAAGTACTGTAAATAAGAACATTTGGAAAGACTGATTAATGCATTACTTTTAGCATTGTCCTGTCACTGGTTCTCAGACTTACTTCAGTAAGCTCCACAGATAAGTGCATTGAGATGAATAGGAACTGAGGGATTATATACCTCTCCTGTATTCTCCACCTTTCAGCCATACCTATCTAAAATGGATAATGCTCTGTTGTTCATTCTGTAAAGAAACCAGACCTGAGGTCCAATGCCTGAAACCTAAAGCACTTTCCCATTTTTAAAGTAGAAACAAGAATAGTCTGGTCCCTGTCACATTTCTGTAAAGAAACACATGCGTTCAGTGTGCATTTTTAACCAATGCAGTCGTGATTGTGTGAAAGCACTGTGGTGATAGCATGAAGGTGGAAGGACCAGATTTTAAAGTGGTTTATCATGTGACAGATGAAACAGCCTTGCTTGTTCTTGTTTTTTGTTTTTATTGATAGAGGAGTTCAAGGCTGGTGAACTGGCAGGGAAAATGATGATGCCTATACCCAGGGATGAACATCCCCCTCTCTTTTTCTCAGTGGGAATTAAACACTGCACAGGGCCAATCCCTTCTGCAGCTGACTCGTGAGCATTGTATTCGGCATTGTGAAGTCATTGGTAATGCTATAATATTTTCCGGTGCAGAAGGGGACACCATTAGTTTTTAAATATATTATGCTGCAGTAGTTCCCACAGCGCTGAGTGCCATAAAACCAAAGAGGAAAATGAAAATTTCTAAAGAAAACCAGATTTTTTTGTGCTGTTTGTTTTTGAACACATTTTAGTGTTTTGTTGGCAGTTAATGTCTTAAGATCACATTGTTTTTACGATCATCCACAAACTGATCACAGTCAGAAATGTGACTGTCAAAAATGTCCCATCTGGAACCGCACAGGTTCCAGCTGAAATTCTCCTACCTGGGAATGGCAGAGCTGAGAAGGAGTCCTTGAGAAGAGGCAAAGGCGAAACACCAGAAAGCTGGTGTCTCTTCCCCACATTTTTAGTAGTATCATTTGAAAAGGTTGGAATATATTTATACAACTCTTCAGAACTTATTTGAAATCTAGTAAATAAAACTTCATTTTTTTAAAAAAAAACACAGATCGGGACTGTTCAGATCACTTATTATGGCCACCCTCCTTGCTTCTGCCTCTTGTGCTGCTACATATCTTTTGCCTTGACAAATGTGCAGAGTCCGATTTGCAAGCAATTATAAGAAGTCAGGCTTTGAAAGTGGCCTGCGTGGATGTTACTTTGATAATCGTAACTTCTAATTATCTGTCAGTTGTTTTTACCTTATTATCTTTTGCACCGAAGCAGGATTACTTCTCTGTGGTTTTTACAACTACTTCAATTTGCTTTTCCAGGAATGGGATAACAAACTGCCGGATGCGGACAGAAAGCGAACAGTCATGTGGCTCTCCAGTTGTTAGCGGCGACCCAAAGGAGGATCACAACTACAGCAGTGCCAAATCTTCCAACCACAGGAGCACATCACCTGCTAGTGACTCCGTTTCCTCTTCCTCTGCTGACGACCAGTATGAATTTGCAACTAAAGGTAGCCAAGACAGCAGTGAAGGAAGTGAAGTT
>JANHGO010000042.1:25832352-25843322 GCA_024606505.1 Aquila spilogaster
AAAACCTACCATAAAGTTTCTGTGATGTATTGTCTTCCAGTTGCAATAAAAATTACTGAGTTGCATCAATTGAACAATGGCAGTTTTGTGAGTATTGTCTTCAAAATACGCTCAGGTATTATAGAGGAAGAACGGTGATTTTTTTTTTCGCAAATGAACTGCTTCATTTTTAAGTATTTCGAGCCCCAGTGGGATGTTACCCCTATTTTCACTGCAGTAGGAATCAACTCATGTTAATTTGCTGTCATATGCAAATTACTAGACATCATATTAAATTGCTGTTAAATTTAGGGCCTGATCTTCCTTTGTCATCAGTTTTGCAGCCTGGAAACAAAGCTGGTTTCCTGGGAATTACTAGGAAAAATTTCTTGGCAGGATGAGCAGAAAGGTATTGGCACGGGCTGCCCAGGGAGGTGGTGGAGTCACCGTCCCTGGAGGTGTTCGGGAAACGTGTAGATGTGGCATTGAAGGACATGGTTAGTGGGCATGGTGGGCATGGGTTGGTGGTGGAACTACATTATTTTAGCAGCCTGATCCAATCTTTATGATTCTGTCAGAAGAGATTCAGTAATCAGACATATAACCTTCCAGCAGGTGTCCTGCTCCTGAGGCCTTGGGGCTGCTCCCAGACTGCCACAGGGATCAGTGCTGTACACGCAGACTGCTCAGTGCCCGTCTGCACGGCCCTACCGGCCAATGTGAGGCTAGAGCAGGGAAAACAGTGCACAAGTCATCTCTTCAGAGAGTGAATAGTAAAGGATAAGAAGGAATAGTAGTTGCCTTGTAGCTTTCCCCAGTTAAAACAAATCTGAAGAGTGAAATATTACAAATTATTCCCCAGGTGCTGTGGTTTGAACAGGGGCTCTATGAAGAGCCTCATACGTGGATTTAACTTGTAAAGAGGCTGAGAAGAAAAAGAAGGAACGCTTCTGTCTAACAGAAAATTTTCCTGCCACTACTTAGGGCCACACGTGTTTTCTTTCGCAACATATTCTCAGCATCCACTGCGGCAGCAATAGAATGAAGGCGAGGAGCAAAAATCTCAGACTGCGAGGAGACAACACGTAGCTGTGCTTTGCACCGTGCTCCCCTCATGGCTCCCCTCCTGCTGCAGGCCCAGCCACCATCGTGCCGCACGCTGCCCATTGCCACATGCCCTGCAGCATCTCTGGGCACTCAGAGAACTGCCGGATAGGAGGTACCTGACTCCCACGGCACAGCAGAGGTTTCAGCTTCTAAATTGTGCTTTCCTTTGGAGGACTGCAGGAAGACCCCAGCTGTTTGCCCCAGGCCCTCTGCATGAGGCGGGCTGAATCCCGGCGGTGCTATGGGCTTTTTGCGCAACCCTGAAATTTGTCTGTCATGGGCAAAATGGTCTCAAGTGGCAAATTTTACTTTATTGCCAATTAACACAAACTGCTGATCGCTCATTTGGGTATTTAGAAAGCACACAAACAATCAGCCACTTACATAAACACCTGTCCTACCTCCAGCCTCAACATCCTTCTTTTCACCACAGGTTACACGCAGCTTGTCAGAACGCCTCTGGTGAGCTGCAGGGCAGCGCGAGCGGCCCAAGGGACTTCCGTGGGGCTCTTTTGCTGTTTAGCTCCTCTTTCTTCAGGGCTGTCCCTGCCCCAGAACAGGCTGCTATGGGACAGAGACCATAAGAGGTGTCTAAGCTGCAGCATGAGCAGTCCATAGGCTGTAGTCTCTCTCAGAGACACACATATCCTTTTTGCTATGAAATGGATTTCCAGCCCCCACGTTTGCTAGATCCCTCATTAAATGCACCTGTCCTACTCTGCTCATTTGCAGTGATGGTGCCCAGCTGGTTCCTCCCTGCTGTTGGCCTCAGCCCTGAGCTGGCTGGTTCTCAATGTGACTGGTTCAAGGCTGTAGCTTGGGAGTGCCCTCAGGCTGAAACCTGGGCTCTCCTGGCTGTTAACAGCCCCTCAATGTCTATCTGGGGGGTGTGAGCTGAACTATGTCTGCAGGTTGAAGCACCATCAGAGCTCTCTGGGCCATACCTCAAGGAGGATGCAGGGGCACGTGCCCACCAAAGCCCCTGGGCTGTTGACAGCTGCTGCTGCCCATCACTCCTTGTATGGCAGCATGCCCTTTTGGGGGCCTTGCTGGCCCTCTGGCCACCACCTTGCTGAAACTGAGCTCCTGCACTGCTGCCACGATGAGGCTGAGGGAGCCCTGAGCAGAGCAAGCAGAGGAGGCCTAACTGATGGGAGGTGGTGTGTGCCCAGCCTCACCTGGGTGGTCTGCGGGAAGAGAACATCTTGGACAGAATGGGTAAGTGCAAAATGCCTGTCTGTGTGGTCTTCGTGTTATATCAGTTTCTTTACATAGCAGTATCCTTTGCTGTTGATGTCCCTACAAGGAAGGCTACGTGTGATGTTACTGCTTGCCTATGCATGTTGTCTGGTGAAACTGCCTGGGAAGAAATTACGGAATGGAATGCAAGTAATGGCAAATGGCTTTTGTTCTATGTACTGGAGATCTTTTATGCCAGGAAATCAAATAATAACAGTTTCTATTGCATCTGCTTTGTAAAAAGCTGCTATAAATGAATAAATCTTTAGCTTTAATAACTCATGATGCTGTAATTGGGCATGTTTCCCACATAAGATAATTAAAGCATTTTAAAAGTTCATCTTAAAATACAGCTGATGATTGATTAACAATGGCGAGAAACTCTGTGAAAACACTGTAAGACAAACATTTGTCTGAGTTAACAACAAACATATACTGTGCTTTTTATCTTACGCTCTTTGACATAGCTCTGATTGCCTATAAACGTGCAGGCTTTGTTATATCTCTATTTGTGTTGGGATTGGCTGCCTCTTTGTATTTGATCAGCAGTGCTGCTCTCCGCTGTGGTGTAAGAAATCAAATAACGATGGTAAATACAGCGATCTGAGCATTACAGTGCAAGAGGCTGTAAACACAAAACTTTAAAATCTCTGCTTATCATCATAAGCCGCGTTCTTGCCAAGTCTTTAATGGCGATCAATTTCCAGAGGCTTTTTCCAAGTAGCTGTGATTGAAAACAGCAGCATCTTTTTCTGGTAGCTCGGTCTCCAAGTGCAGAATATTGAACAAAGTGATGTACGAACGAGTGAAATACTTCTGCTAGAGGCACTGTAGGTGTCAGCACTGCACACGAGGGGCGCGCAGTGACTCTGCTGAGTGCCGGGGTGTGATGCAGCAGATTTCTTCTGAGCTTACGTTCCCAGAAGTACTCAGCTGGTCTTAAAAAAGAAACGGCTTCTTGGCAAAATGCTGCCTAGAAGAAGTAGTATGAGTTCGAAGAGGTTGGTAATACAGCTGCTTTGCACTGTGTTAGAAAATGTAAGCAGAGAGAGCCATTTAAAATAATGCTGTCTCCTCTCGTTCCTTTGCAAGTTTGTTTTTGTACCTCTAAAACGCGGATCTGTCTGTGATGCAGGGACCTGATTTTAATCATCCTCTTACGTAGTCTCTGCAATCATAGTAAAGAGCAGTGCTGTCTGGTGATTTTAAAAATAGCTTTATTCTGACATCGGTGCACTAATTAATGCACTTGCTTATTCTAACCTAATTCATTCACCACCCTAGTTACTGAAGCCACACTACTTGGAGTGTAATCAGATACAATGGGATTTGCATAACGCAGTGATGTAAGAAGGAGATCATTCACTGGAGGGAGAGACCAGGCCTGCTGCAGGCAGGCACTGCCTGCTGCCCCTCCTGGCACAGCAGTGGGCAGTGGCCGTGCCTGTGCAGCTGGAGATCCACCATGCGTAAGCCGGATTTGGGGAATATTGTCTTAAAAGACATTTGAGTCAGACATTTTGAATTGCTGAGCTTTGCAAGCAATGAGTGGGAAGAGCAGGGACAGGAAAGTGTTCATTGACTGCAGAGGAGAAAGAGGTGGCAGCACAGAGGTTCCTGGTGCTGGCTGAGACATCCCTGGGCAAAGGAAGTCCTGTCAGAAGCAAGTGCTAGGGTCTGATTCTGGAAATCAGGATGGCTTTGCCTCTGCAAGACCTTCTGATTTTGAGAGACTTCATCCTGGTGGCATGAATGGTGATCTGAATCATATTTCAGGATGTTGAAACTATGCAAGTGTGCCCTAGGCAGGTTTGCCTGTCCAGGGTTGACTATGAACCTTGCTCCAGGCTGGGTCTCCACATAGATATGTTCCTTGATAAGCTAGAGATTTCTGAGGAAAAAAAGCAGAATCCAGAGAGAACCTGAGTACCCCAGGCAGGACAGGCAACCCTACTTGATTTCACCACTTCTCAAAGCATTTTTCCTGCTCTAAAGCATTGTGGCTGCCCATTCTGTGCCACCACAGCCCTTGTCCCAGCACTGTGGCTGTTCCTAGAAATATGGGCCACTGCTGCCTTGTGTGACTTCTTCCTCCTGAGAAATGAAGTGCCACTGTCTGAACAGCAAAATGAAATTACAGTGACAGAGCGTTCACTTAACGTTTGTACTAGATTATCCCCCAAGTGAAAACACACTACCAATTTTAGTATTAGCTTTCTATAGGCAGAAGTCAGAGCCATTTTAACATCTCCTAACTGTAAACATCTAAAACAGGTGCTCACAGTATGAGGTGAGGCTCCCTGGGTGTCAGAAGAGCTTCCGTAAGTGTGACCTTGCTGTTCTTGGTCACCATCTGGAGGTTCTGGGGATGCTCAGGGAGACTGATTCCTCACCAGCTAGCAAAGTTAATATCACTTAACATAATGCCTGGAGGGCTTTTCCTGAACTGGTTAGCCTCAGCATCACCACATCCAGTGGCCTGGAGGTTGGTGAGTGCTGATGTGAGTGAGAA
This sequence comes from Aquila spilogaster, assembly GCA_024606505.1. Taxonomy (NCBI): domain Eukaryota; kingdom Metazoa; phylum Chordata; class Aves; order Accipitriformes; family Accipitridae; genus Aquila; species Aquila spilogaster. Next base: position 25,837,190 of record JANHGO010000042.1, read on the forward strand.
CAAAATCACAGCCTAGAAATTATGCCACTTACGGAATGACTTGGAAGAAAATTACCAACTGATTCCTGGGAACTGTGTAAGGATGCATTTCTACTTCTGAAAAGTCACGTTTCCATCCTCCTTTCTCCTTCCTCGCTATCTTGTTTTTCTTCATTTTAGGCAACTGCAGTATATTCTAGATGAAGTCAGGCTGACTGCCTCCAGTATAGAACATCTGGGTACTAAGTACCTTTCACATTTCTTTTTCTCATCTCCATTTTTATACCATCAGCTATTTACCTAGACTTAACCCAGAGTCTGACCTCTCAGAAAGGTGTAGTCTTACGTAGGCGTTGTGTTTGTCTTAGTAAGCTGGAGCGCAAACAGATGTGAAAACGGGGCTGCTTAAATTCAAGGAGCAGGAAGCCTAATTGCTCGGGTATCCTGAGTGCTCTGTACACTATGTTTGCTTGCCGTGTTGCTTCCCCACTCCCTACAAATGAACCTGCAGTAAAATTAACAGCCTGTGACAACGTACCTAACTGGAAGAAAATTACTCATCTCCACCAGGCCAGTAGTATAATCCAAATCAGCCATACTCACAGCGACTGGAAGGGTTGCAGGGGGACCCCAGGCTGTGGAACAAGTCAGTGGCCAAGAAGCAGGGCTCTGCTATGGTCCTCGCAGAGGACCTTAGGGCATTGAAGCCTATGTTAGGCAGCTTCTTTTCAACATTAAGTGTCAGTGGAGGAAAAAGGAAAGGCATTAATTATTTCCTAGAGTTGGCAAAATTATTATTATTACTTTTTAAGCAATTCATCTTGAAACAGCCAAGTAATCACTTGCGCCTAGTTGTATTTGTAAGGTGGAATTATAAGCGTTTCTCATTTAGGGTTCAGGGGGAGAAGAAGTGGTTATGTGCCCAAAGGCAGGGAAAGCTATGGTGCCTCTTGTTGTTCATGCGGACTGTTAATGCCACTAAAATACATGAGAGCTCGCCATGACAATCACCGTGTGATATGTTAAAAAAAAAAAGTGAAAAGGCAACCATATTTCATTTTGAAAAGGTATGGTCTATAAAATATGGATTCTGAGGCAGATGAGAAGCTTGGTAGTGGCTGCCAAAAGGATTATCCCCTTTGAAGTGTTTCAGATGGGCATGGGCAGAGTTCTCTTAGTAAGACTCAGCCCACTTGTACCGTTAGGCTTAGGAGGGAGAGAAGCCTGGAGCTCCAGCCCCGGGAAGTTGCAGAGAGCCTGCCAAAGCTGAGGGGGGCATTGCCAAGGCGTTACATCACTAAGAAACTTGTCATGGGAGGCAGGGCTAGGTTTTGGGGTGAAGGTGGAGGAGAAATGCTGCGCTGTGAAGTGAGACCTCTCTAGCTACTCAATAGGTTGGAAAATACGACTAATTCATTTAAATAGCTATTGCAGATAAGTTGTCGCAGTGTCTAATCAAGTTCAATTAGAAATATAAATGTACTGTGTTTTCCATTGCAGTATAAAAGACAGCCTTGTTTCCAACCACCAGGGCTGGTACTGAAGCCATCTTTATCATTCCCTCCTGTCGTGACTGAGTGCCCCACGTGCCCACAGCTTCTGCCTAGCGAGAGCTGCTCACTGCAGGAGGTCACCTCCTGTCTGCTGCATGTTGGCAAGCACAGCTCCTTGTGTGGCAGCCCAGGACTTCAAGCACTGTCTGTCCATTCCCCATGTAACCAGGGCTTCAGCAGAGAGGGCTGCCCTACATTCTGCCAACTGCAGCATTAGCTTCATCTGTGCTCTACTGATGTAAAAGAAGAAAGCAAAGCATTTTTGTGGGTGTTGTTTGATTTGTCTTGACTTCCTAATTTGTCCTTCCCTGATCCTTACTGGAGGGAAACTTTATATGTGAATCACCAGGCAGGTGTAACGGTGGAGTAAAGCAAGAGGGGCAAAGGTGAACCTGTGCTCTCCCCCATTACTGTAAATCTCAAGAGGGAGTACTGTTGTTGCATACCCATATTCTCAGATGACCAACAAAATATCATGAAGTTGTATTTCTGGCTTTTCTCAAGCATGATCTAATGTTCAGGCTGAAGTACGTATTTTCCAGCTGAATTGTTTGCAGATAATAAGACTTTTCAGCAGTTCAAGGTCCGGCCTTTAACCTTGTTTACAGTGGATAGATACAGTGTTCTAGATTTTGGTGACAAAATTCTGTCTTGGTACCGTCTCCTTTCAGGTTTGTGGAAAGCCCAGCAAAGTTCACTAGGCTGTTAAAACTGTAGTATTTAAAAAAGTTTACGTAAATGCTATAATCTTATGGGAGCTAGAAAACCCTAAATACCAGTTGGCACTTGTAGCTCTTTATTTTAGTACAAAGAATAGCGTTTTGTTTGACATTGGCTGTAAGTACAACGTCAGTAATCTTTTCAGAGCTGCTGCCATCCAGGTAACCAAGCTATCAGCCCTAATTCCATGGCAGCTGGTGGCAAAACGGAAATTGGCTGAAGGGCAAGACCGTGCCTTTAATAGTGCATGGATGCATCTGCTCACCTTAGGTCACTTCTTAGAATTTTAGATTAAAAGAAGATTCAGTTACTCTCTGAAGCCTGTACTTTCCTAGTTGTTCCCCTTCCCCATTTTTCCTTGCACAAGGTGTTTCTTACAGCCACTGCAAGTAAGCTTTGCAGGCGTGCACAGAACATGGCAATGATTTTGCCTCTCCCCACCCCCCCAGCACATTATCTCATTCTCAAGGACTGTCTTCTGGGCGGGGTGCTGCAGATGCCATTAAATATGCTTCTCTATCCACTCTGTTCCTAAGCAAAAATATATCGATTGGTGAAGCTTTGGACCTACTTTAATCAAGTAATCTAAACAGGGCTTAAGCTTCAAAAGCCTGGTGATGCTTCTAGCTTCAAAGCTTTAACTTACCCTGAATTAATTTATCCTGAATGTTCTAATGCTCCCAGCAACCCTATGGATTATAATGTTAGAGGTTGCAATCATGGCTCTGGTAATATTCCCTGAGCTTAGACTGTATTGATTACAATGTAAAGGCAGAAAGAAGAGTGGGAAACACAAGGAAAAAAACAAAAGGCTTTGATTTGAAGGAAGAATGAATCTGTTCACCCCTGCAGCAGGCTGCTAGGGAGGGATTTCAGAAGGTTTTAACAGCTTTTTTTTCCCTTGACTGATGAGTTTTTTGGTATGGACTGTGTCAAATGCTTATTTCCAGACTCTTCCTTGTGTACTGTTGTGGGTGTATTATGTCATAAATACAATTCCTTGGGGAATGGAGATTGGTTTGGATATCATATGCAGTAGCTGGCACAGTAATGCTTTGCATCAGTACAAGTTATCATATTTATCTCAGTTCCACCCAGAGAAACAGGAGTAGCATTTTTCCCAGTCCAAGCGAGAAAGAGGAGCCACTGTGTGTAGCCACTTGGTGCTAAACCGTGTGTACTAACTGCAAATATGATGCATGCTCACGAAATAGACCTGTAATGAACAGTCTCATCTCTACAAAGTGAAGGTGTCCAGTTGCCTTGCCTGTATCTTTCTGTGCTGGCGATCGTACTGGGGTACATTTAAAACTGAGGCAAAGAACAGAGGGATACTCCTGAGAGAACAACCCCGCACCCAGTGCTGGCTGCACCAACTCCTCCACACGGCTCCCCACGTTTCTTCTTCCCTGGCCCTTCTTTTTTCCGGAGATTATTGTGGAAATAGCGTATTGGTGAATGAATTCAAAGATGATTTACAGCAAAGATCGCTTCCAGGTGGCCAGGTAAAGGGCTCGTACTGTTTTCAATACAGACTTTTTCCTGCTTCATGAAACTCGAGGCCTGTGAAGCAAATTCATACAGCGTTCTGATTACTACAGCAATAATTTTTTTCTAACAGCCTTTCAAACACTTATTAATAGGAAAAATATTACTTCAAACTGACTTCCCATTACACAGCAAATATGAATGTTCACAGTATGAACTTTAAAACCCTATCTGATCAGTTAACGTCCACAATTATTAGCGTGCTGTCAATTGAGATTTCTGTTGTCCTCCATTGATCTCATTCTCCATGTACTGTGCAATGCATTTTGCTGAAAATGTAATGCACCTGTGCTGATGGGCTGAACGGTTTTCTGTCATGCTGTCAGCTGGCAGGGAGGAAGATAGGGAACTTCAGCACACCTTCCTGTGATGGGATCCCTGCAGCACCTCTCACCTTGTTGCAGCATCAGTAAAGGATAGTTACTGGAGCAGGAAAGTGATAGCAAGAGCTGTGCCCCTTGGTTTCGTTTTTTGTATGTTTCATCAATATTTGGTCACATGCAGCTTCTCTGTTTTCAGCATAACAGAGATGTGGAAAAAGACACAAAGAGAAGCTACGAGGCCAATTGTGTGGTCTAGGTGAGATACTGATGGTGCTGCATCTGGTGTATGGAAACCATCAGTACTTCTTAACTATTGCTTTCTTTTAGTTTGCCACTGTCAGGAACCATGCTTCTCATGGATAGGTGAGATGAGGCAAGGCATCTTCCAGCATTTTGACATTCCTTCCCACAGTCTTAATTAACCCTGAATTGTCTATATTGTGGGAAACCTTTTTATGCTTAGGTTCTACCATGTGTTGAATAATTCCATGGCCACTAGTTTTCGAAGCGGTGTTAATGCTGGCTGTAGGTGCCAAAACTGGGAATGAGGGGAGTGCAGCAGTCCCTGCCTCTCATACAGACATCCCACTCTACGCTCTAAGATCTCCAAGAACCAAGATACTTGCATCCCAGGGAAGGGAGGGCCTGGTTGGAAGTGTGCAAAGCAAAACCTGCCCTTCAGTTCTACAGGGACTGGAGGAGACAGGAGACCCTGTCCAGATGACTGGTTTTGCTTAATTAAGGTCATGTAACACAACCTCAATCCTGAGTACATGTGAACTCCTTACATACATTTCTCACCTTGTGGCACAGCATTTCGTTTGCCGTTTTATTTCCAAATCCCTTGGAAACTGCACATATAGAGAGAGCAAACATCTGGACTCCTAATTTCACTCTCCCTGTTTCCCCTGCCCCCACCAGAAGAGTAATCCCTTTCAGTGCTGCCTACAGGAGAAATGAGCTCGTTTCTGCCTCTGGTATACCACTACCATTTTATTTAAGTATCCTTTGCTGCACTCCATCTCAGGACAGAATGTCCTGTTGGGGCTGGCTGCTGTCTTTAATCTCTGAATGTGAACACACAGATTACTCTTGCTGTCACCATCATGAGGCTTTATCAGCATCCTCATTCAGGAAGAGGAGACCATTGCAGTAGGCAGGCTGGCTTCTCAGTGGCTGTGATTACATTTAAGAGTATCCCCTCTGCCTATAGAGTTTTCCAGTCTTTTGCCTTCGTGGCAGAAATCTGAGTGCTTGGACTGCTGGGCACTAGGGCGGACTTCTAACCCCAAACCTTAACCACCATTAGCAGCAAGGCTCAGTGGGGTGTGGGTAAAGAGGTGCAGTGACTGACCTTGGCTGCAGTGAGCCCTACAAGCATGTGCCATGCCTCAGCCCATGGAAAAGGCATAGGTGACCCAAATGGCACAGTGAGGTCCAACAGCACAAAGATGTTCAGCTCTCATATCAGCATTGCCCCAGCCTGGAAAATAGGATGGCTCTCTGTACTGAGGGGATCCAGCAGGCTGTTTTACTTAATGCCAATACATATCTCTAAAACTTGAGCTGCTTCAAGCGCACTTGTCAAAACAAAGTAGAGTGAAATCAAGGAAGTCTTAAAACCAGAGAAGTGTGTTTATTATACAGGTTTCTACTGGGTCACCAATCTACGCTGGTCACACTAGAGAAAATTTACTAGTATAAACAAATCCTGAGTGACAGATCAGGCTACATCCCAGGCTCTGCTCTAAATTGCTGTTCACTTTCTTTCTAAGTCTTTATCTTTCTCTCATTTTCCCTCTCTCTCATTTCTTTTTTCTTTCTTCATGCAGAGAGGAAAAATGATTGCTAATGAATTGCAAGCATGGGGTATGGGAAGATCAGTTAATATGGCCCAAGTATTCAGTAATACAAATACATTAAAGTGATCAAACAATGAATGAAAATTGACCCAAAGAGCAGGTTCCACTGAGAAAACATGTGAGAATGTAAATTAATGTGACTTGATGA
>JANHGO010000042.1:25843440-25860210 GCA_024606505.1 Aquila spilogaster
ATAATAAAGGAATTAGTGTCAAGAAAAAGGTTATTGTTGTTTATCAGACTGCAGGCTCAGTCCATGGTGGCTTTTCATAAATATCCTCTTTTATTACTCTGACTATGCAGTGGGAAAAGGAAAAGAAAAATCCTGAAGTCTTTCTACTTGTCTCGTTCCCTCTTCTTCTTAACTTTGCACAAGGGAATTTTTAAAGAAGTTGTTTGGAGGGTAAATGGCATGCTAATCTATTGCTTTTTTTGCCTTTTGGCCATCTGCTTTCATCCAAAAGTTCTAACGCTTAGAAACAAGCAAACAAAACAAGAGGAAAGGTCACTTGAAATTAGTCTGTCTTCTACTAAAACTTACTCAAAAGGGAGGGATAAAAGCATCGGGAAACAGAATTAAATAGTTAGGCTGGCAAGTTTCCAAACCCAAACAGAAAATGTAACATATTCTCCCCCATCCCACGTGTCTGTATTTGTTTGGTGATGGCATGACTGGCCCATGTGTTGGGAAAGTGTTTCCTCTCTTTCTGTCACGAGAGATGGCAGATTTTTCTGCTGGCCTCCATGCTGGAACATGGTCCTCAAAGGGGTCTAAGACATGAAGAGGAGGGAAAGGATTCCTCCCCTATACCACACCGCACAGCCTGCAGATAGTACATGACTAGGTCCCTTTTCATCCAGTGCAGAGTGGATTTCTGTAGGAAGAACACCGGGAGTGCAAGTGTACAGAGCTAAAGGAGAAATTGCCAAAAAAAATTGTTAGTTTGGTCCTCTGAGGTGACCACGCATGGAAAAGGTAGTCTCAGCCTTTTCCTCTAGCACTGAAGACTCCGTGCTGGGTTCTGGCTGAAGATGGGTACCCTCTATGGAGTATGTCCTAGCGGTCCCTGTGCCACCACCACCTCTCTGCACTGCTCTAGCTCAGATGCTTTCCTCAGACTATTTCTCAAGTTTTTATTTCCCCAGTCTCCCTAGCCCTCTTTCTCTCAACTGAGTTGAGATATGCATACAGGAAGGATTAACCAAAGCCTGTGTCCAGGTAGGGAAATGAAAAGACTTGTATTCCACAGAAGAGCGTCTAGTAAGCAGGACAGTCTGAGTTACTAGGGGATACCTGAGCACAAGGTATTCTTGATGCAACCCAGCCCCATCTCTTTTCCTGTAGAACTCCATGAAGGTGGGATGGTACTATCCAACGAGAAGGTTGGCAGGCTCCTGTGTAACGAAGCCTGTCCATACACAAAAGAAATAGAAAGCAAGAATAGAGAAAAATTCATGCAAGGGCAAAACATAAAAAACAGACTGGAAAAAAGAAGTACAGCAGGTCAGTAGAGCTATTAGATGGCTAATTAAATAGCACAGTACGTAATGTCTTCTTATTCTTGTATAATAGACAATATTAATTTCATGAAATGTCATGATAATGACCAGAAACATAATTCCTGTTTTGTTTTGTTTTGTTTTTTAAATGAATGCAGGAAGCTGGCTGTTAAGGAGGAGGGGAAAAACAGGTTAAAGGATATTTTACCACTCATAGCGTGCTCAGAAAATTTGTGAATGCAACTTGTGTAGCTTTGCATTGGTGCAAATAACCAGAGCCTAAAGCTGGTTGGTCCATTTTCATCAATCAATGAGAGAGTAGAAATAGTCAGTGAGAACGGTTTGCAAATCTTCTGCATCTCAGCCCAGGTAATTGTTTTTTTTTTCATATTTGAATTTATATCCTGAAACACGAGGCCACTGTAAAGCAAATGACCAATAATACAATAGTTTTGCCATCCTGAACAAAAATGCATCCTTTCAGAAAAATTCAGCACTTCAACTAAAGGAAAAGATATTACAGATTTCAATTTTTTTTTAATGTGACTAAGCAAATGATAAATGGGAAATTATTGAATAGCTATTTTTTCTGAATATTTTCTTGGCATGGCTTATGCATAGCTTCTCCAGTTGGGTTATGGTGTAAATTAAAGTTATTTTTCTTGGTAAGATTTGTTACATATTTATAATGTGTCTACAATTCACACAGAAAGTGGAGTCTGTGGAATGAGACCCTGAATAGTCCTATGTCTTCTATTAATATCGGCTGAAGCATACAGAAGAGCCTTCCACTCATATTAGAAATTAATCTTGAGTATCAATGAAAAGTATGATTGTTTAGTGTTGTCTGGTTAGGATCCAATTACGGATGCTGTATTTATTTTAAACATATAAGATGCACGCTAGAGATCTCCAGGAACAAAAAATGGCTGTTGAAGAAGAGGGTTTCTAATTCCATGAGAATTGGTAGCAGAATATGAAGTAAAGCACTAGAAGTAGAGCCCCATCCACTTACTTGGCAGAGATAAGCTAAAGAAGCCAGTTTGCTTTTGCAGTTCTCTGCGTGTGTGATCTCTCCAAGATCCCTTTTATTTACTTATTTATGTATATCATTGACAAGGAAGATGATTAAACTTCCTTGTTACGATCCACCTTTGACTCAATACATTACTGTATTACTTTCTACATCCTTCACTGCATGTGTTTAGACAGGACTTCTGAAATATCTTCCCGAAGGAGGAGTCGGTGGCCTGCGGAAAACCTCTTTTGTCTCAGAAAGCCGGGACTGCACACAGTGTTTAGTCTTGTCTTGTTCTAAACAAACCTTACAAATGACCTTTCCCTGCTGGTAGACTTTCGCTGCTGGAAGTTATTTCTAATGCAGTTTTATGTCTTGTCAGTTTGTCTGTATTTATACTGCAGCCCCATCTGTCTGCTTGCATTTGAGCCCTAAGACCGTTTTGCTGCCCACTTTAACTTTTTTCCTGGTGGGATGAGATATGTCTGTGAATGGGGAGCTACTGTTATTAGGACGTTTCCAGAAGGATTCATTCTGGCTAGTTTCTTATAGCCGTACCCTTTCACTTCGCCACTACTTCTACTCTGGCTTTGGGTGGGAGCCTTTGTTTATTGCTTAGAACCAGCAATGCCAGAAGAAGAGACATCAGAATCCCACAGTGCAAGCCAGTTTTTAAGAATAAACTCATTTCATTAGTAGCAACTGCGAACCACAAGTGGAAACTTGAGCATCTGGGTGAGCTACACCTCAGAAGAACTTAACAGGATGAGCCATTGGGGAAAATCTGAGCCAGGAGTACAAACGCTAGCCTATATCATCTCAGACTGCAGAGTATCAACAGGGATGCCCATACTACTGGGATCCCTGGTATGGACCAGCTCTTTGAAAGCTTCTCACTGGGTTAAATAAGATCCAGTCACAGCAACTAACTGTCTGTACGTTGTTGAAGTCCTGGGATTGGTTTCAAATAAGTTTTGGAAACCAAATGAATTGCAAAACAAATAAACAAAAACCAGAAAGGGGGTAAAATATTTTACAGTTGCTTAATAGAAAATGGGACATTATAATAGTTTTTTTTGTTGCAGAACAGTTGTGCGTGTTCTTTGGAACATTTACTCTTGACGTACTCTTATAACAGCTATTCATATAAACAAGTACTTTTAGCCGAGACACCAATAAAGTTATATGATTTATGTAACCATAATACAAATTATTTATCCAGATGATAAAGAACTTAGAGAGTGAAGAGCTGACCCCTTAAGTCCCTGAGAATATTGGTTTCACTAGGATCAGGATTTCACTCTCATTTCTCAGTCTCTGACATACTCTGGTAAAATTGTTAATTATTGTATCTGATCACCCTGTGCTAAACTGACTTACAATTTTCTACCTTATAGGCAGCTGTCACAGTAGTACAAAGGATTCACTATTTTTAAGCAAAACAGAGTCAAAATATTTTTATGGCATTTTGGATATTGCAGTAGCCTTTAAAGAGCTTAGTGATGATATAATTGGAATTAAGCTACAAGTCTCAGGTAATATTTTGTGGTACTTGATGCTTGCTGTTATTAGCATGTTTGGTTGCCTTCCGTCTTAGTAAGTCTGTAAGCCATTCATACGAACCACTGAAGTCCTGTAGTATGGTATTGAAGCATCTCTCTCTAAATCAATATGTAAATCCCATGCCTTAAAACAGCAAAAATAAAGGAGGAGATCTCAGTTTAAAAACTATTTAAAAGAGAGTCAGCCACCTTCATTTTACTGTCACCTGCCTGGAAAGTAATGAAAAGAACGGATACAAGTGAATATGAATCATAGGAATAAACACAGGGGGAAGGTCAGGCTGGTTTTTTCCTCAGGAGCATGGGCTGGTGTCCATCAGGCAAGACTGTTGAGTACTGGCTCATATCATCAGAAAACACCATGCTCCCACTGCAATCTGTACAAAATGGGATGGACTTAAACCTCTTATTTCTCATTCTCCAGCCATATCTCATTCTCTGCCGCTGCTTCATTTCCTTGTACTGTGCCCCTTACCACACTTTATTTGCTAGCCACTGCTATCAGCAGGAGCAGCAGCAGCAGCTCCCTGTCCGTGACAGACCATGTCCCTCTCTGAAGCAGATTTTGTAGTGGTAGTATTATGTATACCACAAAAGGAACATCTGCTCCATGCTATTCCTTCCTCCCCCTCTCTTATTTCCTCCTACTCCCAATCTTTGTTCTTTCAACTTAAATATTCCTCCTATATATAATTTCCACCACTCATGTTTGCACGCTTTTGCTGAGCTGCTGCTTCTTAGCACTTGGAAACATTTTTCTTTCTGCTGCATGGGAGGTCAGCAGTGGGTTTCAGGTTCCTAGTAGCAGCTATTGAGTGCTCTTGTAGTCAGATGAGCTATCACCCATCCTCCCTTTGCATCTTTTTGAAAAGGATATAGATCACCTGAGTCATATTGGGCATCATGTTGTGAAATCCTAAATGATTTTAAATTGGCACTAGACACCCATGTTTAAACACCTGAATGGCTCTCCAATCATGGTCAGCCAGCTTCTTTCTCCAAAATTCCATGTTATCATTTGTTATCAGATCTCATAACTTGGCCATACCCAGTACTGTTCTCAAACATGCAAGGGACAGTATCTTAGTGGTAGAAATTCTCATAGCTCACATGAAATCATTGAAGCTTCATTGAAGCTGCCAAAGCCAAAGGAATTATGCCATTTATTATGCCAGCTCATGACATGACCTTCTGTTGTAATGTGTGCATCTTCTTATGCCTACAGATTTCTTGTGCATGTCTTAAGAGCAAAATCCTTGGAAAAAGGATGATTTTCTCAGCACAGAGCTGTACTTCAAGGTGTGAGTAACAGAAAATCTGAAGTATATCCCCCAAAGGACTGTCCAATTATACTAGTTAATTTTCAGCTCACCTATTTGTCTCTGTCGCTTGCTTAACCATTCTGTAATATTCTGTTTGGAGGTTATATTACCCATTTTGAACTCAATGACAGTGTTCACATTGCCTTGAATGGAAGGTGGCCTGGATTTCAACTGGATGTATAAATTACGTGTAGCAAGAACCTTTTGACAATCTTCCAAATTCTTCCATTCTTTCCAGAGTAGGTTATGATGTACCTTGTTGAGAAGAAAGTACCAAACTGCATCAGATTTGGCCAAACTTTTCCAACAAAATGTTGAAGTTGAGATCAAGTATTCTATCCTTACGTTAAATAGTCAATGCAGATGTTACACAGATATATATTTTCGTAACTCTTGCATAAATTATCATATCCTAGTAACTATTCATATTAAAAGAATGAGTTGTACTCAAACACTTGTTCATATGTTGTGCATTCGATCCTGTACCCCTCTCTATATATCATGTATTTATCAGCAGAAGCTTGGGGACTAAATTATTGATAAGTGGTAGACAGGCAAATCAGTTACCCTAAATGAAGGCCAGTAAAACCATACTGCTGCACCACAGAAGTCTGTACTCCACACATACCACAGGAAGATTGCTTTTGGATATTTCCAGGTTCTTCCAATACTCTCCACTGCATCCTTTCCATCTGTCGTGAAGGCAGATTTCTTTATTCAGCGCCTACCTACGGCATCATAAAAACTGTCCCCCTCCTGCCCTCCCAGCCTATCTGTGGCTACAAGTGGCATGGAAACAGAATGTGCTGTTCATCAGTTCGGAGAAAGGAGACATCCTTGATTAGTAGGAATCTCTTGTCTCTAGCTTGTAAGGTCTTTGAGGAATGGTCTGTCACTCATTATATGTGTACATAATTTAGCACAGGGGGGCTGCCCCACTGGAGGCCCAGGGGTGGTATTGCAATACAAATGTTAGCTGTGCAGGTTTGTGGTAAAATGATGAACTGCACAGCCATGCGGCATCATTTATCACACAGCCTTCACTTCAACAAACAAAGCATGGAATATAATAATTTATAAAGATGTATATTACTTTTTCTTCCTCCCTTTTTGTCTTCTTTAGGGGGGAAATTTATACAACACCATGGTAAATTGTGACTAAGAGAGTTGGTACCGTTAGAAAACAGGGCTGCAGAAAAAGTATTGTTTCAAAATACTGAAATGCTTAAGAAAGCTTCACTAGAGGAGGCTGAAAAATACTTGATGATAATCTGCCCTCAGTCTAGGAAGAGTAAGATGATGCTGATAAAGTAACGTTCAAAACCTGAGCATTTGTCTGTGGCGTTGGGGTTTTTTAATTAATCAGCTTTCCAAGTGCACTACAATTTATATCTGCGTTTGGCATTTAGTCATTGCAGATAGTAAACTGTATTTAGTAATCTTGCCTATTCCTCATGCATCTTCTTGACAGACAGACGGGAGCTGTACATCTGCCTGAAGCCAAAGAGGTCCTCTCACACATGACAAAAAGCTATCATCAAAACCAGACCAACAGGAATGATCCCTCAGAGTCAGTGGTCCTGTGATAGCAATGCACAGGAGAGCAGGACAGGGTGGGAAAGGGAGCAGGAGAGCCTGATGGGAAAGAGTCTGCAGGGTGGACCAGGACCTGCAAAGGGATGGGGAAGGCATGTCTGAGAGTGCTGGGGAGGCACAGGGATAAATGAGGCAGTTTCCCACAGACCTGAACGTGCAAATGGCCTTTGTCTCTCGCTACATCTGTCTCCCACAGGGAAAAGTCTGGCATCTCATCTCCTGGGTCACCGGGAAGGAGGGGGCTTGCCAGTGCATGTGTGACTGGGAGCTCCCAGCTCCTCCTCACACCCACCACTTACTCTGCTGCTAAATGCAATATGCTTTGCCATTACCTAGCTGTAATTTGTTAAATTGTTATAAAGAACTTTATCACTATAAAGAAAAGCTTTGGCTGCAGAGTTGAAAGGCTTGTTCCAAATGTGAATATTCCACATGAAAGAATTTCTCTTGTTTCAAACCATTTGCATTTTCCTTACATGTTATTGATCTGATTGAACAGTTCCCAGATCAAAGGCATGCTGGTAAATGAGCAGCCAAGGTGCCAATATGCGAAGTGGACAGCTGTTAAGAGAGCAGCTTAAATAATTGCTCAAAGATTTATTGGGTAACATGATTAATGATTATGGAAATATGATGACATGATACCAAAGAGTAGTGTGCAGTGACTGATGGGGAAGTTGGATAAGGCCAAGTTTAGATGCCAGAGTATGGGAAACAGTAATATAGCTTGCAATCATGGTACACGTGGTGCTTAGTTGTTAGGAAATTTTGGTATTCATTTTTGCCTTCCAACAGGAACTCAAACTGCAGAGTATGTTGTGTGTAGTATTTCTGTTGTAATGAGGTAAGGAAAAAACCTCCTGCTAACAGTGCATTGTAATAGCAGGACTGATTCAAAGAGACACCCTTATCTTTTAAAAAAATAATCTTTTAAATCCACGCAATACTTACTGGAAGCTCATGCTGCTGTTTTAATTAACACCTGAGAGAACTATATGTAACACATTAAAGGAGAAAAAGATCTCTTTGTGGAATTGCCAGTAGTTTGCGTACAGACATCTTTTTTCCTGTCTGGTTTTTTAACATCAAATTCCAGCAGCCAGCAGTAGCATAATGCAGGAGATGGGAAAGCAGATCTAGAGCTAGTCCATGGCAAAAATATTGCAAACTCTTGGAGTTGATTCCCTATTAAAAGTTGCATGCGATTCCTATTTGCTCTGCATTGGTGGGTGATGCAAACCCTCCTCCTCCTTCAGAAATTTTTGTTTAAGAGCTCATGAAATAGAAGATAATATTTGAAAAATTAATAAAAAGCTATTATGAAATGTGAAACATTAGCAGACAATTTTAGAGGTGAAAGTAGGCAGCGAAATCCTCAGTGTGAAACCCCAGTCCAGGAAAATGGAGTGCAAAATTGTTACTGACTTCAGCATGGGTAGGACTGCATGGTGGTTTTTTGTTTTGTTTTGTTTTTAAATTCTATTTCCTATATTGAATATACTTGAATATAAATAGGGTCCTACACTGGATTTGAGACACACAGTTTCTGCGTGCCAGGAATTTGGCTGCTGTAAGTGAGGGGACCTCATCAAAATTTTCAGTTTGGTTGCTGTAGATGACAGCTATTAGGCCCAGAACTCTAGATCCTGCCATTAGACGGTTGTGGTATGACAACAATTGTCATAGCTTTAAAAACAGAGTGATGTGGGTAGAGCTATTTAAATGAAAACAACATTGCTCATGCTAGGCAAAGCAGACAGCTCTGGAAAGAAATATCTATATTTGAAACCTTGGAAATGTTGTTAATCTCTTCGGGGCTGTGAGACAACAACAGAGATGGTGTAGGACTTGAGAGAGATACCAGGAAGCCTGGTATTTTAAAGCCATAACCTAGTTTGCAAGCCTCAAGAGTGAGTATTAGTGAGTTTATAGTTTTGGTGAAGAGTTTTCACAACAGAAGGCAAGAGGTGGAGTTGGAGCGTCTGTTGGCATTTAGGGGCAGATACATTTGTAGCCTTAGGTGATTTCCTTGGCGTTATTCAGGGCACAGGATTATGTGAGGGGTCAAAACCCCAATGTTTAGTTACGGTCATGCTGAAACACCCTGAAATACTGTCCCTTTACTTAATCCATCACAAATACCATCTACCCCATCACTCTTCACCACTGGGAAGCCCACACCTCATTTTATAGGACACACAGGCTTCCCCATGAGAGAAAACTGAGATCTCTCTGCAGCCCTTTCACACCAGCTGGACGTGCCAACTCCGCCTGGCCCTTCTGGGAGCTATTTTGAGGCAACTGCAAACAGGAGTTTGCTATAGGGTTCACACACCATTTCAGTATTTTCGAAGTGTAGCCTGTAAGTACTATGTGGCAAGGACTGTGTCTGCCCAGTCTGGGCATGCTGCAATCATGGTGTTAGAACCAGTGCACTATAACTTAGAACCTTGTGCACACCTGAAAAAAAACCCTGATGTGTGTTTTTATCTTGTTCCAGAGATTTGTTCTTATAGAGTTTCTCATGAATATCAGACTGCTGGCACTGGCTTTTTTTCTAATTATATTTATAACCAGCATCAAATCTGGGCTAGCCCCACCTGGCTTCTGCAATGCACTATGAAAAATTCTGTGGTACACTGGGATTTCTGCAGTGGCATTCTTTTGAAACAAAAACAAATAAAAAAAGGAAAAAGTTTGTTAATGATTTAAATGTGATCAGGACAATCTTGTTTATCTACTTTGCTATAGCATTTATTTTGAAATACTTTGTTGTCTGTTCTCCTGATCATTCCAGTTCTCATTATTTTTCCAACTGCAGGTCGTGCAAACCTGCACTGTAGAAGTTTGGAAAGCATGTTAATACCGCTGAAACTGTGTATGGGTCAGCTGAGGTTTTGCGCATCAAGCTGGGGTGGAAATGCTTATGATGTTCTTGTTTCAAGAGGGTCTGACTGGCAGGTGCTCTGTCCTTTCTCACCCTCCGCCAAGACCATAGCTCATTTCTGGCCAGCCCAGCTTTCACATCCCTGGCAATCCCACCTGTGTTCCAGGTTCCTGGGACCCCCCCACATACCCCTAACAGGCAGTCCTGCTTCCAGGTCCCCCTCAACACCCAGAGAAGTGGGGAGATGGCTCCGCTGCTGCCTGGCCCCTGGACTGCTCCCTCTAGTAACTGACTTCTTGGTGACTGGGCAGCCAAAGCCATTTTTCAGCCTGCCCATCTTCCTGGCTGTGGTTCTCCCATGAGGAGTCCTTTACACCTTTAATGGGAAATTTTGTAGTTCCACTCCATTTTATATTTCTACTTGAGAATTTAATTTTTTTCATTTAGTTATCTGAAAGTAGTTATTTAGCTGCAGGACAGGAATTCAGGTAAGAATGAGTGATCAAACCTTTCATCTGTGACTCCAGCTTTAAGCTCAGGTTAAACTGCTCTTGCTGTGTCTGGTTATTGCAATCAAATTATTAGTAAAAATATTAACTGGGCTAATTTGAATCAGTGTAAATGACTGATTAATACTGTAGGCATTATCAGAACCCAGTAGCTCAAGCAAAAAAATGAGGGGTTTTTTTCCCATGAAGTACACTGGAAAGTTACATGGATTATTAATGAAATAGGGAGCATTTGGTACCTTTTGGAAGGCAGTGAGGTTGGTAATGAAGCTCCTTTCACAGAACATGAGAGCAATTTGCGTCGCAGGAATCTCTAAATCATTCTCAGATTGTGGGTGCTTGTTGGCATAAAGAATCTGATAGCTTCAAACTTACTTCTGATGGAAAGGTGTGCAAACCATAAAACATCACTGCTACACTTTGCACACTTGCTGGAAGCTGTACCAAAGGACTGACTGAAAAAGTAAATGAGTGTGAAGACAAAGGCTCAGATCCAGGGAGGAACTAGAGTTGCCTGCATGATGGGTTCAGTTCTGCATCAGAACTGTGTCCAGTTCTGGGCTTCCCCGTACAAGACAGACATGGACTTAAGAGAGTCAGTCCAGCCAAGGGCTGTGAAGATGACTAAGGGATTGGAGCACCTTTCATATGAGGAGAGGCTGGGACAGCTGGGACTGTTAAGCCTGGAGAAGAGTAGGCTCAGAGGGGATCTTACCAATGTGTATAAATACCTGATGGGGAGGAATGAAGACAAGGGAGCCAGACTCTTCTCAGTAGTGCCCAGTGATAGGACAAGAGACAATGGGCACAAGTTAAACCACATGAAATTCAAACTGAACACAAGAAGACATTCTTTTTTACTGTGAGGATGGTCAAACACTGGCACAGGTTGCCCAGAAAGGTTATGAGTCTCCATTGATGGAGATATTCAAAACCTGACCAGACACAGTCCTCGGCAACCGGCTCCAGGTGACCCTGCTTGAGCAGAGAGGTTGGACTAGATGTTCTCAAGAGGTCCCTTCAGACTTCAACCATTATGTGATTCCATGATTCAAAACCCGTATTCAGCTACTGCTCAAATTCAGCTGGTACATGCCCTGTCTTCCTGTGTGTGTCCGTCTCCGATAACTTGACAGTCCCTTTGCTTCCTGGAGAAAGAGTAAGCAGTGGTATGTTATCTCTGCAGTAGCTTAGTGATTCTCTCTGTTAGAGAATCCACAAAGATGTAAGTGAAATTATTTCCTCAGCCTGAGACTTTCAAACCCAGACCTTTTGCTGCCCCAAAGTACAAGCTACAAAACTAGTCTATTGCAAAGTAGAAGCATTCTTCAATTTTTCTGTTGAAATTACTCAACTGTACTTAAAATAATTCATCCTTTATTGCACCAGACTTGGAGGATGACACACTGGCCTAAAAATCTGTAATTTTTGCTTGGGTATACAGCCCTTATCTAAACTCAGTTTGTCTTGTAAAACATCTACCTCAAAGTAGCCTACAGCCATGTTATTGGGGTATTCCTGTGGGAGGCAGGAGCTGTGAGTATAAATCCTAACTAGAAAGACATAATTAAGACCTTGCAGAGCCAGGAATTAAACCACACTACTCTGCTAAGCATTCCCTATTGTGGCAACTGCGCACCCTGCATGCTAGGTGTGGATGTTGCTGCAGACGTTGAATTCTGCAGCTGTGTGGACTCCATTTTGAAAGGTGCACACTTAAAAGACAGGAGTTGCAACAGTAACCAACAAGTGCCTAAGTGTCCTTCTGGATCTTGGCTTTGGTGGCTTAATCTCCAGTATGTTCCCCCAGATCAGAGCTGAGGTACTTCATCAGAGGTGCCCATGGGGGGAAGGAGGGAGGAGGTGGCATCACAGTGCAGTATTGCTGTATTTGCTTTTTGAATAGGCTCTAGACATTAGTGTTGTCACATTGCTGGAAATTCACTCAAAGAAGACATTTGAAGGAGAACCTCTTTCTTCCTGCACACACAAACACACACAAGCAAAGTTTTTTTGATGATGCTTTCAGATAAACAGCCACAGCAAAGCCTCGGTTTCATTTTATCTCCATAGATAGTTTCAGGAAAAAAAAAAATCACTGCTTCTGCCTGCAGCCTAAACAACTCACTTTGCTGCAAAGTGCCATCTCAAAAAGAGGAACAATATAAACTAATTTCATACCTATTCAGTTCAATAATAGGTATTGTTCTAACTATACCTCTAGTGATAAGAGACAGAACAGCTTATTTGCCATTGCTAAGCAACTGTTAAAACAGTGTGCAGAATTCAGCCAGCTCTAATGGTCTGATAGGAATCAGTGTCTGAAGTTCTTGTTTGCATTCTGAAGTCAACAATAATTGTCCTTCTCTATTAACATTCATTTAAGATAGTTTATGGCTGCACCAGATTCAATTGGGATTCTGTCTTAATGGTGTTCTGAGTGGTCTGCTTTCCCTAAGAAAGAAATATTTAACCATAATGCATTAAACTGCTTTAATTCACTTGTTTTGCTTTGATCTAGTGATGAAGTGGCATATAAGGTAACACAGGAAAAAGAAGGCAATATGAAACACTGCAAAAATAAAAGCTGACGGTATGAATGGTACCAAGTTGCAGGCAGAGGGTCTGAGGTATTTAGGTAGGGTTCCATAAATCACAAGATGGCATTTGTGTATGAGATGCAGAGACATCTGCAAAACCCCTATACATTTCGAAAAACAGAATCTAGGCAAGACAGATGTAAAAGCCTAAGTGCATTAAACCATGGGATTTTTTTTCCAGCCTTAATTTATGAGTTCAGATTTTAGTCATTTGTGTACATGATTTAGGAGAAGGGACTTTCTGGCTCTGATCATGCCTTACCAAGATAAGGAACAGGCAAATGAATAAATGCAAAGGAAGAAATGTTGCACAAGAGGATCCTGCATTCATAAGCATTTCTTTGTAGCTGCAGAATGATTTCTGTGACCTAAAAGGAGAATGCATTGTCATGAGAGGATGATATCTCTTCAGATGCTCTGTTCCTTATCAGTAAGTAAAGACGCATGAGTAAGTAACGATGCATAAGCAGAGGGACTGAAGGCTTACTGCTGCCGGAGCTGGAATTCTGTGCTTGTACTCAACACTGCTCCATTGCTTTTACGGGTGCGTAAACATATGATTAACGCTTATGCATGTGAGCAATCCCATCACATTCAGCAGAACCACTGCCATTCCCTGTTAAGTAAGCACTTAAATGCTCTGTTGGCACAAACTGAGAAAATCAACACTTTGTCAGATGGAGCCCATGCAGGTGAAACAACATTGCCTCGCTTAGCCCACTGTGCCTCACACCTTGACTTACAAGAGCCAGGTCTTAACGTAACAACAGAAGAATAAGTGCTTTGAAATAAGGACTTCAGGCAGTGCCTGAGTCAGAAAACTAGCTTGTCACACAATGATATGAAAATGCAGGGGTAAAATGTTGAGAATGTCCCTCCGCAAAGCTTACAGCAATGGCTGAGTCACCACAGGACATGAGAAAGCTGCAGGCAATGGCACGCAAAGTAGGCTCGGTCTGACTTCTCCTCTTATGTAACTCCTACGTTGGCATCTTCTCTGCTCCATATATAAACCCAGAAAACATCAAAAAGCTGTTCCTGAAAGTAGTACTCTTATTTATTCATTTGTATGAGCCAAACGTGACTTAAAATATTAGGTATTTTCCATGCAAGCTTTAGTCCAGGACCAGGCACTTCCCTTGCTGGTACTGTTAAGACCATTTATTTCTGGACTCATTAAAAGGATGTTTGCACCCCCTAGTGTATAAGAATTTGCAAGAAATCAGGTTCTTGTAACAGCCTTAGCTGAGTGAGGATGTTTAATATTAAACCATAATAAAATCACCCTGTTACAATCTTAACAACTTTAAGAGAAAGGATTGTAAACTTGAAGATCATCCTAGGTGTAATCCCTCAGTCCCTGTACTCAACAATTGTAGGACCTGAAAACGGGTTCTACTGAGTTGGATTTTTATCCCACTGGAAGATATCAGGGATTTATAGTAAAAAAATGAGACCGTACTGAAAACAGACAATTCAAATCCAGACCTTCCTGAAATTCAGGGATGCCAAATCCAGGTTCAACCCATGAGTAAGATAAAGTCTGTAGCTGTGTTTCACCGAAGGACAGGGATCTTTGGATCTGGACTTTACTCCAGTTAACAGAAACTGTAAAAACGAGAGGCGTATGCTTAACCGTCCTCCAAGAACTACTGCCCAGATTGTCACAGGTAAGTAGACTTCTAACTTCTGACAATGGCCTGCATCCCACTGTTTGGAGTTAGGTCTTAAAACACCTTTGAAAAACTTTTTACAGCTGTGGATCACTTTCTTATTCTTCAGATGTGACTTCACTTATGCCAAGTTCTGCTCATTGTGTTAAACAAGGTAGAACCAGTCACTGAGATGAACCAATTGAGCTTGCCTTATTGGGACCCAAAGTGGCAGTTCAGCTCCCTGTGTCCAGCATAAGTCTGGAACCTGAGCAAAACCCGGGTGCTCCTGGAACCAAACCAAACCCAAGTGCTGGTTCCTGGCTGTGAGCGTGGGAAGGGAATGGCTTACGGGCACACTTTCTGGTGGGTCTTGCTCTGATTTTTGAGGGTTGGAATGTGTGACCTAAACCTTTGCAGCACGGTCTGGTATGTGCTGTTTGGCTGGCTGTCACCAATGCGGTCATGGGCAGGCTCTGATCTGACCAAATTACATATACGTGTTTTCAAGAATTCCCTGCTCACCCCTTCACTGAAAACAGGATTTAACCATTTCCCCTGATGTGTCTGAAACCCAATCACTGCAGCCTTGGCAAGTGCCTGACAACCAGAAAAATGATATTGCCAAGGGAAAAGAGTGGTCTGTTTTCATTAGCCAAGCAGAATTAAATGAAAAAAGCAAATAAACTGCATAAATGATGAAAATTAAATTAGGTTTTCTTTACTTTCATTATCTAAGTAGTTTCTTATAATAAATGCATTCTAAAATATGACTTTCAGCCAATGGTACTTACTATATTAAAAACAGACTGATTTTATTTGCTGTACAGTGCTTAATTGCTCCTCCAAGCCACTTTATTCTGTAATTTTAAATGAATTCTTTGGGCTTTTTTCAAAACAAGGAACTTGGCTTTTTGACAGAATAGTCCTTCTTAATAACTCACACTGAAGATACTGCCAGGAGCTGTGATGATGACTTTTGTCAGGTATTCTTTTCTTCCAGAAGAATGGAGTCATCATTATATTAATGCAGAGTTCTTTTTGCCATTTGTGTAAATAAATAATAATAACATAATATATGAAAAGCACCAGCATATCGCTGCTAAGTGTCCCCAAAGAGTTACATTTCAAGGCTCAGTAGTACTACTGTGATATAAACCAGGCGAAAGGTATAATGAGAACATGTTTTTTACAAGTATGTTAACAATAAGAAAATTATACTTGCATGTGCAGGTGCCAATTTTAAAGCAACTCTCCACCCATAGTTGGAAAATCAAATATATCTACTCTAGAAGCTGGACTACTTATTTGCAAACTCCTTTTTTTTTAATTAAAAAGCCAGATCTTTCCATATCAATTAATTTCTGGTTTAGAGCCTTTCTTTTTCACTATCATAACTAGATAGCTGAAACTGTGATTTCTGTTAGACAAAATTCTAGCTGGAAAATTAATGAAGTTTACAAACTCTTCATTGTAATTAAGTGCTGGGACCATGTATCTCATTTCTAAGAACAGAGAGAAAAATGCCACCTGTTTCCTTCTCCAGATTTCACATTGGCATTAACTCCAGACCACTGAGGTTGGGCTGTGATGGTACTTCTTAGCCCTGGCCTCTAGATCTCTCAGTGGCTCGTGAATGTAAGACTGGGGTTCCTGGTCACAGGGTGCGGAAATATTGACTATCAGGTCGAGGTTCAGATGCAGCTTGACTTGGTGATGATGAAGTCATCGCTCTCTCAGCCTGTTTGAAGCGAGTTGGTAGAGTTTTAATTTAGATATTGCTATTGACAGTAAGCAAGCAGGAGCAGAAGACTGCTTGAAGTTTCAACAAATGGCCCAAGTGAATGCTTGAATTCTTTTCCCAACCAAAATTGAGATGTTTTAGCAGGAGAATATGGTGCTATTGGTACAGAGCCTGTTACTGGGACATAGAGCTCCTAGGTTCCAACTAGAATAGCCCCAGGACTCTAAATTAGCCACCTAAAAGCAGTGTGGATAGGAAACAAGAAGAGTTTTTATCACACTATAAAAAGAAGTCTTGCGTAAGCAAGGAAAATCTGCCCATTACACCTGTCATTTTTCACAGGGGGATGTCAACATAAAATGTAGGTAGAGTGATTGTCCTAGTTTCAGCTGGGATGGAGTTAACTGTCTTCCTAGTAGCTGGTACAGTGCTGTTTTGAGTTCAGTATGTGAAGAATGTTGATAACACACTGATGTTTTCAGTTGTTGCTAGTAGAGTTTAGACTAATGTCAAGGATTTTTCAGCTTCTCATGCCCAGCCAGCGAGAAAGCTGGAGGGGCACAAGAAGTTGGC
>JANHGO010000042.1:25860310-25881985 GCA_024606505.1 Aquila spilogaster
AAGTACTGGAAGGCCACAATGAGGTCTCCCCGGAGCCTTCTCTTCTCCAAGCTAAACAAGCCCAGTTCCCTCAACCCATCTTCATAGGAGAGGTGTTCCAGCCCTCTGATCATCTCAGTGGCCCTCCTCTGGACCCGTTCCAAGAGCTCTGCACCTTTCTTGTGCTGGGGGCCCCAGGCCTGGAGGCAGTAGTCCAGATGGGGCCTCACAAGAGCTGAGTAGAGGGGGACAATCACCTCCCTCTCGCTGCTGGCCACCCCTTTTTTAATGCAGCCCAGGATACGGTTGGCCTTCCAGGCTGCAAGCGTGCACTGCTGGCTCATGTCCAGCTTCTGATGGCCTATCACTGTACACACTGTAAGTGCCCAGCATTTAGCACAGGGGGCCTGGCCCACTGGAGGC
Organism: Aquila spilogaster; assembly: GCA_024606505.1. NCBI lineage: Eukaryota > Metazoa > Chordata > Aves > Accipitriformes > Accipitridae > Aquila > Aquila spilogaster. The sequence goes on from JANHGO010000042.1 coordinate 25,860,713, forward strand.
CCAGAAGTGGTACTGCAATACCAGTGGCAGCTGTGCAGATCTGTGGTAGAATGATAAACTGCACAGCCTTGTGGTATCATTTATCATCCAGCTTTCACTTCAGCATACAAAGTCTGGAATATAATAGTCTATAAAGATGTATATTACTTTTTCTTTCTCCCTTTTAGTCTTCTTTAGGGGGGAAATTTATTCAGCTCCTCAGTAAATCATGGCTAAGAGAGTTGGTAGAGTTGGAAAAAGAGTTTTGTTTCAAGATACCAAAGTGCTTAAGAATGCTTCAGTAAAAGAGGCAGAAAAATACCTGATGTTAATCTATGAAGAGTAAGAAGATGCTGATAAAGTAACATTTGAAACTTGAGCATTTGTCTGTGTTGTTTGAGGTTTTTTAATTAACCAAGTGCATTACAATTTCTATCTGTGTTGGGTATTTAGTTGCTGCAGTTAGTAAACTGTATTTAGCAATCTTGCCTATTCCTTGTGCATCTTCTTGACAGACAGAAATGAGCTGTGCATTTGTCTGCAGCCAGAGAGATCCTTTCTTGCAGGACAAAACCTGTGGTTAAAAACAGGCTGACAAATACGGTCCCCCAAGGTCAGAGGTACAGTGACAGCAGCGTGTAGGAGAGCAGCACAGGAATGCCAAAGTAAGGTCTGAGAATGAGATGGGAAGGGAGAGGGAGAGTCTGAAATGTGGACCAGGACCTACAAAGGTTGGAGAAGGTATATCTGAGATGTGTGGGAAGGAAAATGGATAAATGGGGCGGTTTCCCACAGACCTGAACATGCAGATGGCTTTTGTCTGTCACTACATCTGTGTCCCACAGGGGACAGTCTGTCATCTCATCTCCCATGTCACTGGGAAGGAGGAGGCTTGCCAGTGTGCGCGTGGCTGGGAACTCTGGCTCCTCCTCGCACCACCACTTTGCTACTGAACGTGCTGTGCATTGTGCCCTTTCTTAGTTGTAATTTGTTACATCCTTATACAGAACCTTATCAAACCTTACAGAAAAAACTTTAGCTGTAGAGTTGAAAGGCTTGTTCCAAGTGTGAATATTCCACATGAAAGAATTTCTCTTGTTTCAATCCATTTGCATTTTCCTTACATGTTATTGATCTGATTGAACAGTTCTCAGATCAAAGACATGATGGTAAATGAGCAGCAAAGATGGCAATATGCAAAGTGGGTAGCTGTTAAGAGAGTGGCTTAAATAATTGCTCAAGGATGTATTGGGTAACATGATTAATGATTATGGAAATATGATGACACGATACCAAAGCGTAGTGTGCAGTGATTGATGGGGAAGTTGGATAAGGCCAAATTTAGGCACCAGAGTATGGGAAACAGTAATATAGCTTGTACTGGTGGTATATGTGGTGTTAATTCATTAGGAAATTTTAATGTTCATATTTGTCTTCTGATAGGAGGTAAAACTGCAAAATACGTAGTGCCTAATATTTCTCTTGTGACAAGGCTAAGGAAAAAAACCTCTTGCTAACAATGCGTTGTAACAGCAGGTCTGATTCAAAGAGACACCCTCAACTTTCTTTCTTTATTAAAAAAATCTTTTAAATCCCCACAAAACGTACTGTAAGCTCATGCTGCTGTTTTAATTAACACCTGAGAGAATGATGAGTAACACATTAAAGGAGAAAAGGATCTGTCTGTGGAACTGACAGTGGTTTGCATACAGACAGGTTTTTTGTTTGGTTGTTGTTGGCTTTATTTTTTTATAGTTTTTGTTTTAACTTCAAATTTCAGCAGACAGCTGCAGTATAAGGCAGGAGATTGGAGAAGCAGAGGGCTGGATTGTAGGCAAGATCTGTTCTGTAGCACAAATATTGCAGGCTCCTGAATTTGATGCTCTGTTGAGAGCTGCATGGGATTCCTGTTCACTGCACACCGGTGAGTGACTCAAACCCTCCTTCTCCAGAAAATGCTGTTTAAGAGCTCATGAAACAGAAGCTAATATTTGAAAAGGTAATAAAAAGCAATTACAAATGTGAAACATTAGCAGACATATTTAGAGGTAAAAGCAGGCAGTGAAATCCTCAGTGTGAGGATCTCCCCTCAGTCCAGGTAAAATGGAGTGCAAAGTTGTTGCAGACTTCTACATGGGCAATTTGTGTTGGCCTTCTTTTTTTCTTTTTTTCTTTTTAATTCTATTTCCTATACTGGATATACTTGAATATGAATAGTGGATATTCAATCTGTACTGGATTTGAGACACCAAATTTCCGTGTGCAAGGCTACTGGAAGTGAGGAGACATCATCCTCAAAATTTTATTTGGGTTTCAGTGGGTGACAGATATTGGCCTAGAGCTATAGAATCTGCCATTAGATGGTTGTGAGATGACAACAATTGTCATAGCTTTAAAAGCAAAGTGATGTGGGTGGTGCTATTTAAATGAAAGCAACATTGCTCATGCTAGGCAAAGCAGATAGCTCTGGGGATAAATATCTAAATCTGAAACCTTGGAAATGTTGTTAATGTGAGACAACAACATAGATGGTAGAGGATTTGAAAGAAATACCAGAACATTTGGTATTTTAAAGCCATAATCTGGCTTGCAAGCCTCAGGTGTGAGTATTCATGAGATTACAGTTTTGCTGAAGAGTTTTCATAACAGAAATCAAGAGGTGGCTTGGAGCATCTGCTGGCCTTGGGAGCAGATTCACATGTAGTGTGAGAGAACTTGGTACTATCAGGATTGTGGGTCAAACCCACAATATTTAGTTATGGTCATGCTCAAACACTGAAATATTGTCTCTTTCTTTAATCCATCACAAATCCGTCACTGCCTGGTCTGGTCCTTCTGAGAGTTGTTTTGAGGCACTTGCGCATAGGGGTTTGCTATAGAGGTCATCTGCAATTTCAGCTACTGCTGTCTTTTTAAAGTATAGTTTTTAAATACTACGTGGCTAGGAGTGTATCTGCCCAACAGCCTGTATCATGCAGTCATGATGTTGAAGGCAGTGAACTCTAATTTATAACCTTGTGTTCACCTGAAAAAAAATCTGTTCTGTGTTTTGATCTTGTTCCTCTTCTATGAGCAGGGATTTGTTTTTTTTATAGAGTCCCTCCCGAGTGTCAGAATCCTGGCACTGAATTTTTTCCTAATTGTATTTATAACTGGCATCAAACCTGGGCTAGCCCCACCTGGCTTCTGCAATGCACCATGACAAATTCTATGACACAGTGAAATTCATGCAGTGAAGTTTCATTAAAATAAATAAGACAAAGGTTTTGTTGATTGGACCATCCTGTTTATCTGCTTTGCTACAGAATTTATTTTAAAATATATTGTTGACTGTTCTTCCAATCGTTTGATTTCTCATTACTTTTCTGACTGCAGTTTGCATAAAACTACACGTTGGAAGTTGGGAAAGAATACTGACCGCACCAAAACCGCACAGCACAGTTGAGGCTCTGTGCATCAAGCAGGGTGGAAACACTCATGATGTTCTTGCTAAAATGGATTTGAAAAATCTGAGTGGTAGGTACTCTGCCCTTTCTTGCTGCCTACCAAGACCACAGATCATTTCTGTTTCTCACACCCCCTGGCACATACTCACTGCTGCTGGATGTTTCTGGGACCCCCACATGCACCCCTAGCTTCCCCTAGTACCTGGAGAGCTGAAGAGAAGGCTGTGCTGTTGGCTGGCCTCCTGGACAACTCTCACCCAGCACGGTGACTGGAGACAGGGCAGACAAAGTGCTTCTCCCTCTGCAGTGGATAATTTTGCAGTTCCACTCCTTTTTACATTTCTGCTTGAGAGCTGGATTTTATTCATTTAGTTACCTGAAAGGTAGTCATTTAGCTGCAGGACAGGAATTTGGGTAAGAATGAATGATCAAACCTTTCATCTCTGACTTCAGCTTTAAGTTCAGGTTAAACTGCTCTTGCTGTGCCTTATTATTGCAATCAAACTATTAGCAGAAATATTAACTGGGATAATTTGCATCAGTGTAAATGACTGATTGCTACTGTAGGCTCTGTAAGAACCCAGTAGCATGAGCTAAAAATGAATGTGTTTTTCCTTGAAGTGCACTGGAAATCTAGATGGATGGTTAATGAAACAGGGAGCATTTGGCACATTTTGGAAGGCATTGAGTTTGGTCATGAAGGTCTGATACTCCTTTTGCAGAGAATGAGGGAGAATTGCCACCCAGGAAGCCCTAAATCATACCCAGCCTGTGGATGTTTTTCTGTGGGCATAATAAATCTGGTGGCTTCAAGCCTCTGATGGAAAAATCCACAGACCATAAAATATCACTGCTATGCTTTACACACTTTCTTAAGCTTTCCTGAAGGACTGAGGACTGAAAAAGGAAGTAAGTGTGAAGACAAAGGTTCAGGTCCAGAGAGGAGCTAGAGTTGCCCACATCCTAGGTTCAATTCTTTGTCAGAACTGTGCCCAGCTCTGGGCTCCTTGGTGCAAGAGAAACACGAAGCTGCTGTGTCCTGGTTCTGTCCCCTCCCAACTCCTTGTGTCCCCTCAGCCCCCATTGCTGGTGGGACAGTACGAGAAGCTGAGAAACTGAAATGTCCTTGGTTCTGTGCAGCACTGCTCAGCAACACTTAAAACATCACTGTGTTATCAACATTGTTTTTCTCCTAAAGTCAAAACATAGCACCATTCCAGACACTGTGAAGGAAAAATCACCTGCATCCCAGCTGAAACCAGGACACATTGGAGTGAGTCTGTCCAAGGACTTGATAACAGATTAGAGTACTCTTCATATCAGGAGAAGCTGGGACATCTGAGGCTGTTCAGTTTGAGGATGAAAGGGTTCAGAGGGGATCTTATCCATGTGTTCAAATATTTGATGGGAAGGAATGAAGATGAGGGAGCCAGAGTCCTCTCAGTATTGCCCGCTGACAGGATAAGTGACAGTGGGCATAAATTAAAGCACATGGAATTCAGCATGAATACAAGAAGGTAGTTTTTCACTCTGAGGATGGTCAAATACTGGCAGGGGTTACCCAGAGAGGTTGTAAAGTCTCCATCCATGGAAGTATTCAAAACCTGACTGGGCACGGTCATAGGCATCTGGCTCTGGGTCACCCTGCTTCAGCATGGGGGCTTGGACAAGGTCATCTCAAGGAATTCGTTCCAACCTCAAGCATTCTATGATTGTGTGATTTAAAACTATACATCTCCAACCCTGTATTCAGCTGCTGCTTTATTTCACATTGTATATACCCTGTCTCCCTGTGTATGTCTACATCTCATTCCTTGACTGTCCCTTTGCTTCCTGGACTCCTTGCAGTGTTACCAGTGGATTACTAGGAACCCAAAGCATCTTGTTTAATCTTGTGTGTAGTATTTCAAAAGTACCTAATCTCTGCTTGTTCCTATGCCCAGCAGTGCTTTAGTGCCAATGAACTTCAGAAGACAGGTATATAAGTTCACATAAAGGGTTACAGTCATGTTTCAGAGGCAGGGATTGCTTTGCTAGTCTGTCCTGGTTAAACCTGGCACGTGAGCTGAGAACCAGCTATATGGGCCAGCCATATGGATCCAGCAGCAACTACTGCTGTTTTCTACGGACTGTGACTGAAGACAGAATAGACAGTGGCATGTTGTCTGTGTAGCAGCTCAGCAGCTAGACAATCCACATAGATACAAGTTAAATTATTTCCTTACCTGAGGTATTCAAACCTGTACCTTTCACAGTTCCAAAACACTGGCTACAAAAGAAGTCTATTGCAAAGTAGAAACATTCTTCAATTTTTCTTTTGAAATTACTTAACTGTTCTTAAAATAATACGCACTTCATTATACCAGACTTGGAAGATGACAAGATTGCCTAAAATCTAAGATTTTTTGCTTTGGTGCACATCCCTTACCTAAGTTCAATTTCTCTTGCAAAGCATCTACCTCAAAATAGCCTTCAGCCATGTTATTGGAGTGTGCCAGTGGGAGGCAGGAGCTGTGACTATAAATCCTAACTAGAAAGATGTAAGGAAGACTTTGCAGAACCAGGGATTAAAACACAGCACTCTGCTAAGCCTTCTCTGTTGCGATGACAGTGCACCCTGTGTGCTGGGATGTGAATGCTGCTGCAGGCATCAGCTTCTGCCCCTGCTTCTGCGTGGGCTCAGTTTTGGAAGGTGCATACTTAAAATATGGATATTGTGACAGTGTTTGTGAAGTGCCTAAGTGTCATTCTGGATCCTGGCTTTGGTGGCTTTATCTCCAGTGCATTCTCCCAGGGCAGGCCTGAGGAATTTCATCAGAGATGCCCTTGGGGACAGACAGGAGGAGCCATTGCTGAGCAGTACTGCTGTATTTGCTTTTTGAATAGGCTCAAGTCATTAGTGCCGTCACATCCCTGGAAATTCACTTAAAGAAGACATTTGAAGGAGAACCTCTTTATTCCTGCACACACAAACACATCCAAGTAAAGTTTTTTTTTTTTTATTATGCTTTCAAATAAACAGCCACAGCAAAGCCTTGGTTTCATTTTATCTCCCAGATAGCTCCAAGAAAAGAAAAATTGCTGCTTCTGCCTGCAGCCTAAACAACTCACTTTGCTGCCAAGTGCCATCTCAAAAAGAGGAACGATATAAACTAATTTCATACCTATTCAGTTCAATAATAGGTATTGTTCTAACTATACCTCTAGTGATAAGAGACAGAACAGCTTATTTGCCATTGCTAAGCAACTGTTAAAACAGTGTGCAGAATTCAGCCAGCTCTAATGGTCTGATAGGAATCAGTGTCTGAAGTTCTTGTTTGCATTCTGAAGTCAACAATAAGTGTAGTTCTCTATTAACATTCATTTAAGATAGTTTATGACTGCACTAGTTTCAGTCAAGATTCTGTCTTAATGGTGTTCTGAATGGACTGCTCTCTCTGAGAAAGAAATATTTATCAGTAATGCATTAAACTGCTTTAATCCACTTGTTTTGTTTTGATATAATGATGAAGAGGCATAGAAGGTAACACAGGAAAAAGAGGGTAATATGAAACACTCTGCAGAAATAAAAGCTGATAGAATGAATGGTACCAAGCTGCAGGCAGAGAAGTATTTAGGTAGGGATTCATAAATCAGAAGCTGGCATTTGTGTCTGAGATGCAAAGACATTTGTAAAACCCTTTCACGTTTGGAAGACCAAAATCTAGGCAAGACATAAAAGCCTAAGTGCATTAAACTGTGGGATTTTTTCCAATACTAATTTATGAGTTCAAATTTTAGCCATTTGTGTACATGATTTAGGAGAAGGAACTGGCTCATGACTTGCAGAGATAACGAATGGGCAAATGCATAAATGCAAAAGAATAAATGTTGCACAACATATAGGAACCTGCATTCATATGTCTTTCTTTGCAGCTGTGGAATGATTTCAGTGGCCTATGAGCACTGTCGTGACAGTATGAGATCTCTTCAGATGCTCTGTTCCTTACCTGTACGTAAGGACACATACATAGGGGCACAGAGGGTGTACTATTGCACCTATAATTCTGTGCATGTATCCAGTGTTTCTCCGTTATTTCAATGGGTGTATAGACCTATGATCAAAGCTTATGCATGTGGGCAATCCTATCACATTCAGCAGAACCACTCACTTTGCTGTCATATAAAAACTTAAATGTTCTGTTGGCACAAGCTGAGAAAACCAGCATTTGTCAGATGGAGACCATACAGGTGAGTCAGTGATACCTTACTTAGCTCAGTGTGCCTCACACCATGACTTGCAAGAGTGTTTAGAAGTAAGGACTTTAGCCAGCTGCCTGAGTCAGAAGAGTGTATCATCACAACATGATATGAAAATGTGGGGGTGAAAAGTTGAGACTGTCCCTCTGTGAAGATTACAGCAGTGTCTGAGTCACCGTGGGACTTGAGAAAGCTGCAGGCGATGCGATGCAAAGTGAGCTTGGTCTGACTTGTCCTCTTATGTAACTCCAATATTATCATCTTCTCTGCTCCATATATAAACTCAAAAAAACCCATCAAGAAGCAGTTACTGAAAGCAGTACTCTTATTTATTCGTTTATATGAGCCAAACATGACAAAATACTATATAGCTTCCACACAGGCTTTAGTACAGGACCAGACACTTTCCTTGCTGGTACTGGTAAGGCCGTCGGCAGTCATTAAAAGGATGTTTGCACCCCCTAGTGTATAAGAATTTGCAAGAAAACTGGTTCTTATAACAGCCTTAGCTGAATGAGGATGTTTAATATTAAATCATAACAAAGTCTCCCTGTTACAGTCTTGACATCTTAAAGGGAAAGGATTGTAATCTTGAAGATCTTCCTGGGTGTAGTCCCTCATGTCCCTATATTCAGCACTATTAGGACCTGAAAACTGTTTCTGCTGACTTGGATGTTTATTGCACTGGAAGGCTGCAAGGATTTACAGTAAAAAATCATATTGTACTGAAAACAGAGAGGTCTGGATTTGAATAGTCTGAATCTTAGGGATGCTGGAACTAGGTTCAGCCCATTTGCAAGCTAAACTTTGTACTGGGGTTTCACTAAAGGTTGGGGATTTAGGGGTGTAGACCTTGACTCCAGTTTGCAGGTGCTGCAAAAACATGACACGTGTAACTGCCCTCCAGGAACTGCAGCCCAGTTTGTCAGCGCAGCCAGGCCCACAGCTGACAGCGGCCCACATCCTGTTGCTTGGAGTTAGGTACTGAAATATCTTTGAAAAACTTCTCTTAACACCCATTGATCACTTTCACATCTCATTCTTCAGATGTGAATTTACTTACACTGAGTTCTGCCTATCATGTTAAACAAGGTGGAATTATTCATTGTGATGGACCACTTGAGCTGATTTATTGGGACCCAAACTGCAGTTCAGCTTCTGGCATTCTGTCCAAGTATCCAAAGTCCAAACAAAAGTCAGGACCTGGCTCCTGACTGTGAGTGTGACATTGGAGTAGCTTGTAGGTACCATTTGAAGAGGACCCTGCCCTGGTGTTCGAGAGTTGGAAGGTGTGATCCAAACCTTCACAGCATGGCCTGGTATTTGCTGCCTGGCTGATGGTCATGGGCAGACTCTGACATGTATTTCTTTTGCAGAATTCCCTTGCTCACACCTCCATCAAAAAGAAGATCTAACCATTTTCCCTGAGGTTCCTACAACTCCATTGCTGCAGCCTTGGCAAGTGCCTGACATCCAGAAAAATGATATTGCCAAGGGAAAAAAGAGGTCTGTTTTCATTATCCAAGCAGAATTAAATGGCAAAAAAAAAAAAAACCCACACCAAAGTGCATAAATGATGAAAATTAAATTAGATTTTTTTTACTTTCATTATCTAAGTACTTTCTTATAATGAATGTATTCTAAGATATGACTTTCAGCCGATGATATTTACTGTATTAAAAACAGACTGATTTTATTTACTGCATAATGTTTAATAGCCCCTCCAAACTACTGTAGGCTGTAATTTTAAATGAATTCTTCGGGCTTTTTTTTTTTTTCAAAGCAAGAGCCATGGCCTTTTGACAGATGCTCCTCGGTGCTACATCTGTCATGTCCTATGTTAGAAACTACGTGAAGTACTGAGAATGGTTTTATGAGAATATGTTAAAAAAATACTTTCACGTGGAAATTATACTAGGATGTATCGGTGCCAGTTTTAAAGTAACTCTCCACCTCCACCCATACCTGAAAAATGTTATCTATCTACTTTAGAAACTGGACTAATTATTTGCAAGTTCCTTTTTTAATTAAAAAGACAGATCTTTCCATACCAATTAATTTCTGGTTTAGAACTTTTTTTTCTCTTTTATAACTAGATACCCAGGACTTCTGTTAGACAAAACTCCAGCTGGAAAACTACTGAAGTTTATAAACACTTCATTGTTACTAGGAAAGTGCGAGTCTGTTTCTCATTTTCAAGAACAACCTGGAGAATGCTACCTGCTGCCTTCTGCAGGCTTCCCAGCAGCGTTAGCACCAGCACGGAGAGGCTGGGGGCTGACTGCACCTAGCCTAGCCCTGTCCTCTCAGTCTCTCTGTGGCTCATGAGTCTGGGGCTGTTTCCTGGTCACAGGGTGCAGAAACATTGACTGTAGGGTTGAGGTTCAGGTGCAGCTCGGTTTGGTGCTGATGAAGTCATCACTCTCTCAGACTGTTTGATGTGAATTGCTGGAGCTTTGATTTACAGCAGACGTTGCTGCTGGCAGTAAGCAAGCAAGAGATTGCCTGAAGTTTCAACAAATGACCAAACTGAATGCTTAAGTTCTTTTGCCCAAAAACTTGAGATGCTTTACCAGGAGAAAATGGTGTTACTGGTAAACACCTGCTAGTGGGACACAGACCTTTAGGTTCCACTGCTCTTAAAGCAGAATAGATAGCCCCAGGGCCCTACATCGGCCACTGAAGAGCAGTGTGGATAGCCAATGAGAATATTTATCACACTATTAAAAGAAGTCTTGCATAAGCAAAAAAAATCTGCCCTTCACACATGCCATTTTTTCACAGGAATGTCAACATGAAATGTAGGTAAAGAAAGATAATGCACTGGTTTACAGGGAATTCAGCTGAAATAACATGTAGCAGATGATGTGGTAATTCTCCCACACTAAATAATGACAGTAGCTCAGGAAATTAGAGACGGATCAAAAGGCTACACACTAAAACTGCCTAAAATTTCAAAGTAGTGTCATGTCGAAGTTCCTCTTAAACATCTCCTTGGATGTTTAAGGCTGTATGATACAGTTTGCAATGAAACGTTCTGGATACACTGAAATTACATGTAAACTGAAATAGGACTTTCCTCTCAGGGCTCTCAAAAGAGACTGTCCTACTTTCCTGTTTGATGTTTCCAGTGAGTTGCTCCTTTTCCTTAAAAAAATGATACTGAGCAAAATTAAAATTATAGATGAGACAGCTCCCTGCATTTCTTTTACAGCCATGACTGTCTGAAGTCATATTCAAGGGTGGAAGTTCTTGCTTTCCTTTTCTAAGGAAAACTTGTCCTGTCCTGTTTGGTATACAGGGTTGGTGAGATGCATTTAATAACTCATTCTTGTCCCTTTTGAGTGTCTAATACAAAATTTTAAGTGAATATGGTGGTGCTTTTTCATTGGGAGATTTTTTCCTGCTTCAAGAAAAGCTGAAAGGTTCCAGTCTTTGCAGAGATGTTAATACCCAGTCAGATTTCCCAGCAGCTCCATGTGGCTATTATTCCAAGAGGCATCACCTTAAAGTCTTGGAGAGAAAGCATTACGGTTAATGCAGTTTGGTGAGTCAGTGTAATATTCACTGCATTACCTTGGCCTGGCTTAATGGCAGAAGCAGCATGCTCTCTGTGTCAGAGAAAATTACCTGTTGACCCTTGCTGTAGCTTGGTGCTGTTCTTAACTGGATTGCTATGAAATGATGTGTGGAAAATCTTATATGGAGTCCACTCCTCCTGCTCTGCCCCATAGGGAACCCATTTCCTATCAGCTTGCCTATTAAACAACAACAACAAAAAGCTGGCTTTGGCATTTTCAAGCACACATCATACCTGGCCAGTGAGCCTACCTTTCTAGTGCAGAGATCAAGTGAAAATGGAAATGAATGCAGAAAGAAAGAAAAAGAAATGCAAGAGGACCTTTATTCTGATGAAAAACAAAGAGATTATGGTGTTCCCTTTGCAAGAAGCAGCCTTGTTCTACTCAGGGGAAACTCTTACCTCCACCTAGCACAATACAGCCTGGCACAATAAATGCACAGGTGATCTCTACAGCTATGTAATGTGGGAGAACTGAATGTTACCCCTTTGAATGATTTAGCAGATTAACTGTGAGTGACAGCTGGAAAATGAATTTCATGTTCTTGAGAGGCCTTGGATGATGCCAAAATCCGCTACTGGTTCACAGAAGGGGCATGTCATCTTCTAAGGACCTCACCCCTGGCCACGGGACAAAGTCTGTAAGCAATGCTGTAAATGCACAGAGTCAATCCATTGGTTCCTTGCATGTCTGGTCAGACTGCCAGGAAAACTTCCAACATTCCAGCCCCATTGCTGGTTCCCAAAGAGCACACAGCTTCAGACTCACCTTACCAAGAGATGGTTCTTCCCTTACTTGGGTGAAATGCAAGCAACTGGCTCAGACAGACCTTTGGAGCCTTCATATGATGACCCTGCAAACTCATCATTGTCGACCATGTCTCCGGCTTGTTTCCAGGAGCCTCACTGTTCAGACGTGAGCATCCCCTGTGGCCCCAGCAGCAGTCTTCTGCTTGGCATCTCACTTGTCCAGTACAAGAGGTTTTGCTGAGGGATAGAGGCAGCTGCGGTGCAACATCATGGAGGAATAGACTGACAGGCACTGCTTGCTCGCTCCACATGTTATGAGTCCTTCCCATGCTACGTCCTGCTGAGGACCATCCTGTCACCCATGGGCATGTCCATCATTTGGTTTGATGTGACCAGGCTTGGGCTCAGATCTTCAGAGAGTCTGAAAACCATCAGCTGAAGCCCCAGACACAAGAAAGGCCAGTGTGCAACTCATACAGGGATGCTGTGCTCACAGTGTGTTGCAGTCATTAGGGATGAGCGTCAGTGCCTGAAAAAGGTGGAAAACAGTGCAGAGTCCTCAGCATCTCCCTTTGATGTCTCAGCTAACATAAAAGGCAGCCTACACCACCACTCCTGTACAGTGACACTAAAAATATCAAAAGGGAGATAAATCATCAGCACTCCTGATTCACAAAACTATGCTTCTGTTTTCTGCCATTAGCCCTGTTGAGATGTGTGCAGGACCAGATTACACATCAGGCCAGAATATTAACAATCATAGCATTAGCTTTGGGGGGGCCTTAAAACAAAGAGCACTAATAGAAAAATCTCCTCAATCATATGAAATCCCCCATTCAGAACTGACAAAAATAAATGCAGTGAACTTTCAGTGATATTGCACCATATAAAAAAGGTTATTAAAAATGTATTTGAAGGACCAGCTTTGTCAATACTAATGCACTGAAGGAGCGGAGGGTTTCCCAGCTCAAGCCCTGGTGCCCTGACTTAGCGAGAGAGCGATGACTGCAATAATGGATTTGAGTAGCTTATGTTAGATACGTGTTTTCAGACTTCATATGCAGAGAATTGTTTTCTGTTCTGGAACTTTGGGATTCTCAGTAATATTGAGATGAAATAAGAATAATATATTTTAAAAGGAATATTGACAGCTAGCTATTGGTTCAGCTCTGGAAATGTTTGATGGTGGTGGTGATAGACTGTAGAGGAATGAGAGATTACTGGTAGGAATGTGAATGATTTATTGGTTTATTTGTTGGTTTTTATTTCTGTACTAATCTGAGGGATTTCAGAGATGATCTGTACATTCTCTAAAGTGACGTGACCATACCAAGTACATGCAAGCACTCCACAATTTTAAAGCATAATTAGCTTTGCTTTGAGAAACGTGTCCGTTTGTTTATTTTCTATTCAGACATCTTCAACCTGGCTGCTTGTTTTTGCATGCAGTAACTGCTGGAGCAAGATTCCTACTGTGAGTTTCTGTGCATGTCTTTAAGGACCAAATGACCGAATGTCAGTCTGGTTTTACTGCTGTAAATGGCCCCAGCATAATGAGACAGCAAGGAGAGGTCTTTTAAATCCCAGCTTCCACACATTTAAGATGATGATGAGAGAGGTAAGCATTTATTTTTTTAATTATCACTGTGTTTTTTCTTGATCATGCTCCCTTTGAAGAGTGCAGACACTTTCCTCCTCTCTGGTACATGCAGCATGTTGGTTTTGTCTTTGAGCAGCTTTAGTGTCCGTGGGAAGTAGTAATTCCGTTTTCAGAGCTCTTGCCCTAAGGACGGTAGGTCCATCTCCATTGGGACTTTAATACCTTACTGAGAGCAGCGACGTGTAGTAGAGGCAAAACACAATAGAGGTTCAGGAGAGCAATATGGTAGCACGCACCCAGTTTCCGTACAGCTTTTTGTTGTTACCGTTGTGCTTTTCAGATGTGGCTCCTTGTTACTGTTTGCATTTATGCTTGTTTGTTTCTATCAGTACTTAAGCAAGCGATGGACTTCTTGCGCAGGGACAAAAGGAGCACACAGGACCGACGGAGGGGTCCTTTCCAAGGTAAGGGTTTTTTCTTTTTTCAGTTCTCCAGACTGTAACACCTCAGAGAGACCTGTCACACATCCAAAGCACTGCAGCCCCGATGCCGCTGTGGAACGCCTCCACGGTACAGCGTTCTGTACCGTCACAACAGCGTCTTCTAACGCACCCTGCGCGCACAGCCGGCAGGTCGCACCTGGCCGGGAAGCCCCCGCCGGGCGAGGGGCGGCGCTGCGGGCTCACACCGGGCCGGCCGCTGGCTGCCGGCGGACCGCGGGCTCCTCCCGGCGGCGGCCGCTTCCCGGGCCGCATTCCCCGTCCTGCCGTGCCCGGAGAGGGGCGGGCAGCCCCGGACACCGCCATAGCGCTCAGTGCGCGGGACGGCACGGAGCGGGGAGCTCCACGTTAGGTGGAGCTGCGAGAACCTTTGAGCGGCGGCTCCATAGCTCAGTGGTTAGAGCACTGGTCTTGTAAACCAGGGGTCGCGAGTTCGATCCTCGCTGGGGCCTCGGTGCTATTTTTAACAACCCCGGACAGTGGTCCTCATTTTAGGGCGTTTTGTTGGTGGTCGTGAACTGCGCGTGTCGACGAGGCGGTATTGGTTTCGAGAGCGCTTCCTGTACGCAGCGTGGTTGACGTGTACGTGCGGGCAGTGTCAGTACTCACGGTGTCCGTTATGGGGTGCTGGATGTGCGAACACAGCAGCGGCTGAGTGCCTTGGGAAGGAGCCACTGGGGTGACCCGCAGCGTGCGTGTTTGTGCAGCTCACAGCACCATTTCCCTGATGGCAGCTTTGGCAAAATGCTGTTATGGGCATTAAAAGGAACAAATTGCCCCAAAGTGCAGAATAAGCTGGGCTGGATTATCTGAGTCCACGCAGCTTGTCAGCAAGGCCGAGCTGCCGGCTTACGGCTGTGCGGGAGGATGGGCAGAGCAGGTGCAAGCATTCTTTGGCTGCAGCCTGATGTGACACCGCGGCATGCAGGCGGTGCGTGGTGTGGCCCTACAGAGCGTTCGGCCCTCCTGGGCTGCACACAGCTGGGAAGGAGGGCCAAAGAGTGCTCCCTGTGCTGTGTTCTGGGATTGTTGTCCTCCCAGACTCCTGGCAGCGGGCTGGTGGAGGTGGTGACACAGCCCGGTGCTGGGAGGGCCTGCTGTCAGCGTGGGGTTGTCAGGGGTGTGATGCCACTTGGCCGTAGTGTCTGTGCGGAGGAGCTGGGTTCTGCTGTCAGGAGGACATCAGGTCTCTGGGCTGACGCTTGTGCAGGCTGCTGTAAGAAATCATTCACGTGCTTTCAAAGGATCACCCAGAAAACATTTCTGACCGTGCACAGTCTCTGTGCTTGTGCCTGGCGTAGCGTGGTCAGTGTCTGAAGTGAGGTGATGGGAAGGTGACGTGTTCATCGTGGAAGAACAGATCATATGTGTGATGAGTGGCTGATCTGTTCCCCACCTCCAGCAAATGTAATAGGAATAGAGTTTGTCTATTCCTTCTTCTTGTAGCTATATATAAAAACTACCACGGAAGGCTTTTCTAAAACACTGACAGGTTGATACATGCGCCTTTATAGCGGTTGGGAAGTTGCATGAGTGGGAGCTAAGCCACCTAATGTCAGCATTTAAACTGTGCTTCCATTTTAGGAATCTACAAACCGAATCCTCTGAATTAACTGCACGCTGTTATATAAGCACAGGAGAGAGGCAGATGCTCCTGGAGGCCTCCAGAGGGAGAGCCTGCTCACCAAACCTGGGTCTGCGCTCACCCAGAGTACTTCTGGACATGCTGGGGCACCCTCGGTGGCTGGGAATCAACTCGGGGATCAGATGCTTTGGGGACACTGTGTCACAGAGCACCTGGGATGTGTGACTCAGTTTTCTGCTGATGTGCGCAAGTTTTCTTTTTTTTCTTTTTTTCCTTTTTTTTTCCCAGAGTTGCCTTTATGCTTAAACAGGGCCTATTTTAAACAGTAGATTTAGAAAATTGTATTTTATAACTGTGCTGCTGTGGTACTGTATGTACATAGTACACCTGGCCCCACAGAAACCCGCAGACAGTGGTGCATGGCAAGAGCAGTCCATAGCGCCTCTGCAGCCCCCAGCTCACTCATACACAAGTGGAAAACAGGAGATGCACCCAGCCTCTTCATCCCCCATGAGACACCTAAGTACCATTCCCTGATCCCAGCCAAGGAGTGACCTAAAAAACCACCATCTTCAAAGGTCTCCATCTCTTGCTGAAGGAAGTTTTAGCAGCTGTTGTTACTGAGGGTGAGAAATGAGTCAAAGCTTTGCTCTGAGAAACTGAGGTGACCTTCACTGGGTTCAGTGATACATCTGTTGGCAATGGCATTAGAAAATGCCTTCATGGTTTGTTTCTCTGAGCTGTGGTGAGGAGCCTGGCCATACTAATAGTGTTTTCAGTTTGACTACTAGCAGAGCCCCTGGGAATCACCATTGTATCTGGAAAGACAGATGTCTGCCATCGCTGCAAGATAACCTAAGTTCATTTGGGAGATTGTTTTGTGTTGTTTTATTTTTCCCAGGAAGTGCGTACCTAGTTGCTCTGTCCAGCAGCAGGAGGCCTCACCCAAGGAGAGGCTGTTTTCTTCATGAGAGCACTATTTTTCTTTCCATGTATGTAGCAAAAATTGACATATCTAAGCCTAGTGTACTGCAGCGTGATACCATTTTTTGGCACGGGGAATAGGGAATTTAAGTCACTGACTTTAACTGGTTTAGCCTTTGGAGGAGAATCTAAATATAAACCCTTTCAAAATACTACGTATGTCAGTATTGCAAAGGTGTTCTCAAGACATCATAAGTTTCTTAAAAAATGAAAACATAAGAACTCAAACAATCTCTTTCCCACCAAACTCAAAGCACTTCCAAAATCTGAGATTAATAAAGCATGTTTCCATAGGTTTAGCCAGAAAATAACTGACTTCTGTTTTTGGTCTTGTTCCTAAATACTTGAAGCTTGATGGCTTCAGGTCTATGCCAGTGAGTCAAAGCCAAAAAGCAGAAGTCGAGACATTTTTCCTCACTTGATGTGAATGCAGCCATCAAGAAAGCCTTCAATGAATAGTAAAAATGTTTGCTTGTGGTTAGAATCTGTGCGTCCTATGCACATACAAACAATAATTCTGTCATCAGTAAGCTCAATAGACTCTTGAGATTATGATGATGTTTCTTGCTTTCAGGTGACCAAAATTAGTATGCAAGCAGAACTAGTCTTAGGGAACAGGTGAAGCTTAAATAAAAGTTAGAAATATGACCCTAAAGTATGAGGGAGAATAAGAGCGTGATTCACCTTTCTTGCCTGCTTCTCTAAGGACTTGTTCTCTAGACTGATCCATTTCAACTTATCTTATTAAGAGCATAAAGGAGACTGTAAGTGGAAAACTTTTACCATGAAATAAGGCTGGCATCAATTTTGTTAATCTCCATTCAAACCGCAGAGGCTGCTTTGCTGACATCAGAGCAGGCAGACCGCGTACTAATGCTACATGTGCCTGTCTGCCTGCCTGCATCTATCTGATTATCCCTCAGACAGACCCTGTACACAGGCTGCTTGCAACTAAAGCACATTCATTCCTTCTGGAGATAAACAGAGGAGCTATTCTGCTGGTCACCAAGTTACAGACTATTTTGGGACAGGAATGCAGCTGCGTGCAATCCCCCTGCTGTATACGTGAGCTTTGCTAATGACCATGGTGCCTGTGCATGTGCACAGCCTCAAATCACAACACATTCCCTCCCAGAAAGAGTCTGTGAGTATGTCTGCTCATTCCTTTCAGAGCACCAGTGCTGCTGATCACTTTGTGTCTGTGGGAAATTTAATCCACACCAAAAGCTGTTCATAATACAGATTAATAATGTGCAAAACCCCCCAGATGAGTATTTCTCGCTGCATGTAGCAGCTATATAGAGACAGCTGTCGCTACTAACACGCTAACATTTTTCAGATTGATAAAATATAGCATTGAAGAGCTATAAGGTATGCGCTATAGAGTCTAATTTAAACAGAAATAATAAATTTAATTTTATAGTATATAAATTTGAATTCATTATTATTGTTAAATGATTATTATTTACAATTTCTGTTTCCTTTTATTTACTATAATGATGCTAATCATTCTTACTGTTGCTGTGGCTAGTTTTTCAATAGAAAGAAAAAGCATGTTCAGATGTTATAATTAACTGCTTAATTACTGGAGTTCTACAGGCTGTGTATACTTTACCAATAGAACAGTGGAAGCAGAACTGGAAAGCACTGTCACAACTATTCTAAAATCACCTTCTTGCTTCTTGACAGCATTGCTGCCGGATCAGGCAGTATCAGCTAATTGGGAGAGTGGAGCAAGCTAGAGCTTAGGAGCCTGGCACCACGAGCTGGCTTTCTCAGTCCAAACTGAGCCTCGTATTCTCTGTTCTAACATTACCTTAAGGCTGTTTTTTTGGAACCCTGAGGTCACTGTGTCTGTCGAGCAGTCTATGCGCCTGCACTGGTCCATCTTATATTTCTCATGTGGGGAAGCAGATTGCTTGCTCTGGACTTGAGCTAGGGAGACACTCAAAATGTGGGCAGTTAAGGAGGTTGTGGATGATGAAGGAGATAGTTTTGGTGCAGAGCTCAGATCCTGAGCAAGCACAGCAACAGGGACACAGCTTGAGACAGGGCACTGGCTGTGATGAGCTCCAACACCGCTGCTGCTTGTTTGGCTTATAAATGTCAGTCAGCCAATTAGTTCAGTGAAGCTTTTCAAAACATTGCCTGTGAGGTTATTATAATTACAGTGCTAACACAAATAGCCTAAATTCTAAGGTCTGAGCAGCAGAGAAGACTTATCAACACAGGACCAAGCTTAAATCTAATAGAAATGGTGCAAATAAGCCCTGATATTATAGTCAGGTTTCTTTACTGCCTGGTCTGTGTCTGATCTTCACCTTTCTGCCCCATTCTGCATAGCTTTCCTAGCACGACTGCATGTCTGCTGAGCTCTTCTCCATCCAGCTGAAGTGGTGCATGTGTCCACCATGAGCTGGGGCTGTGCAGTGCGTGCAGTGAGGACAGCACATGTTCCAGCTGTGCTGGGGGCTGAGGGAAGCTGCTCTGCAGCTGTGCCGAGGAATTAGGGGCTGCATTCAAGCAAAGCAACATCAATCATAAAGAATCAATTCTTGCTCCTCCCCTCAGAGCTGCAAAGTGCCGAGGGCCGGCTGCCCTAAACAGAGCTGATGAACACATCTGAGGAAACGTCAGGCTGGTTAGGCAAACCTAATGCTGCTAAACCACCGCTGACAGGAGCCTGTATCTCATCCAGCCCTTCATGCTGCTGCTGCAACAGTTCAGGCCTCTGATCCAGTACATGTTTCATCCATTCCTCCTCCTCTGTGTTTTCCACACATCCTTGCTCTCTTGGCTTCATGCTTTGACCCTTCATTTGCATTTAGCTCTTAGTGTTCTAATCTGCTTTTTAAAAGCTGGTCTTTAATTTATATCTCTTTGTTCCTTCATCGCATCACAAAAGGCCTTAGATGTGCTTTTTCAACACTGCCTTACAGACAAGATCACTCTTTTTTTTTAAACTATCCCCTAAAAAGGATAGATTTTCCTGTGATTTTTCAATTTCCTTTTCTTATCTTTTTTCCTTTTTTTCAACCCCAAGACATTTAAATCCAACTATCCCAGCATTTCCAGGGTCATTTAATATTTGGCTTGTCTTTTCTGCTTCCTCAGGGGTTCCATTTCCTTTTGGCCAAGAAGGAGAACCTAGATGAAGATGGAATGCAGCTGGACAATTAGCCACTACAAGTATTTTGCTAGGGCTCTGGGCTGGGCAATACAGAGACCTCTGTAAACATCAGAATTACAGATGATGTGCATTCAGTCTATGCAGTTTGGTTAATTCTCAATGCTGTGTTAAACGATTTATACAAGCTGCTTTTTAATGGACCTTCCTATACCAAGTATGTTCTCCTGCCATCAACAATCACCAAACTTCTAAATACAGTTGTTCACCAGTGCCCACGGAGTTTACATTGAAAATAAAATCCTAAAATAAAATTGTGGTGACGTATACATTGTTTTATCTGTTAAATTTATGACATTTGTTTAAGTAAAAAATGACATTGTCATCAGTTAATTAATGACATGTTTGAAATAATATAATGTGACTTAGGAGGTAAAATTAAAGTCCAGTAGGATTGAATTACTAGAACTTGAAACCTACTGCATTCATCTCTGCCTCTTGCTTCAGCATGTTTCATTACAATGAAAGCAATGTCAGTTCCCTTATACTCAGTGCCCTGTGGCAGCATCCTTAGTATTTTTCTCAGATTTACTTCAAAACTCCTGCTGATTCATGCAGAGGAATTGCGGGCTGGGTACTAAAGACTTCAACATTTGGCTCTCAGTGTTAAGAATACATAAGTCCTTGTGTAAAAAGTGTATGGACTGAAGGTACTGTACTGACACTGAATACTGGTGAGGTGCAAGACGATGACCAGCAGTTATACCGTAAGTTCTGCACGCGCTTGGCTTTTAAGGGTAAGCTAAAGGTTACCATTTGGGAACCTGGACCATCATAGTGGAAAGTTGCTAAGTTCTGCTGTGGTCAGAGTGCTTGTCTTTGGTTATCACCTTCAATTTCTGAGATGTGTTTTTGTCAAAGATGTCAACTTCTAAAAATGCTGAATAACAAAGAATCTGAGATGGAAGTTTTTAGTCATTTAAATGGTTGGCTTCTAGGTAAATTAAGATTACTCTGTGTTTTTTAATTGAAAATATTAATTCCTTTCCCAATGACAGCCATTCCTCCATTACTTCCTATTGCCTCTCAACTTTGTCTAATTTTTGTGTGTGTCCAAAGAAGCCGAACAGTCCCTCAAAACATTGCTTTGCCTCCCTTTTCTGATCCTGCCATGCAAAGTTCAGCCTTTTTTTTTTTTTTTTTTTTGGTATATTCTAGCAGATGTTTTCTAATGTTAGTAGTTTTTGTCCTAAAAGATGGATGAGGTTTTTTATGTGTCAGAGTTAGCACCAAAGACTTTTGTGATAGAGAATGATGGTGAGAAAATAGAGCAAAGGAAACATTACAGACGTTGAGAGATGTTTGTTCAGACAAGGTTTTGCTTTTTGTGGAGGCATCCAAAGCACAATAACAATGCAAGATGCCAGATAATGCAAAGGATGATCGGAGCTATTATCTTGATAAGGCTTAGCTATTGAAAAAT
>JANHGO010000042.1:25882085-25917334 GCA_024606505.1 Aquila spilogaster
CTGTGGGACCTGTCTGCTAGCGGTGCCCAGTGGCAAGAGCGATCGGTACCACCGCCCCTGCCCCCAGTACCACCGCCCCTGCCCCCGGTGCGGTCACGCGCGGGCGTGAGTGGAAAGCAGGAGGTGCGCCCAGGCCTCCTCTGAGCTGATTTTCCCTGCCTTCTCCATGGGACACCTATACACCATTCCCTGATCACAGCCAAGGGGTGACCCCAGAATCTCCTCCGTACTCTACAAGTGGTGTCATCCACACTCGGTTTCATGCTACAGAGGAAGATTTATTAGTAGCTGTTGTTACTGAAGGTGAGAAACGTGTCAAAGCCTTGCTCGGAAAAGCTCAGGTGACCTTCACTAGGTCCAGTGATACAGTCATTGGTGATATCATCAGAAAATGTCTTTATGGTTTGTTTCTCCAAACTGTGGTGAGGGCCCCAGACAGGACTAACTGTGTTTTCATTTTGGACCACTAGCACAGCCCCTTAGAATTACCACAGTGTCTGCAAAGACAGATACCTTGCCATCACTGCAAGGCATTCTGAGCTCATCTCGGAGATATTTCTTCTTGTTATGTTTTTTCCAGGAAATGTATACCCATCTTGCTCCGCTCAACAGCAGGAGGCCTTACACAAGAAGAGACTGTTTTCTTCAAGAGTCTACTATTTTTCTTTCCAGATATGTAACAAAAATTGACATATCTAAGCATAGCTTACTGCAGTGTGATATCATTTTTGACAATGGGAATAGGGAGTCAAAGTCAACGACTGTGAAACTGGTTTAGCCAACAGAGGAAAAATGAAATACAGACTCTTTCAATATTCCACATGCTTCAATATTGTACAGATGCTGCCAAAACATCATAAATTTCTAAAAAAACCCAAACAACCTCTCTCCCAACCAAACTCCAAGCACTTTCAAAATCTTAAGATTAATAAAGAATGCTTCCATTTGTTTAGTCAGAAAAGTACTAAAGCAATTCTGACTTGTGTTTCTGGACTTTCTGCAAGAACTTAAAGTTTGATAGCTTTGGATTTGTGCCAGTGAGGTAAAGCCAAAAAGTGAAAGTCGAGACTTTTTTTGTCCTCACCTGATGCAAATACAGCCATCAAGAAAGTCTTCAATGAGCAGTGAAAATGTTTGCTTGTAATAACCTCAGGTGTTAACAGTAACACCGAAAAGAAAGATGTGTTTGTCTTCTAAAGGTACTACTTTTAGTCAGACATTGCTCTTTTAATTCTGTTCTTCTGGTTGCTAAAACAACACAAAATTCCTTGTGCATGACAAGATATCATGCTCCTAGTCAGGCTCTTCCAGGATGTTCCACAACTTGGTGCCTGAACACTTATGTTTACAAGTTTAATTGTCCTGTTACTTTGTGTAGAGTTCCTTTCGCAGGGTGTCATTAACAAATTTACAAGAGTTGTTTGAAGGTGGGTGGAAAGAAGTCTGAACACCACAATCACCAGCTATAATACTGATCCAGTCTGGTATATCCTGACCTCCAGACCAAGCTGTCTCCTTGCCCCTTTTCCTCCTCCTCTGTCAAGAAATCTCTCCTTCTTAAAAGAAAGTAATTAAAATACCGCTGTTCAAGACCAGGTGCAGGCCAAATGCATCCCCAGATGAAGTGGGAGCTCAATGCATTAGGACTTTGAATGATGATGCAAGGCAATCTTCACAGGGGAGTAACAGTAGATAAATCTGTGCTTAACTGGTATTCTTGGCAAAAGACCATATTTCTGAGCCAGTTAGCTATGGATGGAGGGATAACTAATGAACCCATTTGGCTTCCAGTATGGATGTTATTTACTGTGATGTTAGCATATGAATAAGGATGCTTAAAAAGAACGGAGGGGGGGGGGGTGCTCTTTGTTAATGAGAAAGTGCACATGAATTAAATCCTTCAGCCTTGGCCAGGAGAGTGACTGTTCTGTTTTAAAGAAAAGCAACATTTTCTATAGTTTCAGGGAATCTTTCCTAACACTTGAAGAATAGAAGGAAAGCAAACAGAAATGTCTTTTATTAAAGCTCCCCAAGATATTTAACTAACTAACTGGGCAATATGTGATACTAGCCTTGCTTATGTTTTAATATCGTGGTCTGTCTATAGGTTTTGATGGTGCACTTCAGTAGAGAGATGTTGCCTAAGGTAAAACATGGCCTTTTTTTCCATGGCAGTTTATAATCTAATGATGGGAACACCAGGTCCTGGCAGCACAGAATCTAGGCACAATACAATAGGTTTGAATATAATAAAATGCATAGAGCAGTAGAGGGAAGGGTCCTTTAAAAATCTTGTGTGTGTGTGTGTAATTTATTATGACCTGAGTGGATGAAAAAGAGCAAGAGAGCTTGACTTTAGAAAGGATGAAGCACTGTTCATTTAGAATCTATGTATCTTATGTATAGATGAAAAAAAATCCCTGCCGACATCACTAAACTCAATGGGCTCTTCAGATTATTACAATATTTCTGGCTTTCAGGTGACCAAAAATTAGTATGTAAGTAGAACTAGTCTTAGGGACAAGCTGAAGCTTAAACAGAATTTAGAAATACAATCCTAAAGTATTAGAAATACAATCCTAAAGTATTAGGAAAAATAAAAAAGTAATTCAGCTTTCTTGCCTGCTTCTCTAGGACTAGTTCTCTAAATTTATCCAGTTCCAGCTTACCTTAATATGAACATAAATTAATCCAGAGACTGCAAATGGAGAACTTTCATGATAAAAAAGGCTGTTATCAACTGTGTCAACCTCTGCTCAAAGCAGAGGCTGCTGTGCTGACAACAGAGCCAGTAGAACACTACCCAACGCTGGATGTATCTGACTGCCCATCTGCATATATCTGATTACCTCTCAGACAGACCCTGTGCGTAGGCTTCTCACAAGTAAAGCACATTCATTCCTTCTGAAGATAAACAGAGGAGTTGTTCCTTTTGGTCACCAAGTTACAGACTATTTTTGGACAAGAACACTGTTGCTTGCAATCCCCTTGCTGTATCTGTGAGACTTGCTAATGATCATGGTGCCTGTACATGTAAACAGTCTCAAATCTGAGAACGATGCATTCCTTCCTGACAAGAGGCTACAAATATGCCTGCTTATTCCCTTCAGAGGACTGGTACTGTTGATTGCATCACCACAGCAAGAACTTTAATCCATACCAAAAGCCATTTGTAATAGAAATTAATAAAGAGCAAACCCACAAGGACGAATATTTCTCACTGCGTGTAGCAGCTGTATAGAGACAGCTGTCTCTGTCAACATGCTAATATTTTTTTAGATTGATAAAACACAGCATTGAAAAGCCATACGGTTGAACTATGCAATAAAAAGACTATAATTTAAATGTGACCACATCCTTCTGTAGAAGCTTCCTCAAGACAAGGATGTAGAGTTTCTATGCTTAATTTACATTGAAGCACTGTGTGTTTTTTAAAGCAAAGCAAATAACATGAGAAAGCTGAAATTTTAGACACTGAAGTGTAATCCATGAGAGACCTTCCTTGTAGATTAGAAATTCCTCAGCTATTTATAACTTTTTAAGCATTGAGTAATGTGAGTATCACATTTTGTTTGGGCTTGTCATTTTAGAATTATCTGTGTAAGAACTTGGGATGTGCATGTTTGCATGTTTAATTTGCAGTAAGGTACTTGCAGTTACTACTTGTAATTTGTTTTATTCTAGAAGCTAGATGAAAAAAATCCCCAGGAACTGGCTACGTTAAGAATATCTACCATACTTGCAGAAGTGGGCTTCCATGAAGACTACTGATAGTTGGAAGAGTAAAACCAGATGATCTTCAATATGTAAGGTTTTTTTAAATCTTGGATTTGTAAAGAAACAACAGTATTTGCATCCAGCTATCATTCTGGGTGTTATTTGTATTATAGATTGTTCATTGCTTTTTGATTATTACTCAGTTAAACTGTAAATGTTTTTAGTGAACCAGAAAGAGTTTTGCTTTCTAGTGCAGAGAGCCCTGCCTTTGGTCACATACCCCTCCACTTGGCAGGCTACTAAGAAGAGGTATGAGAAAGCTCTCCCTGTTTCTTTTATGGTTTGAACAGAAGGGATTTTTTTCCTATGATTTTTATATTTTTCGTTATATTTAATGAGTTTCCTTGGTTCTGTGGATCTGTTCTCCCATGAAGCTGATGGAAATGCTGATATATTTGGGTCCTCTTTCAATGAATAATAGCAGCCATTATTCAGTGTAAAACTTCAAAAATGACAATCACAGTGTATGTGCAGCAGATCTCCAGGGCAATCAGATGTGTGTGTGCCAGCAGAGTGTTCACTTCACCTTGCAAAGAAGGGCTGTTTGAGTCTACTACGTTTTTTGAACTAGCCAGGCTGGATTTATTGGGGAAAAAAAGCTTGTTCAGTTGTTATAATTAACTGTTTAATAAACTGCAGGCTCCTTACCAGAAGAACAGCGGGAACAAAACTAGAAAGTGCTGTCATGACTATTCTAAAATCAGCTGGTTGCCCCTTGAAAACATTTCTACTGGGTGCTGGCCTGAGCAGTGTGTCTCTGCTGCCTGCTTTGTGTACTCCAAGGGCAAACATGTTGTCTGCTTTTTTTCAAAAATCAGACCATATTTCAAAGGCTCTGTGGCAACTTCTGTGTGACCATCAATGTGATTCTCAGAAGTGGTGAAATACCTGAGTGAGCTGTAACTCCATGTTAGGTACCAATACCTGGGAAATGCAGCAATCTGGAGTTCAGGAGCTTGACATCCAAGTCAGTGTCCAGCACCACGGGCCGGCTTTTTCAGCCCAAACTTAGCCTCTCATGCTTTGCTCCAACTGTACCTTATGGCTGGTTTTTGGAAGCTTGAGCTCACCAAGTGCAATGTACAGCCTGTGAGCCCGAGATGGTCCTTCTGGGCTCATGCTTCCCACTTGGTGAAACGGTTTGCTTGTTCCAGATTTGAGCCAAGGTGAAACCCAAAATGTGGGCCTTGTGAAGGATAAAAGAGTTAGTGTTTGATGGAGAGCTTGAGTTCTGAGCGAGCGCAGCAACAGAGATGTAACTGGAAACAGCGTGCTAGCTGTGACATGCTGCAACACCACTGCTGTTTGTTTAGCTTAAAAATGTCAGTTAGCCAATGAGTTCAGTGAAGCTTTTCAAAACATTGCCTGTGAGGTTATTATAATTAAAGCACTAACACAAAGAGCCCGCATTCCAAGTTCTGAGCAGCAGAGAAGAAATCTCAACACAGGGCCGAGTCTGGACCTGATAGAAACTGTGCAGATAAACCCTTGACTTTAGAATCAGGGATTTTTCATGCCTAGCTTTTGCTGTGATTGTCATCTCTCTGCCCCATTCTGCATAGCTTGCTTAGCACGATAGCATGTCTGCTTAGTTTCCCTCCAGCCAGCTGATGAAAAAGCAGACTGCTGAAGTATTACAGGTGTCCCTCATAAACTGGGGCTGTTACAGTATACAGCCCCATATAGTGCAGATAGGCTGTGCTCCAGCTGTGCTTCAGGGATGAGGGGAACTTGCTGTGCAGCATGCAGTGGAATTAGTGACTGCATTCAAGCACAGCAACATCAATCATGAAGAATCGATTCTTGCTCCTCCCCTCAGAGCTGCAAAGTGCCAGGGGCCAGCTGCCCTCAAACAGAGTTGATAAACACATCTGAGGAAATGTCAGGCTGGCTCAGGCAAACCTAATACTCCTAAACCACCACTGACAGGAGCCCGTATCTCATCCAGCCCTCACTGATGCTGCTGTAACAGCTCAAGCCTCTGATCCAGCATGTCTTTTATCCATTCCTCCATCCTCCTCTGGGCTTTCCACACATCCTTGCTCTCTTGGATTCATGCTGCTTTGACCCTTCATTTGCATTTATCTCTTACTGTTCTAATCTGCTTTTAAAAAGCCGGTCTTTAATTTATATCTCTTTGTTGCTTTATCCCACCACAAAAGCCCTTAGATATGCTTTTTCAACACAGTCACAGAGAAGTTCAATCTTTTTTTTAAAAAAAAAGTCCCCCTAAAAATAGATTTTCCTGTCATGATTTTTCATTTTCATTTTTTTTCAAGACATTTATATCCCACTACTCCAGCATTTCCAATGTCACTTAATATTCAGCTTGGTTTTTCTGCTTCCTCAGGGGTTCAATTTCCTTTTGGCTAAGAAAGCAAATCTAGGTGAAGATGTAATGCAGCTGGACAATTAGCCACTAAAAATAGTTTGCTAAAGGTCTGGGCAATACAGAGACCTCTATAAACATCAGATTTGGAGATGATGTGGATTCAGGCCGAGTAGTTTGCTTAATCCTCAATGCTCTGCTAAATGATTTACCAAGGCTGCTTTTTAATAAACCTCCCTGAACCAACTATATTTTTCTGCTAGCAGCAGTCCCCAAACTTGTAAATACAGTTGCCCACCATGGCCTACAGAGTTTAAGTTAGAAATAAAATCCTAAAATAAGATTATGGTGACAACTACATTGTTTTGTCTCATAAAATTTATGCCATATTTGCTTAATTCAAAAGGACATCAGTATCAGTTATTTAATGGCAATTGAATTAATGTAACTGAGTAGGTAAAATTAAAGTCCAGTGGGACTGAGTTACTAGAATTTGAGACCTACTTCGTTCAGCTATGCCTCTTGGTTCAGTGCTCTGTGGCAGCATCCTCAGTCAGCATTTTACTCATACCTACCTCAAAACTTCCACTGACTTCATCCTGAGGAAATGTTGGCTAGATGCTAAGTAAGGACTTCAGCATTTGGCTCTCAGTGCTGACAAGTCCATCAGTTCATCTGTAAAAAGTGTACGGATAGAAAGAACTGTATTGACACTCAATGTCAGTGAAGTGCAAGACTAAGAGCAGGAATTACACTGTAAGTTCTGCACAAGCTTGACTTTTAAGGGTAAGTTAAAAGTTACTGCTTTTTAGCCTGTAACATCATAGTGGAAAGGTGCTAAGTTCTGTTCTAGACAGAGAACTCATCTTTGGTTATCACATGCCCTGAATTTCTGAGATGTGGTTTTGTCAAAGCTGCAGACAACTTCTAAAATTGTTTGGGTTCCTAAAGATCTCAAATAAAAATTATTTAATCAGTTAAACTGTTGTTTTCTGGGTAAATCAAGGTTATTGTATGGTTCTTAATTAATTCATTACGCTCCCATGCACAATCATTCCTGCTTCACTTAATATTGCCTCTCAACTTTCTCTAATTTTTAGGTGTGTTCAGACCCCCCCCCCCCCCAGTCCCTCAGAACATTTCTTTGCCTCCCTTTTCTTATCCTTCAATGAGACATTGTGTTTTCTAATGCTAGCTGGTAGCTTTTGTCCTGAAAGAAGCATGAGAAAGTTTGTGATATACTGGAGGTAGCACCAAAGACTTTTGTGATAGCAAAGAGTGATGGTGAGAAAACAGGGAAGAGGAAACCTTGCAGACACTGAGAGATGTTTGACCAAACCAGGTTTTGCTTTTTCCTGAGGCTTCCAAAGCACAATAACAATGCAACATGCCAGCTAATGCAAAGGATGATCAGACCTATTATCTTGATAAGGCTTACCTATTGAAAATTTAGTGAAGGATATAATTACACTGATTGATAGCTGCATTCCAAATTATTATCTGTGACAATAAAATTATTAAGCTTTAGAAAGCCGGTCAACTAATTAGTTCAGGAGAACTATTCAAAACAATGTCCTTGAGGTTATTATAATTAAATTCCTAATATATATAGCATATATTTCAAACATAAATTCTAGTGTAGCTTGCTCCACACAAATTGGCAAATGCCAGGACCTTGCAGTATTGTAAAGAGTAGACCAGAGTCCCTCTTGTCTTAAAGTTGATGAAAGAATTAATTGAAATTTGTCAGTCACAAAAGGCAGCTGAGGCTGGGTGGACAAAGAGAAGTAAGTGCTACAGAGGAATGACCGATGAGTCTGTGGAATCCAGAGATCAGGCACACATCCACACTAGCAAATTTCTGAGCGGCAAGTCATCCCTAATGAGGTCTCAGCAGTGGTATCAACAATAGTGAACTCTGTAGTGCCTTGGGCTGCATCTCTCTATTACCTTGACATGCAGTAAGTACACAGCATGGTGGAAAAAAGCTACTCAACTTTATCAACTTAAACTGTAGTACAAACACTCACAAACTCTTTTTACATTAGCATTTCTGTCATTGCTACCTATGAATAAGGGAGGAGATACTGGAGAAGATTTCTTCAGAATGCTGGAAGTGGACAAAACCAGAGGCTTCTTTTTCGCTTTCCCCTTGACCTCCTGACTGCTTTCTAATATATTTCTGTTGAGCTACTGCCTCTTCCACTGGAGTTCCTTTCTAGCTAAGAATGGCTTTGGCTGGATGATAACTTGGCATGGCAATTTTAGACTCCTGTCACTACTCTTCTTCCCCTGCAAGCCCCACAGAACAAATGATACTTTATGTAAAGTTGTTTTGCTAATGTAGGTGGCACTACTTTGGTGGGGGATGCAGAAGTAAATCTCGTAAAACACCATGCTGTTGACTCAAAGGTAACGAATATGGGCTGTAGTTTGAACTTGTGATGAAGATTCCTCCCTTCCCTGGTCTCCACCCTCATCAAGATGAGAGCAGGAATCTAAGAAGCCAAAGATGTCATAACACTTGCTGTTTGACATGGGGCAGTCATCTGCCATTAAACCTTTGTCTGAACTGGTTGTTAATTACAGGCATTCTGCCTTTGTACTGTTTGCCTTTGGATGAAACCTTACTCCTTTTTTTGAGTGTCCCTGTAGACAAGCCCTTTGGTGACTCTTGCTAATAACCTCATTTCTGTGACACCCCAAAGGCTGCAAGCAGAACCTATAGATCAGTTTCTACTTGAACTTAAATCAGATAAGGTAAGTTATAATTTAAAACCGTCCTGAGGGAGAGATTAGTCTTGCATGGTCTAGTAGCTGTCTCTGACCTTGCTTATTGAAAGAAAATGACCCGTAGGAAAGCTGATAGGAAAAAAAAGCATTTTAGTCACAGAATATTTATTATTAAAGATGTATTTTTACTTTGTGGTAAGAATAGAGCCTATTACTTGATCTCCTGATTTTAAAGACAAGAAAAGGAACAATCTTAACTGCTTCTATTAGTAAAGGACTATTATTATATATTAATAAAGAAGCCTAGAAAAGTTTAGGAAAGATGTATAAAAATATAGTGGACTACATCCAGATATAACACAGGGCTTAGGAACATGTGATCCAATCAACTATGTCAGTCTGTCAGCTAAAGTTACTATAGGGGACTGCATGTATGCCTCAGTTGCTCAGTTAATTGCTCAGTTGATGAAGATCAGTAACTTAGGCATATAATAATAAGTAACTTGTTGATACTCCTTGTAAACAAATGTACATGTGCAAAATAATGCGTGTTGTGTATTCAAAAAAATTCCTTCATTGTTCCCAAATTATCTGTTTTACAGGAATTTCATATATATCAAAATTTAGGACTTGTGGTTAATGACCTGAAATTATCAATTCAGTCACTGTGAATTATTATAAATATATTATTGTACAATCTGTGTATTGATGAATATTTTTATAAAGTTGTAGATACTTTAAATTACAAACAGTAAAGACCAGCTGGATGAATTTGTATGTGCATGTGCCTTTCCCATCTGGGACTAGGTGTTAGGAGACATTCATCACGGGGCTGGCACAACCAGATTGAATTTGTTTGCTGTAAGTCAAGGATATGAGGCAGGTATTTGTCTCCTTCTTTTCTACTGACATGCTGAACAAGGTGCTTTTTTGAGGTGCCCTCTGAGACAGGCATTTTTTCCACCTGCCAATGTCATAGGATCATCAGGCCAAAGGGGACCAGGGAAGAGAAACTCAAGCATTGCCAGATGCCACAGTGATGTAGCGCAATACTAACCACTGTTTCCTAGGGATACTTTGGTTTATAGATGGAGATAAAACTGCTAATTGCATTGAAGTCACTGACAATCAGGGTCACTGGAAATCAGTCGTGGCTACTTCCCTCTGCCCTGACAGCACCAGTCACCCTGCATAGGCAGAGAACTGGCTTAGCGGTGGCTCTCCCACAGAGATGTTTTAGTCCTTCCAGACTAACTGTCTGCCTCAAGTTCCATCAGTTTGTCCTGTGATAAGCGCAGGTATTGTCTGGCACACTTCCTCTGCACAAGGCTGCTCTCGCTGCTGGCTAGAAATCACCCGTTCCCATTACAGGTGTGTTGAGAACAGAAGCTCCACACTGTGAAGGATTTCAGTACTTCAAAAGCTGGTGCAATCTCAAACTGGAATGAGAATACTATTGACTATTCTTTGAGCAGGCCTTTTCCACAGCTGACAGGCTTGTTTTATGGTAATATAACCATAGAGGCTACATTCCCTGAGTTTGCCTGTGGAGAAGGTTGTCTGAGACTGCAACAACTTCACTAAACTGAACATCCATTTCCTCTACTACCTTCCTCCACCCAAAAAGGCAAGTTATTCTGAAAAGTCAAGTTATTCACTTGGAAAGAAGTTAGCTTGGTTTAACACACTTTATTTTGATAAATACAAGCTGGCTGTTTCTTATCATGTTTATGTCTCTAGATACGTATTGTTTCACATTTTGTTGTGATATCTTTCCAGCTATTAAACTTAAGCTGACTAGCCTACACTTTTCCAGCTTCTCCTTTTCCCTTTCTGTGGAAGAGCACTATAGTTGTTCTCATCAGTTCTGTGTCCTCAAAGTAGTTCAGATTGTTGCAATTATTTCTTAATCTTCTAAGGTGAATTTCAGCAGGCTCCATTATCATTCATACGTGTCCCAGCTAAATATTTGCTATCTGTTCTCTCCTAATTCTAGCCGGTGTTCCAGACCACTGAAATGCGTTAAGAATCTGGTCACAGCTACTCTTTTTATGAAGGCTCAGGCACTGAACACTTTGTGCTTTTATATTCCTTCATACATTTTTCACCATTCCTGCTTAAGACCAGTGCAATGCTCTCCATCTTTTATCCTGAATGTATTTATAAAAGCTTTTCTCATTGCCTTTTATGTTCTTTGCTGGTTGCAGCTCATTTTATGCCTCAGATTTTTCTGACATTATCTGCAAATCACTTTAAGTTATGTTCAGTGAGTGTCTGTGTTTCCATTTTTAAACAATTAATTTTTGATTTTTAGGTCATTAGCAAGCTTTTGATGTTCTTGATATTGAGCATTTACAATACTTTTTATCTCTCCTCTGCAGAGGGATAACCTCCTATTGTTTCAATATATAACACGGCTGTATTCTACTCAAAAAATGTCAAAAGGATATTTCAACACTGGCTGATCTTTTTTCCAGTTTTATTCTGTAAAAAAGAAATCGTAGCAAATCAATTCCATTTCAGAAGAATGTGGATTTTGACAGACTGCATATAACACTAAAATAAGATTTCACCAAATTTTTTGCAGCCAACTGCTACTTTAATAATAGCGTTTCAAAAATGGACAACATCCGCGGGAACAGGAAAAAAGAAAGAGGAGATAAAAAACAGTCTGAATACATCTAACATGGCAAGAACATCAGATAATGCTCCATTACAGCAATGCTATTGAAGACACATTGGCAATAGAGATCTGGCAAAGAAAGCCCTTCTAGCCTTCTGCAGGACAAAAGTGCATGTGGGAGATCCATATCGAGGAACAAGCATGCTGCCCTAAGGCCATGTCCATGGGGAATGCAGATCACTAGGACTGTGGTACCAGATGGCAGAACTGTAAAACTTTTTCTGTATGCCCTAGTTATCCCTGATAATCTGTCAGGCCTGGTTTATAGGTAAACTGTGTTGCCTTTTCCTGGTCAACTTGGGTTTTTTGTCTCTAGCTAAGTGGTGAATTTTCTCAGGTGAAGAAAGTCCAAATCAATCAGTGAGAACTGTCAAAATAGTGGAAAATGCTTTGTTGGAAACAATAGAGCTTAGGCCCAATAGATGTATATTCTGATTTTTAGGTATGAATTATCTTTGGAAATCTGTCCTGCTATTTGTTATTTCTTAACTTGAATAGACTGTAACTATAACTTGTTATAATCTGTGTAAAATCCCTATTCTGGAGGTTCACTCTACTGCTGAACTCAACCACAGCAATGAAGCAGTCACAGGATCTGACCCACAATGAACTCTGTGTCTTATTTTGGCATGGCAAAGCGTTTGCTCATTTGCTTTCCTCTGGGTGTGTGGAGCCCCACAGTCCAGAGGTCCTCAGCCCCAAGAGCTGTGCTGACTCCCCAGCTAGGTTAAGGACATACTCCCACAGACCACCTCCATCCCCACCCTCATAGATAATTAATAACTATCTCATAAATAATAATTATCTCATAAACGATAATTATCTCTGATTAATAATTGCATCTTTCAAAGACTAGAAAAGTTTCATTAAGTTTTGCACATCTTTGTAAAAGCTCTTTTAAATTCAAACCATTTTGCTAGTAGATACAGTGCATGAGATGTACAGCTCTAAAGACAGCTCATGGCCAAAACCTGCCAAATCACCTCTAAGTTTTGGTGTCTTATTTGAGAGAACTTCTGATTGTAATAAGAGTTTTCCACAAATTACAGCCTTCCTATTCCTTTGGCCAAATCTAGAAGTTTGTTTCAAACTGATTTCCCTGAGGTTTTTCTTCTCTCCACTCTGCCACTTCCAGTTCTCCCTGATGGTTACAGCAGATAAGCATCATTAGCAAATCAGTAGTGTTTGGCAGGCTGCCTTCATTCTCCTGCTAATGCAGAGTTATGCTGTTGTCAATAGTCCCTCAGTCTTCTCAGATTTCACAGCAGACACTGAGGCACAGCAGTTCAGCTCTTCTAAACGAATTACATGATCCAGCTGGATCCAGTCAAGAATCTTGGAAGAGCAGACCCTATGGCTTATTCTGGTGGCTAGGGAGAGGTGAATGCCACCGCCTCATGCTGCTGACACTATCTCAGTCCTGGAGGTGACAGAAGAGAATGGAATACATATGTGTGCTTGTGCTGTGCAGCTTGGCAGGACAGGACAGTGTCAAGGGCCCGGGACAGGGCACTCTGGAAAGCTATGGCAATGGAGAGCAGGCTCAGTTGGGTTACTTCTCCTTACAGGCTGTACACAGTCCATGAGCCAAAGGCTGAGCTCTTTTGATGTAATTGGAAGTATAGAGTAACAAACAGAAGTAAGGTTATAGCCATATGGACAGTTGATAAAGTCAGACTGAGTATATTGGTTTATACAGATAGCTCAGACTGTCAGGGGAACACTGTATGACTGACACAAAGCAAAGTGATTTTTTTTTGTGGAGAATCAGTTGTTTGATAAAAAATAAATACTTCCAGACTGCACCAATACACCTCACAAGGAATAAATTATGTTGCTAGCATTATTTAGAGTGAACCTTTCCTAGCAACTGAAAATACTTGTATGACTGAGATGTGAGCAGTAAGTGTTAATGATGTCCAATTCTGCTAATTCTCAGATGAGTTTATGTGTTGTGGCTGCTACCTCTGAAAATACAGAAGCAGTATAGAAGAGAAGTACTCAGCCAGCCTGATGTGGTGATTGGTAGATAGCAAATTGCATCGATGTGGTGATCACTACATAGCTTCTTGCAAGTATAAAAAGGCATTCCAGGACTCATGTTATGATAGATATTGTCAATTCTGAGGGCATTTGTTTTTTATTCAGACACTCAGCTTTGCCTCGTGCTTTGCAAATGCACTTGAGGCAGACTGACATTCGACACAGCTCATGGTCTGGTGTGTCCTAGCTCTGAATTTCAAACCAGCTGTGTCTTAGCTCACTGCTCAAAGCAGCTGATAATATCAGACTGCCCTATAGTTTAGGCCAGATGGGACTCAGCTGAGTTTCTTAGAACAGCTGGCACCTCAATTGAAATAACTCTTGCAGCTAATCATAAAAAGCTTGAAAGATCAAATTAAAAAATAAATACAGGAAGAAATCTGAAGCCTTTTGCATTTCTCTGATTGGAGTGTATTTGCTTTTCTGAGCTACCTCAGATTGTTTGGCCTTTTTTATTATACTGCACCCCAACCCTACTATGCGTTAAAATGTTTAGCTAGTGCAGAAGATATAAAAGTTACCACACTGTAAGGGCTTAAGACAAATACCAAGGTTGCGTGCTGAAAGATTCAGTCTGATTGCCAGGGTTACACATTGTGGAAGGAAAGCTAAGTTGGGAGTTAACATGGGAGAAGTGTGGACATAAAGAGTAAGGTATTGAAGGAAAGGAAAAGAATGTTTACATGAACTTTGAAAACAGTACATTAATGAAAACATTCATTGTGCCTGAGTTTTGTTTTAGCTCCATATCTAGAGCTTATGCTGAAGCTGGTCAGAGTCATCTGGTTCTGTGAGTAATGCTGTCTTGATTTAAGTAATACAAGGTCTCACTGCTCTTGATAAATTTCTGCTTTTGTAGATTGTTGACTTTTCTTGTAGTTATGCTTGCTTATTTTCCAGGAGTGTAGCTATGGCTGCTAATACTGCTTAGTGAAATGCTGTCAAATTATTTGTGTGCCTCTGTCAAAACTGCCTTGTGCTGACACTGAAATGCTCTTTCCAGGCTCCAAACAGTCTCCACTCTCCAGTGGCTGCGCACTTTCAGCTAATTGTGATGGTACTCTGACATCCCTGGGCTGAGACTGGAGACTAGCAAAATGAAGGCAAGGGTTTTGGACAGGGTTAGATTAAATACAATGGGCAAAATATGCTATATAATAATATTTCTAATGAAAACATTGGAGTATGGGTCTCCACTGGCTATTGAAAATCAGCTGCAGAAAATATGAACAATGTGCATTCTGTCTCTTACTGACTGGAGCCCATCAGTTCTCCATAGATCTATATTGTTCATCATGGATAGAGCTCCTCAAAATGAAGTCCCCAAGGCTGTGCAAGTGGTATGTAATGAAACCATAACAGTTCTATTAAGCATACAGATACTTAATTTTGTAAGTGAAATGTACTACTTCCTTGCTCACAAATTTCAAAGTCAACTTGCACTTAAAAAAGTACATTTAATGAGTTTTAAATCTTATGCCATTACTGCCACTCAACTCGGTGCTGGATGCATAGTTCTCATGTGCTAAGAGAAGGGAACATTAAATAGCGACTGACCACCAAAATATCCTTTGTATATATATATACCCTGTATCCCCTTAGTTATCACTAAATTTCCCAGGAAAAGGTTTAAAAAAAAAAAAAGGCTTTAAATGGATTTTGTTACTTGAAAAGAACCAAACCTCTTAGGATTATCTGACTTGGTTGTTTTCCCCTCACTTTAGAACTTCTAGAGTTGATTTTTTATTTTGTAGCTGTTATTAGCTGATTAGCCTTGAACACGTCGGGAAGCAGTGTGAGATTTTTCACCACAGAGCATGTCTTCAAGTTTTTGGTTCTTTTTTATGTATAACACAAGCTGATAAGAACTTCAGTTGAAAGGAAGGAAAACAATGAGTGTAGAATAAAAATTTGTTCTTCAGATTCTCTTTGCAGCTCAAGCTGAAATAATTTTGACAGAGCATTTAAAGAGACATGAAATAGGAATGTGGAAAATATTTTGTCCTCAAGTTCTTTTTGACACAAATGCAAAAACAAGGAAGAAAACTTGTTTATAGGTTAGAAATTCAGGGTTTTTTTCTACTATGCTTTTCCTGTTTTTTAATAAAAAATATCAAGAAAATAATGCTGGGCAACTGAAAGGGGAGGACGTGCTTGTCCTGTTTTAAAACACTGCATTTTTGGGGTTGCCTGTTGTTGCAATATATCCTCTCAAACACATAAACAGGTAGTTGGGGGAAAAAGGTCTAATCATTGTTTTTACTATTAAAGGCCCAACATTCTTTCCCAGGAAGGAAATGCTGAAAAATCTCCCCCAGTGGGGACAGATAGTACCTGTCATCTTGATATGTTCAAGGTGGTAATAATATCTAATACCTTATTTATTTTTGTTGTGGGAAAATGTTACTCCCCGGTATTCTGTCTTTCATGCTTTATTTAAGTAATTTAAAAAGGAATGAAATACATTTTTTCTCTTTGGAAATCAGTATAAAAAGCCTGCACTATCCATATCAAAATTACAGCTGCTTACCTGGCTTTTCCTGCCCTCTTTCAACATGCATTAAGTGGACTGAGGTATGTTCGCTGGGCCTAGATTCTTGTTAGATATCTCTAGGTAAACAGGGTCAGCATTTGATGTTTAGCATTTGATTAAGATGTACTTAAAGAAAATGTAGGATACTGCTAAAACTAACGTCCTAGCTTTTTCTCTAACCAGTGTAGTACCAATTCTCCAGAATACTGATACAAGGTAGGTGAGGTCAGTAATGGCAGGCTCCTGATGAGCACAAAGACTTTACCTCTCTTTCCCTAAGAAAAGGGCCATTACCTTGATGTGTGGGCCCATTTCTAATTTGTGTAATTCTGCCCTGCTTATCTCCACTTCCCATTATTTCAATGGATCACACCGTGGTTTTCCCTACCATGCAATGCCTTGTGGAGTGGCACTGTGAGCTGTTAAATGGGCTGGTGCCTTCCATCTCTGTGGGAGCAACATGCTGGTTAGATGAAGTTACTTCTGAATTTCTAAAGTGCACTGGAATCATTTGGGATTGTAAAGCTTTCAAGCATTATCAATATTTTTGCAGCTTACTGGAGTCTGACATCTTTGATGCAATTATGTTTATTTACAAAAGATATCTACAACACAGTGTTTCTCTGAATTAGTCTTTGCTCTTGTTCCAAGTTATTCAAATAGCGTTTTGCCCCAGAACTTTATATCTAGACTTTCTGGGTTTTTCCCAGGGTGATATCTCATCAGTTTGTTCCTCTGCTGCATTCTCTAACACCGTTGTCATTCCCCCTCTTGAATTCTCCTACTTCTCCAGCCTCTGCTAAAGCAGTATGCAGAAGCTGTTCTCCTGCATAATTCCAATTAATGACCAGACTTCTTTAGGCAATGATGTGTCTGTTTTTTTGGTTCTGAGATAATAGTTTTTTCCTTAGATTTATCCCAGATGATGGATGACTGTACTCTATCCCAGGGCAGAGGGAGGACAAATGTGCTGTAAAATGCAAGGTATTAATTTTTTCTCTACTGGTTTCTTAGATGTGGCTAAACTGATGTAAGCAAGCAATATTCTTCCCTTCCATCCACTCCCATTCCCTTTCCTCTCCCCTCCCTTGCTACCGCTAGGCTTCTTCCACGGCAGCGTGTAAGCTGAGTTCACTTCTCAGCGGCTGTGAGCAGCTTCAGGCACCCAGACAGTGAAAGCACTGCATAGCCTTCCAAATAGCCTGCACATACACTGGCCAATCACGCTGTGGTAGAGCTGGTATTTTCAATATTGTCAGCGAATGCTGGGCAGTACTTCTTGACTGAGAGAGAGAGAGTTAAATTGTTCCTCAGCTCTACAAGCTGTTGCAAAACCAGCTTCTGACCTGCCACTGCTCTGAATGTGGAAGTCTTACCAATGTGAATGAAGGTTGAAGTATATGAGCCTAAGAAACAGTACTAAGCCTTTTAAGGGAGCTTGTGTATCTCTAAAGTTAATAAAAGTAGCCTAAAACATTTTCTGAAGACCTATCTATAACCTAATGTCTCGTCTGTATTAATATTCGTGAGGAGCTGAAGCCATTTTCCTGTGGACTTTGTGCAGCGTGTTAGGGAAGCTTAGCCTGTGCAAGCAGCTAGGCTGTAGTGAACTACTGGCCATCAAAAAGATTTAAGTTGCTTTAAATAGACTTGTAGGAATCTGAAATACTTTAATCGCCTAGCTTGCAGCAAAGCATTTGCAGTGTCTGGATTTATTTATATTCTCCTCACATCCTCTGGAGCAAGAGATAATGGCTGATAACATTTCCTTCTACCCCACTAACTTTCCATAATTATTGTACAAAGGTTTCTGCACATGTCCCCAGACTTAAAGCATGGTGACAGGGCTGCCTGTGCAGAACAGAGGATCTATTTACTGGAGTAAATAGGAAGTGAAGAGTCAGGATTAGATACATATTTTATGAATAAGCAATATGTGGAAAACAATTATCGTTGTGAAAGAGTAGGTGGTTCATTAAATTTTAAAGTCAAGGAATTTGAAATTATCCACTAGCTACAGCATGGTAGGTTTGTCCTGGCCTTGGACAAGGGTAATGGCAAGGTGGAAATCTCCTTGCCGTGAGGAAGGAAGCATATGATAGACATTACGTAACAACTACATATTTAGTATCCACTCCTTAAATGTTGTTTTGGATAGTTTAGTGGCCTTTTTGACATCCCAACTCAGTTGCTTTCATCATTGCCATGATTTGAACTTGAACTGCACGTTTGCCTGATAGAGGAATTGGTTGGATGAAGCTCTGAACAACCCGGATCGGGGGTCCCGATGTCTGAACTCCTCAGTGAAACACACAGTGCCCCGCGTTTTCTGCTCCCCAACACCAGCCACTGGATTTAGCAACAGGCAGACATGGATGACGAGCCCTTCGTCAGGGCACTAATAGGCCTTACAGGCCCCACCCTGCCCAATTTGGGGTCTCCCCCACCCTACCCACAGCACATGTCGGCCTCCCAGGGCCATCAGCCCCTGCCCCAGTGATGCTGCAGCAGGGCCGGTCTCCGGCTCCCCACTGCGCTGCCCTGCGCGGCCATGGGCCCTGCCCGGCCATGGGCCCTGCCCTGCCCGGCCCAGCCTTGGCCTGTCCCCACTGCCCAGGGAGGTGCCCGATGCCCGGGGCTGGGGCTGGCCCTGGTGCCCCCGGAGCCCTGCTCCTGGCCGGGGCGGTGGGACGGGCCCGGGCTGCCGGGCCCTGCCCTGCCACCCTGGGGTGGCCCACGCCACAGGGAGCTTCCGGCCATTGCTGCACCCTGCTGCTTGCTCTCAGTCCCATTTCCAACTCACACCAGGTTGGGTTTTCTGAATAAAATGTGAAATGCAACCTGGTATTTCTTTTTGCCAGAAAGGTCAACAGAAAGCCCATTTAGGAATGCTCTCTCATGCTTTATAGGCAGACAGATCTCCCTGTAGGACAGAAAAACAGTTTGTCCTGCAGGGCTGGGCCCAGTCTTAACTTGCGTATCTGCATAAAATGTATCAATGGCTCACTTCAAAATTCATTCTCAGTTCATCCACATGCTGACACCCCAGCTGAGCTCGTTCTCTGCATACTTTTCACTTCAGTGCTCTTTAATTTATGCTGAGTTTTTCCTTAATTTATGCCATCCACAAAAGTTTGAGCTTTTAATGCCTAAGGCGCATCCTGGAGTCAGACACAACAGGCTGTTGCTGACAGTGAGGAAACAGCTGGAGTTATTGACTGTCTTGATCTTTGGCTGGTCATTTGGGAGGACATCCATGCCTGCCTGATAGCTGTCAAGTTGACAGAGGAGAGCAGATTTTGCTGCATAGAAAATTTCTGATGAGATTTTTCTGCTTCTCTGAAGTCAGAAAGCTAGGACCTGTGAATGCAGCTCTCCTACTAGGCAGGTTCAAGCCTCTTACACAGGTGAATCTGCATTCACAATATCTGAGTCTTAGTCTTGAACACCCCAAAGTCTTGTGGGCTAAAGTACAGCAATGATATTTCAGTTTGGATTCTGTATTTTTATGGTATTTAGCTCTAAGTGTAAAAAAATCAGTAGTCAGAAGACACCTCCTACTCAAATAGTCATATTCCTGTAATCACAAGGACACAGAGGAAAAAATGTCACCTGATTTGGCTGAATTTTCTCTACTAATTTTCAGTGGTGCTTAGACACAAACAACGGTGGGTATTTTTATATACATACATACATAATCTAACATGCTACTACCTAATACTTAAGGTACGTTTTTTTAATTTGGGTAAATCTAGCACAATTTCATACACAGACACAGCTAGAAATGGCACTAAACTTAAGGTGAGGAACAAACAGCTTAAACACAGGGTCATATCTCTGATGCCGTTTGTGGACCAGGAACAGCTTTTCTTCCTTCTGCTTTTCTGCAAGGAGCAACAGGTTCAACCAAGAGCTTTGGCAATGTCAGGAGTTACTCAGAACTAGCAGGAAAGTCATTTTTTCATAAGTGACAGTGAAGAAAAGATTGGATTTGACTGACATGCACTTCAAGTTTTATATCATATTTCTGGTCAATGCAGAGATGGAGGTGAAACTGTTGTGTGGATTTTCTAGGTCCTTTCACTCTTTCCAGGATGGCCTGAATGGTTCATGCAGCTAAGATGGTACTCCAGATGACTGCCTTGCTTTGCGCAGTGTGTGTCACTCCCTCCTCTATCCCAAGTCACACTAACTTTGTTGACATAAATGTGATAGCCCAGGATCTGTCTCCATGAGGACTTCCTGTCACATCCTGAATGAGCATGACTATTATATCGTGGTAATTGGGTATAAAGGAGGTCAGCAATATTCAAGTTAAAAAAAAAAAAAAAAAAGAAAAAGAATTTGCTTCTAATTTGCTTATTTGGGCTGCAAGTCATGAATTTCCAGATATTTCTGTTATGCCTTCAGATTTCATGATTTGATTTTGGAAGACCCCTTCTCCCAAAACTAAGATTTTTTTTGACAAAATTTTTTGTAACATTTTATCACATACTATTATTAATTGCGATTTGTCTTTTTCCTAGAATTTGTCACAATGTTCCAGAGTTGTGTTAACAGAATTTTAAAAATATAGAAGTTAAATGCTTTTCATACAGCAATAAAAACAAATCTAGTGTTAGAAAGGATGAACTGGGCCTACATTCAGCTGCTGTTTGCATAGTAAACATTAATTGGCCATAAAGAAATAAAATTTTATATACACTTGCAACAACTGGCAGGCTTGAAAAAAGGCTTCTTAGATTTCCTATATTTATTACCATTTGGCTAAGA
Organism: Aquila spilogaster; assembly: GCA_024606505.1. Lineage (NCBI taxonomy): Eukaryota > Metazoa > Chordata > Aves > Accipitriformes > Accipitridae > Aquila > Aquila spilogaster. The sequence continues at coordinate 25,902,957 of JANHGO010000042.1, forward strand.
GTTTTAGAATATGCAGTGCCTATGTGCAAGATACAATAAGTGGTTTTTGTGTTTATCATTAATCCATTTGAAAGCTGGACATCTGTAGTGTCTGTGATTAAAATCTCTCAATATTGTCTCATGTATTATGTTGTCTCAAAATGGCAGAGTTTCACAGAATTAATAAAAAGAAAGCAATCAAACAGCAAACATCCGTTCATCTGATACAAACTGGGACCAGTAAGCCCATCACACAAGGAAGCAGCCATCCACGTTTCTCACAGTCCTTGCATAAAGTTCAGATAGCTGGGTCTTTCAATGACAAGTGAAGCTAGAATCAGCAGCAGTCACTTGCCTGAATCATCTGTTCTGTTCTCCATTCAGTGGGAAAGGAAAAATAAAATGGCATTGTAAAAGACCTGGTTAATATGTCGATTGAACTCAGGTATCTGGAAGCATCCAAGGCACGTGCAGCTTTTGTATTAGTGTGAGTCTTCATTGAACTGATAGTTCTTCATCTGGAAACTGGCATGGTTCTCGGTTTTGCGTGTGTGTGTGCGCGTGTGTGTGTGTGCATTGAATCTGCAATGTGTTATACATACAGATGATCAATCATTTGCTTGATCTCAATACTGAGATTATTGATTTGGGACCATGAAGAAGAAAGAGGTAAATCATGGCTTAAAAGCTTCACAGCACAGCGTGCACTGCTTCAAGTGGTCCTCTTACTGTTTGTTCATTTGAAATAATACTGATAGGAATTCTCAAACGTGATCTGTAATAGAGAGCAGTATTGGCTGTATCACTATAAAAGGTGGCTTTTTATATACTACTTGTTTATTCAAATTTATTAAAAAGGCCTGAAAATTTCAAATGCTTCTGCATATGCATAAGCATTTAAGAGCCAGATCAGAATTCAGTCTGGCTGTTCTGATTTAGTGCATTGAATGACTAATGGGATGAAAATCAGGAAATCTGGGCTCTCTTCCACATTTTCCTGCTTGTTTGTCTAATTTTTTTAACGTGTTTGTGCCTTGGTTTCCCCATCTCTAAAAAGAGGAACATTTCATGTGTCCATATTTGTAAAGTGTTTTAAGACATCAACTAAATTTTCTCCATCAATGGAAAGTTTTATTTATCATCTCTTGTTCAGTGCCTGCTGCTCATGGGCATTTTGGAAATGGATTCATCAGATGCAGATGCACTGGTGCATTTGTGAGATTATTTCAGTTCAAGAACTAATTAGAAAACCTCAAAATATTTCTGAAGATACTGAAAGAAAAAATAATGTAAGATTTAATGAAGGACTGAAGTCTCAAGAGTGTAATGAATGAACAAATCTTCAGAAATTTAACAAATTGAATACACATGATAAAAGTAACCCATTTTGTGCCTTGGTTTCTCTGTCTGCAGAATGGGATTAAGGAAATTAACGGCCTCCCAGCAAAGCAGTGAGAACTCAGATCAGTCATAGCTACCCAGTGCATCAAAGATGTAAATTGCTATTCATTGCTTTGGTTTTTTTTAAAGCCACAATAAGGTAGAACTAAGGAACTGAGACTTCCTTAAAAAAAAAAAGGGACTTCAAATGCATGTTTACAAAAAGATTATTGGCTTCTCCAGGTGATCTATTTCCTTTGATATCCATGACAGAAATTAGGTAGACTTTTCTGGAAATAGGATCAGATTTTTTTTCTGATACATCTAAATCTAATGATGTCGTGTTTTGGAATTCATATGGGTAACAGTTGGCAGTACTCAGACAGATTTATGGACCCTGACAACACCCAGATGTATACCAGGAGCAGCAGACAAGCAGCAAAGGCTGCAAGTGCATATGTAATGAAAGTCAGAGGATACGGTTCATGAAAGCAGTTTAAGAAATTTGGATGAAAATCCAGTGACCTTCCTGATATTGGTTCCTGTTGACAAGTGGCAGACATCTGTCCTGCTATCTTGCTGGGTGTCCCACAGTCACACATGTTGAGCTGCAGAAATGGAAGAGTCAGGGAAACTGAGCCCCATCCATTTAGGAGTGAACTCATGGGGCACGTGATTTTTTTTTGTAGCTGGTTTCATGTAGTGATAATGAGCAGCCATGTGGCATTGCAACCTACTCCTTATTTACAGTATAAAACAGCTTTATTCCTGCAAGGGCAGAGCCAAATGTTTTACAAGCAAGCAGTCTGCACATTTCAAATGAGCTATTTCTGTAATTCTAGCACTTGGTAGTAAGAACCGAATAGCATAATTATAGGTAAGGAAGTGGTGGTGTTGGGAGGAGATGATGGAAGGGTTTTTTCAGCAAATGAGCAGAGGTGGGAGCTTGTATCCTGCTGCTGCTGCTGAAGCACCACAATGTCCCCAGAAGTTACCGAAGGAAATCTTCAAAACATAAAACATACAATGAGCATATCCTAAACAAAAGCATGTAGTATAAAATGGAGTTCAAGTGTGCTTGGCCCATAATCAGCTTTGGAGATACAGACAGGAGTCCTCTGATCTGAGGTCAAGGCTGGCATATGGCTGCAGCCATGTAGATAGCTCTGAATAGATTACTTTTGAAAATGAAATAAACATCAGGAAGAAGCAGGGAGCAACAGGGTTTTTCTTTTTTGCTGCAGCAGCTCTGGTTTAAATTAATGATAGCTATACTGGGCTATTTTTTTCTTTTCACACTGTAGAAAATTTGAGGAAGGCTGGTCTGCGGGCCTGCCCAGGTGCTATGGGGTCTCGTCTTGTATCCAATAAGAAATATTTTAACAATCAATCACTCCTGCACAATATATAGAAGGGAATTTTGTTTATTTGGTGATACATATTTATATAGAGAGCATGACATTAGAAACTGTTAATATTTGGACATGTCTCAAGATACGCTATGTAGATAGACAATGTAATATATTGCATAAAATGTTGCACCAATTGTACTGCAACCCACTGTTCTCCTCTCTAAAATTATTTTTCCTTGTCACTGTCTCCTGTCTCATCAGTAAGCAGTCAATATGAATATGTTTATAATATGCAGAAGGGTCTTTTCACTGGTGTGAAGCAATATGTATAATCCACGTTGCACTGGGCATTTAGCCAGCCAGGGTTGTAGACAAGTGCCATATGTCATTTCTCAAGTACATGATACATCATTGCTTGAGACCCAAGCATATTTTACCACACACATTGCCCATCCGTTTCTTGTTTTTATCTGTGGATTCTGCATGTTTCTCATTACAAGCTCTCTGCCTTCTGTTCTCTTTGGAAATCACTTTGCTGATTATGGATACTATCAGCACAACCAAGAGCGGAAATGATGCCATATCCTCATTTCATGTAAAATTGAAGGTTATATTTGTGAGATTGATCTGTCATTATGATGCCCAGAGGAATTCTACAAAATCGAGGAACAATACAGCTCCTTCATTAGCAGATTAAAAAGAATAACACTCAAAGCAGTTACTGAAAAGGGTAAAATTTTCTCTGGACTCTACTTGCAGGTGTCTGGTATCTTCCATAAGGTATAAGGAGATAACAGTTCTGTTTTATCTGCCTATTTATTCCTCTTGCAAAATTCCTTTTTAAGAAACCTTTTTGGTTTATTTGTAGGTTTATTACATTATGAATGAACAAGTGATTACTTACTTCTCAATCACCAAATAAATCCTTGAAAATGGACCAAACAAATAGGACTATCTGAATAGTAATGAGGACAAAGACATTTTAAAATGGAACTCTTTCACATTGAAATCAGAGTTGTATTTCTGCATGGTGTCTTCCATTGGATCTGCAGTAAAATACATTTTGTGGGTATGTGAGACTGAAAAAGGTGGTGAGTTAGAGTTGCAATCTTGGAAGCAGAAGCCCTTAAGCCAGTAACTGTGTGGTGAGGATTTTCTCCCAGGGCACAAGAAACTCAGATTCAGTTCTGTCCTTCTCAGCGGGATTAATCCCATGTTTTCTGGTTTTCCTCCTCTCTGTGCAGGTAAACTTCTGGCTGACCTCTTTCACTTTGCATAAATAATTAATGAGCTCCCAGAACTGGGACTTGAGGTGCTTTCTCCGGCCTAGAATGTGATTCTCACTGTCTGGCTCCATGGCTAGAAAATCTTGTATCATCACCAGCATAGCCCTCCCAGCAGTGCTGTGGATCTAGCCACAGAAATCTAGCCAAAACTATATAGCAAATTCACTGCGGGTGTACAGATAGTCTGGGGAATGACCGAAACAGTGTTATTCACTTATAATTATCTTTGTCATGAACAGTTTGTACTCTAAAAGACACAAATAAAACTAAGACAGCTGGAATACCCCAAACTATCATTAGTATGGTTGCATACATCCTGTGTGGCATTTTCTCTTTACTTCTTTTTCTGTGTGAAGGAGTTGGTCATCTGAATTTTGTGAATAGTCGCTAACAGGTAGAGTGGAGGAAGAGCTCTGAAGAAGGATGTGAACAAGGAGTAGTTAGACATGCCAGTTATCATGAGATTACATAGCTGCTTCATGCTTTGAGAATAGCAGAGGCACAGTGGCAAGACTGGCAAAAAGAATCCAGTATGGCTCTTCTCCCATATTCTGTAGGGCCCTGCCATGAGCACAGCACCCTCTCCTCGTTTCCCTCTCAGTCACCAGCCTTCCCATCCTTGATTACAGCTTCAGGTCCCTGGTCAGCCATAAGCGAATGCCATTGCCAAGGGCTGACAGTGACCCATGGAAATACACAGTATTTATTTCCTGATGAGCAGGTGTAGCCCTTGCAGTAACCAGCACTGCTTCAGGTACTACTGTTTGCAGATTAGTTTGAGATGACTAGTAGAAGTTCCCAAGCCATACAAACCTAAAGAAAAGTGATTATTACAGTTACTTTATTATGTTCTCTTTTTTTGAGAAGACCATCAATGGAATCTCAGGGAGAAATGTTCCCTGCATATGGTTTTTTTTAGCATTTGTGTATCTTAATTCACAATGAACTCTCCTTATTAGGTTATTTGTACAGATTTGGTGAGTGTGGGGAGGTACCTGTGTTTGAGGTGATTGTTAGTCATGCTGCAGATGATGCCAGTTTGCATGGTACAAGTTACTAAATGGATGAAAGAAATGTTAATGGAGTCTTACTTTGCAGTTTTGAATGGACTTTATATTAATCAAAATATTGACTTTATAATCCTTGTCTACTAAAACTATCCTATATAGTTTTAAAATCAGGTTCAAGGAAAATGTAGATACACTTGGAGAAAGAGTATTATAATTAAAAATACAGTTTCAAAGCAATTAAAAGTGGCTAGGTTTCTGGATCAGTTTTACTTTGATCCTGAAATCCCATATAATCCAAGTATAACTCACTTCTAGTAGGATGATAATTGAATAGACCTCTGCTTCTCTCTTCTTTTTAAGCCACTGTGCTATACTTTGGAATAGGCACAATATATTTGCTGAAGTTTTAAAACTGGGAATTCAGACAACTGCTCCCCACTCATGGTTTTGTCAGAAGCTAAATATGTGCACTTTAGGACACACTTTAGAACAGTGCTTTTCCTTGTCAGGGTGTCCTTAGTTGTCAGTTGAGGATGATAACATTCCTTTATTTCAATATTACAAAGATAAATTCATTAACATTCATTGCACTTGGGCTGAAGCTGCTGTAGAAATGCAACCCTTGCCACAATGATGCTAAGAGTTGGATGGTACTTGGTACTGTACATGATGGGTTTTGTGCAGCCTTAGGCAGGCTGTGGTTCAAGACCTATCCTCTCAGCTGGGCTTGGCTGTTCTTCCTCCTCATCCTTTCCCTTCGAGAGTGCTTGTTTGTGAATCCCAGTCTTCAGTCCCAGTCTGTATCCCCATTTGCAGCAGAGGAAATGTAGCATCATGAATTCCATTCCTGCAGTCGTGTGTCTAAACTACTTCATTGAGTGTGCCTTTACATTCCTTGATAATCTACTGGTTATCATCAGCTCCTCTTTTGGTATATTGTACCACTACTGGGGGAGGGAAGTAGCAAATATATGAGACAATATCGCCAAAGATTCTAAAATCCTTTTCTTTGCTACTTGACTGCACAGGAACAAGACACAGTCTTGTTTTAATCAGTAACAGTATCTTTACTTGCAGACGGAAATTCAGTGCTGATGATATGTTGGGTTCTTATCCTTAGCTGAATTTTAAATACATAAGCTGACATGTCAAAATGTAAGTATAAGCAAGATCTGAGATCTCTATTATTAGGTTTTTAAGTCTATCTCCCAAGTTTGAGTTCAGCGCAGGACAAAAGATATCTGAATTTAAATATATTACTGTTTTACTTGTCAGCAATATAAATGTTAGACATTTTCTTTTCAGAATATGGGACTGCACATCAGTACAAGTCATTAGCCGTAAACCCCTTTACTTTATGCAGCGTCATTTGCTGCTGGATTTGCATATATTTTTCTAATGACTCCACCTGTCAGCTGTCATGGTTTCTGCAGTATTTTAATATTTCACTGTTCAGAGTTAAGAAGGCTTATGAGATCTTGGATCATTTATTGGTATTCAGTGTGGAGTTTCATTATTCCAGGGTGGATTATGGAGGCACAAACTCTTATTCTAACGGCTTCTCTGCAAGTGACTAACAATGTCTTATCAGGGGCATTTTATGTAGCTGTACAGTATGTTTAAAATAATGCGATCTGGGGTGTGCAGTGGACAAGATACCAACATTTGTTTTATTTGTATTCTAGGACACAAGGGTATTAAGGAGAAATGAAATGGCAGCTGCAGCTGTTGTAGGCATTCCCCAAAGGGATAGCGCTAATAGGATATATATCTTCATCCACAGCTGAGTTAATTTTGAAAGCAGAGGATGAAAAATGAAACTAACCACATACAACAAAATCTTGGATAACGGGGGTGGGAAGGAAGTAGCAACCCTCACTAATCTGTGACATCATTCTGATAAGAAAGGAAATATTTCAACTTGAAATCCTAAAAGAGAAGGTTTTGTGAGGCAGCTGAAGTGTTAGTCTGCCTGAAAAAAAGAACACTTTGGGGAACTGTATGTCTAATGGACATTGTTCAAAATCTGCAAATACTGTATATCTAGAGTGCTGGAAAAGTGTTGCCCAAAAAAGGAATAACTTTAAATCTTTTTTAGACCTGGCATTAAAGGCTGTATTTTCTATGTTTATGCTGTAAATGAAATATGGTGATGGAAATACAAAGCCACAAAATCTACAAGAGAAATTTAGCTTTTAGTCAAGCCCTAACTTAATTCTGACTAGATTTATATTCTGCATTTCTTCTAAAATGGTATAATTTTTTTAATGGAGCCAAATGTAGCTTTTCATTTTGTCTTTGAGAAGCTTTCAGTCTGTCTCCTAGATCTCAGGGTTTATTTCTCTCTGGAAATTTGCTGGGTGCAATACTGTGGAGAAAAATGCCTCAAACCTTTATTTAATCTTTACTTGACTCTCCCACCCAAAGAGCATGATTCACAGTAAAATGTCCTCATCTGCAATGATTTCTCCCCTGCACACTAGTGGACTTGAATGTCTTAAAGCTGCATCTTTGCTGGCAATTCTAAAAAAAAATCTCCCAGAGGGGCATATTCACGAGCAGTGATGATGGCATGGGTGTTACGTAGTCAAGACTCTAATTTACCACTTGGTAAGCTAATATTACACAGAACAGGTCTAGAAAAAACACATCTGTCTACAGCCTGGCTCTCTGAGGCATAGTCAGCCTAACGCACTAGTCTGTTCCTTGAGTTCTTTTTTTTAAACAGACTGATACTTGAGGAGCACAGCAACCTTGTGCTCTAAGCTTTCTTGCTAAAGTATTTCCTTTTTATCTCCATGGTCTGTCTATAAACCCATGGAAATGCCATGTTCTGCAATACTTAGGCCTTTACGTAAAGCAAAGTAGTCTTGGGCAGAGTCTAAGCAACAGATGTGGTTCCAGGATCAAATGCTAGTTGATTTTGTGAAGTATCATCCTGCCAGTTGCTCAGTCATTACAGAGTTGTGCAGGTGTCTCCAACCCTGTTTTAGGCTTTTTGAGGCCCTCATGCAGGGACAATGAATGTGTGTCTGAACTCTGTCCGACTCTAGGTATGTTTGAGCAGAAAACATTCACTGTTGGTATTAGGCTATGGGAACATTTTATGTTACAATATGGATATGCCGTGTTAAGTGTACTAAGACAATGGATGAGCCCCTCATAGGAATGTCCTTTTATAGTGTAAGTGTCCTGTCACTTCTGAGTATGTCACAGCAGCGTAGGGTGCTTTGGAAAAGAGGGGTTGCCAAGTCTTGGTGGTTGGACTCTCAAAATGTGTAGATACTTTCTTACTGCTTTTCCCTTTTTTACATTCTTTAGTTCATAAGATATGCTTATAAAATTAAATGAGAGAAGGCAAATTTATTAGGACTGAGTTTGGTCAAAGGTGCTAGCTGTGCTCTTTCTGCTATTCTTTATGTGCCTTTGTTTCCAGTTCCTGTCATTCCAAGATTTTTTTCCCAGCTTGTGTGTCATTAAGGATGACTGTCACTAGCTCTTTCTCTAGTGTTGCATCTGAGCAGGTGCAGGGGTAGATCTACATGCGTTTACAATTCTATTGTGTTCACAGTTCAAGGCGAGGCCCCACTCCCTGGGTTGAGCATGGTGAATAAATAGGCCTGAGTCATTTATATTAAAATAGGAGATTGGGTCAAACTACAAAAGTAAGTTTTGGGGTTTCAAACACCCATTACCTCCTAAGATTCCAAAACTACTCTTTATCCGTTATGAACACTGAGGTTATTTTGTAAAATTTAAGTCTATTTTAGGGCCTACTTTTTCTGGGTTTGCTGGTCCAGAATACCATTAAAAATTGGGTAGCTGCTGATTTACGTTTATTTTGAGCTAATTTTGGCTCAAACTAGAAGGAAAATCAGCCCATTTAAATAAATTATACCTAATAAAATCTTGATTGGGCATAATGGAACATAACAAAATAGGTTATGTTAATACATAGAACATTTGAAAGTGATAAAAAGTCTTTGTTCTATACAATATATAATCTTGGTAGGATATAAGAGTAAAGAAGTTCTCTTTATAAGGTTTAAAGGCATTCAAAGCAATAGTTTTTTACAACTTCTATGAGAAGTAGAGTGAAAATATGATAAACTTTCATTTTTCAAGATAGCAACCATTCATTTGTTATGGTGAAAAAAAATGTTTACTCATGGTCACTTGATCAAATGACTGGTTTTTTTGTTTTTTATTTCCTTTTTCTGAAACATCAAGAATGGGTTGCATTGATTCAGTGGCCTTTTGTGTTGGTTTTCTTTTTCTGTTTAGTCCCTGTGGAAATAGTGTAGAAGCTGTTGCTAAGAGCTTGTGGAAACAGAGGTGATGGTGGATTCTTTACTACCATCCAGGAAGCTCATATTTTCCTTTGGTTCCCTTCTAATTTTGGGAACCTATCATGTTTGCTAATAGGAAAGTTTTTCATGGATATAAACATTTTTTATTCGTTTTTTCTCTTCATCATGTTGCTTTCCCCATCAGCATAATTAGTTATACTAATTACAATATAATTAGTTTTACTAAGTTGCATATTAAACCCATGTATATTACCAACTGTTCTGCAGAAAAAAAAAGAGATGCACCTTAAAAGTAATCTCTGAAGATCTGAGGCAATATTCGAATGGATCAGCAGCTACAGCTGCATAGTGGGACTTACCCAACAGAGAGAAGAGGGGTTTGTTTCTGATTTCAGAGGCATGCATAGTGCTGTTCTGTACCATGGAAACGCTTGTCTCAGTCCCTGCAGTGGAAGCAGTGAAGGATGAGGTTGTTTAAATGACACAAATTATCTCTCCGTTGGAGTGTGAGGTTGAGTTTTTCAAGCCCACTGCTCAGAGGTTGCAGTAGCTTGGTGTCAGCACCGGCTCCTGCAGCAGTACTTAGCATTGCATGGATAAAGCCTCCCCCATGAACACACTTTCCAAGTTAACCACTTGTCTTTCTGCAGCTAAATCAAAGCTCTTTGCAGGGTGTCGTGGTTTAACCCCATCCAGCACCTAAGCACCACACGGCTGCTCACTCACTTCCACCCACCCAGTGGGATGGGGGAGACAATCAGAAGGAAAAAGCTAAAACTCATGGGTTGAGATAGGAACAGTTTAATAGAACAGAAAGGAAGAAACTAATAATGATAATAATAACAATAATAAAATGACAATAATAATAAAATGACAATAATAATAAAAAGATTGGAATATACAAAACAAGCGATGCACAATGCAAGTGCTCACCACTTGCCAACTGATGCCCAGTCAGTTCCCAAGCAGCACTCCCCCCAGGCGAACTCCCCCCAGTTTATATACTGGACATGATGTCACATGGTATGGAATACCCCTTTGGCCAGTTTGGGTCAGCTGCCCTGGCTGTGTCCCCTCCCAAGTTCTTGTGCCCCTCTAGCCTTCTTGCTGCCTGGGCATGAGAAGCTGAAAAATCCTTGACTTGGTATAAACACTACTTAGCAAGAACTGAAAACATCAGTGTTATCAACATTCTTCTCATACTGAATCCACTAGAAAGAAAATTAACTCTATACCAGCCGAAACCAGGACACAAGGCAAGAAGGGAGACTGAGAGAAACAACAAAGTAAAGAGAGAGAAAGCAATCAGCAATTCCATAATACTTTTCTTGGACTCTGTGGTAAATTGCCTCTTGAGTTTAATGGGGCAAATCTGAGTAGTAAGGCAATTGTGCCCAGCTATCTGAATGAAAAACTCGTTGTACATGTGATACTAATTTGGGGGCAACATTTATTATCATGCTGCAATCCCTTTTCTGAAGCCTGCTTGTAACCTGGACCGTCACATTCTTATTGAAGAAGAGCATATCAAGACCAATTACTGATATAGCACCCTGCTTGGTTCAAGTTATTGTTTTATTAATTCATTGCAATGAGATAATGGGAGATCATGTAAAACCTAGCCACTTTTAGCACCTCAAGTGGTTTTGCCTGTCCTGGTGGTGCTTCACAGGTAATTGATAGTGACATAGCAGTGTCCTTCAATAGGGAGCTGCTCGTTCAGGTTACAAAGCACTTTCCAGAGGACTCCTTGATAAAACCAACTAGAATTAATTTTTTTCTCCTTTGGGAAAACGGAGGAACTCTCCTGCTACACCCATCTTGCTTCACTCCAGGTGCCACACTGCCTGTGCTGCAGAGGCAGGCAACTCTGTCAAGCGATATACATTGCAAGACTGGAGCCAGAGCAACCATCTGGCTAATTAAGGTGTAGCGCTGGCGGAGATGAAGGTGAATCCTGCTGAATACTCATATGACTCCGTAGGGTATAGGAAGAAAACTAATGGGGCAGAGAGCGATTTGGGCCTGAATGTGATCAGTCCTCTGCTTTCCCCCACTAATTGCTGAATAATTTGAGTAAAGGTTTTAAAGCATGAGGGGTTTTTTTGTCATTAGCTAGTGGCTTTATAAAGTAACATTTATGGTTAAAGCAATCAAGAACTGTGGTCAAAATTCCTCTGTTCTGCTGCTGGCTTAGCCACTGGCTTCATATGCAATGGTGAGCTGCACACCCACTGAATACTTCAGGTTATTCATAATAATTACCCTCCTGTGACTCAGGGCAGAATATGGTATAGCTTCTTGGAAATCATTAAGAACAGGCTTTACTCAGAACAAGAACTGGTTCTTTGCTCTAACAACATGCCTGATGAAGTAATCTATATGAACTTTGTGTTTTAAAATAGCCTTCATATTATGTTCTATTTTAATGTTCTAGCTGTTCTTCAAGGGAAAATGTAAGGGAAAAGCATTTTGCAACCCTGTAACTGAGCAGATCTCCCTCTAATATATTTGATGATAGCATAATAACTTCTATCTATAACTTCCATAGCTAGAATTTATCTTTGAGCTCATGGCAGGGAGAAACAGGAGTAGGTAAGCACATCAGCTACCAGATTTATCTAGTGCTTTTTGTGTGAAAACTTTTTCAAATGGCAGTAACCTAGCATTTTAGAAAATTATTGCCTTACCAAATAGTGCAGCGTGATGAGAATGGATGTCTAGAACGAAATTGCTGATGCTGTGGATCAGTTGTCCACACTATACATCTTCCAGGGGCTTTCACTCCCAGTCTGTTTCTAGAATGGTCTTGAGAACTGAGTTCCCATTAGTGGTTCATCTAATGATCTTCCAGTTTAGTTTAATTTGCAAAGAATCCAGGTTGTGTCTGCCAAGACAGCTTTCTGGTACAACCCAAAGCACAGTAAAGTGAGCATTACTAGGAGTTTACTTCCAGAGTGCCCTCCTGATCTGAACTTAAACACTAGTGTAGATACACCCATCAGTTGATGCTGAATTAGCAGTATTTGTGGCATGTGCCCATTAGAGGACTGCGCCTTCTCTGCTAAGTGCAGAGCAAGTATCTCCAAAAACAGCCTCTGCACTTTAAGCCTCCCCTAAGGCCTATGAAGTAGAGGAAATCTGCATTTATCTGTGTTCTCAGTTAATTCAAACAGCAGTTATTTGGAACAAATTGTAATCACTCCTTCCTGTAACAAATGCAAATATTCACATTGCCAGATGGATTTGAATGAGCGACAGCCTAATTTTGGCTTACAAAAATAAAAATAAAAAACTTAAATTGAAATATTTCTGCCCCTTATCTACAGTTAGAGTTAAAAACGAACAACATATGGAAATGTTTTGAGGAACACGAGACCTCAGACTGCTATGTAGCATTTGGGCCATGGATTCCACCACATGGAGCCTTAATAGTGTGGTAGAAAAGTGTGATATTTGCATAGAAGGTGTATGCTATAGAATTATCAATCATGTCCATGTATGTTCAGTGTTTATACAGTTTCCCCAAAAGACCTTTGACTTCAGTAGTCTTAATCAAAAGTACCTGCCTACTGACTAATATCTAGTATTTATATTCAAAACTCATAAATTCTCAGAGTGATAAATAACCAAGAGTATTGATCTTGGAGTATGAAATATGACCCTTTCCTAGTAAGTGGAACTACAGTTGCAATAAGCAAAATGTCTTGGGATTAGCTAGAAATCTGCACAAAATCCAATATTACTAGTGGCTTTGCACCTTCTGCTTTAGTTGTCTGATTTGACAGAGAGTTTATTTTCAAAGCAACGATGCCATTTCTTAGCTGCTTCTATTGCTGTGTCTGCTTTAGATGGAAAATATCTGGTTTTGCTGGAAATTCATTATTTTCTGTGAGAATTATCACACCCTGAGACACACCAAGAACAAGGGAAACATTCATATTCACCATGGGACATCTTTTCTGGTAAGTTCTTGTGTCAGAAGATGAGAGGTGGGGAAAACCACTACAAACAATAGGCTGTTGAATATCCACTGTGTGTTGCTGCACTGCACAGGAGCAAATGGGGACTTCAGAGAACCACAGCTTTTTTTTTGCTAGCTTGGTAAAAATATTTCTCCAAGATCAAACTTCCAGACTGATCCAGCCAAGTAGGACAGGGCAATGCATGGAGTAATAGGCAGTGAGTCAGACTGAATATGCAAAGGGGTTTTTTTGCAAATTAAGTATCAGTAACATGAATCGAAGGCTGTAAGTACATCTTCAAGATGCTATTCCATAAGAAGGCTGTATCTAAATGCAATACTGAATTCTATAGGATGTAGCTGTGCATAACTAATGAATTAATCTCTCCAACTTGTCAAGTGGTGCATGTATTGCTCTTGGCCATGTTAACAATACAGAGGGTGTAGGCTAGAGGCTAGAGGAAACTGCTGTTTCTGGATAACCCTGATGTACTTCTGAACAAGGGGAGCTTTCTTTGGTGGAGGTATTATCACATGCTCATCTCAGCAGACTGACTCTCAAGCCTCAGTGAGCCCTAAGGTTCCTCAAGAGGAAGGTGGCTGACAAAAAAGCACTGGTTTCTAAGGAGACCTCTCTTTCTGTCTTTCTATCTTAGCTGCACACATTAATTGTCCTGCTGTTACAGTAATAATTCACTTTGTATAATTCAGTTTCAGGTGCTGTGTAGGTATGGAAGGTAGCTGGTGTATATGTAAGGAAATCAAAATGTCTTCTCTGTTCTAAGATAACAGAAAGGAATAATGAGCCATTATTTGTCTTTTCTGCTAAACAAATTAAGGAATGCCTCGCCTCTGTGCCAATGGACTTCTGATTGCAGGGGGACACAAAGAGTCTTATCTTTTTTTTCTCTCTTTTTTTTTTTTTATTTCTGACTTGTTCTTTTTATCTTAGTTGCATGACATCCTCTTTATGCTTCAGGCTCCTTCAGGTCTCTGTAAAAAAGCTATAAAAGGATTGCAGTATAACTTTTCTCATCAACAAAAATCCTCCTCATCAGATAAATTGCTACCTTGAACAATCCTCTGAATGACAGCCA
>JANHGO010000042.1:25917434-25944142 GCA_024606505.1 Aquila spilogaster
TTCAGACTGATTTCCCTGAGGTTTTTCTTCTCTCTACTCTGCCACTTCCAATTCTCTGAGACTGTTAGAGCAGATAACCATCATTAGCAAAACTGTAGTGTTTGCAGGGCTGTCTTCATTCTCCTGCTCCAGCAAAGTTATCCTGTCATCAACAGTCCCAAAGTCTCCTCCAGTTTCACAGCGGACAGCACGGCACAGCGTTCACCTCTTCTAGCTCAGTGATGTGATAGAGCTGGATCCAGCCTTCCTGCAGGACTGGGCCCTGGGCTCTTTCTGGTGGCTGGGGAGAGGTGAATGCCTCTGGCTCACTCTGCTGACACTGCCTCAGCTCTGGAGGTGACAGAAGAAAACGGAGACATACGTGCACTTGTGCTGTGCAGCTCGACAGGCCGGGATGGTGCCAGGGCCTGGGGCAGCTGTGAGGAGACAACTCTGAGCAGCTCAATTGCGTTGGTTTTCCTTACAGGCTGTACACAGTCCATGAGCCAAAGGCTGAGCTCTTCTCACGTTATTGGAAGTATGAAGTAACGGGCATAACGAGGGTTATAGCTGTATCTGCAGTCATCAAGTCAGACTGATAGTGTTTTATACAGATAGCCCAGATGGCCATCAGCCAGGGAGCAATGCATAACGGATACAAAGCAAAGGATATATTTTTGTGGAAAATCAGTTGTTTGGTAAAAACTAAATACTTCTAAACTGTACAATACACTTCACAAGGAACATATTATGTTGTTAGAGTTTGTTAGAATAAACCTTTCTTAGCAAGTGAGATTCGTTGTATGACTGAGATGTGAGCAGTAAGTTAAGGATGTCCAACTCAGCTAATTCTCTCAGATGGTTTATACACTGTGGCTTGTATCTCAGTATATACAAAACTAGGAGGGAAGAGATCTTCCCACCTAGCCTGCTGTGGAGGTCAGTACACAGCAAACTTCTTGTGATTACAGCAAGGCATCCCAAGACTCATGTTGTGATAGACGTTGTCACTTCTGAAGGCATTTTTTTTATTCACACACTCAGCTTTGCCTTGTGCTTTGCAATTGCACTTGAGGCAGGCTGACACTGGACACAGCACATGGCCTGGTGTGTCTTAGCTCTGAATTTCAAACCAGCTGTGACTTAGCTCACAGCAGCTGAGAATATCAGACTGTGTTACAGTTTAGGCCAGATGGGACTCAGCTGAGTTTCCTTGAACAGCTGGGATCTCCACTGAAATAATTCTTGCAGCTAATCAGAAAAGGCTGGAAAGATCAAGTTAAAAAATAAATACAGCAAGAAATCTGAAGGCTCTTGCATTTCTATAACTGGAATACTTGCTCTTCTGAGCTCTCTCTGATTGCTTCTTTTTCCTCACGCTGCACCCAACCCTCATATGTGCTAAAACATTTACGTAGTACAGAGGAAATAGAAGTTATTATACTGTAAGGGCCTAAGATCAAGGCTGCGTGCTGAAACAATGTTTGCTTGCCATAGTTTACGTATAACAGAGGCAAAGCTAAACTGAAAGTTAACATGCAAAAAGTGTGGGTGCAGTATTGAAGGAGTACAGTATTTTAGGGAAGAAAAAGGACATGAGCTTTGAAATAGTACATTAGTGGAAGCAATCATTGTGCCTCAGTTCTTTCTTAACTCAGTGTCATCTCTATGCTGAAAAAGGTCAGTCATCTGGTTCTGTCAGCAATGCTCAGTTTTGATGTAACATAAGTGGTAATATAAGATAGCACCTCTCTTGAGCAATTTCTGCTTTTGTAGATTGTTGACTGCTTTTAGTTATGCTTGCTCATCTTTGATAAGAGGTTATCTATGGCAGCAAATACGGGTAAGGGAAATATTGTGAAATTATTAGTATGCCTCTGTAAATAACTGCCTTGTGCTGCCAATGAAATGCTCTTTCCATGCTTCAAACAGCCTCCATTCTCCTGTGGCTGGGCACCTTCATCTATTTGTGATGATGCTTTGCTAACCCTGGGCTGTGACTTGAAGTTAGCAAAATGAGCACAATGGTTTTGGATATGGTTAGATTAAATGCAGTGGGCAGTATGTACCACATAACTGTTTTTAATAAAAGCTTTGGAGTATCAGTCTCCACTGGCTATTGAAAATCAGCCGTAGAAAACGGGAACAATATGGATTCTGTCTCTTGGCAACAGATTCCCTGTTCATCTGTGCTAAGAAAAGGTAACATTAAATAGTTACTGACCTCCAAAATAGCTTTCATGATTTGTACACTTACCTTATCTCCTTTAGTCATCTCAATGCTTCATTTCCCAAGCAAAGAAAAAAAAATCTTCCAGTGGGTTTTGTTCCTTGCAAGAACTGGACCTCTTATTAAGATTGCCTGACATGGTTGTTTTTCCCTCACCTCAGAGTATCTGGAGCAGAGCTTTTATTCTGTAGCTGTTATTAGCTGATTTGCTTTGATCTCATTGGAAAGAACAGTGAGATTTTTCACCACAGAGCATGTCTTCAAGTTTTTCACTTATTTTTATGTATAACAGAAGCTGATAAGAATTGTATCTGAAAGAGAGAAAAATGACGAGTGCAGAATAAGTTTGTTCCTGAGACTCCCTTTGCAGCACAATCTGCAATAATTTTGACAGAATGTAAAGAGACATGGAAAATGAATATGGGAAGTATTCTTTCCCTCCAGTTCTTTTTGTCACAAGAAAGAAACTTGTTTATAGGTTAGAAATTCTTTTTTTTTTCAGCTATGCTTTTCCTGATTCCTAATTAAAAGAATCAAGGAAATAAATCTGAGAAACTGAAAGAGGAGGAATTGCTTGCCCTGTTTTAAAACATTTTGGTTTTTTGCATTGCCTGTTGTTGCATCATGTCCTCTCAAGTACATTGTCAGGTAGCTGAGGAAAAAAAGGTCTAATGATTGGTTTCACCGTTAAAGGCCAAACATTCCCTGTGCAGGGCGTGCTGAAACCTCCCCCAGCGCCTGACATTTTGATATGTTCACAGTGGTAATAATATCCAAGACTTTATTTTTATTTGTTGAGGGAAAATGTTACTCAGTGATATTCTGTCCTTCATGCTTTACTTACATATTTGAAGAAGGAATCAAATAACCAGTATGAAGAGCCTGCACTATCTATATAAAAATTACAAGTGTTTACCTGGCCTTCCTTACCTCCTTCAGCAGGTGTTAGGTGCCTTGATTTCTATCAGCTGCCCCTGGGTGAAGAGGGCCAGCTGTGAGCAACCCACCCTGAGCAGGCCTTGTGCGCATTACACTGGCTGTTGCCTTCTGTTTCTGAGGGGGCAATGTGCTAGGTAGGTGAAACTACTTCTTAATTCATATGGTATTCTGGAATCATTTGGGAATGTAAATCTTTTAAGCAGTATCATTGTGGCAGCTTATTGATGCAATTAAAACAGAAATCATCTTAAATGTGTTTCTCTGAATTTGTCTTTGCTCTTGATTCCAAGTAATTCAAGTTGCTCTTTGCTCCCAGACTTTCTGTCTTTCTCTTTTCCCAGGGTGTTATCCCATCAGTTTGTTCTGATGTATTCTCTTAACTTGTTGTATTTCCTCTTGAATTCCTGTGCTCCTGTAGCCTCTGCTAAAGCATTATGTGGAAGTGTTCTCTATAACTGTGGTTACTGAAGAGACTTTGTTAGGCAATGATGCATTTTTTTTCTTTTGTTGTAGTTATTGTTTGTTCTGCTTTGTTTTGTTGTAAGATGGGCGTTTTTTTTCTGTAGATGTATTGCAAGTGATAGATGACTCTTACATTCCTCATTTTTCTTGAGGATGGTTATGGATTCTGTACTGTGTTCCAGGGAAGAAAGGTGCTGTAAAATGTAAGATACCATTTATTTCTCTCCAAGTTTCTTAGATGTGGTTAAACCAATACAGGCAAGCAATATTATGCCCTTCTGTGGGCTCCTGTGTCCATCTCTCTCCCTTCAATTTTGTCAGCAAGCACTTTCTAACTGGGAAAGAGAGTTTAACTGTTCTTCATCTCTATGTGCTATTGTAAAACCAACTTCTGACCAACTGCTCTGAATGTGGAATTCTTATCAATGCTGATGAAGGTTCAAGTATACAAGCCTCAGAAACAGTACTAAGCCTCATAAGGGAGCTTATGTGTCTCTGAAATAAACAGAAGTTGCCTGAAATATTTTCTGTGGATGTTTCCGTAACCTAAGATCTTATCTATATTAATTTTCTTCAGAAGCTGAAGGCACTTTCCTGCAGATGTTGTGCAGCGCTGGGGAGGCTCCGCCTGTGCAGGCAGCTAGGCTGCGGTTAACTACTGGCTATCAAAAAGATTTAAGTTGCTTTAAATAGACTTGTAGGAATCTGAAATACTTTAATCGCCTCACTTGCAGCAAAGCGTTTGCAGTGTCTGGATTTATTTATATTCTCCTCACTTCTTCTGGAGCAAGAGATAATGGCTGATAACATCTCCTTCTACCCCACTAACTTTCCATAATTATTGTACAAAGGTTTCTGCCTGTTACCAGACTTAAAGCACGGTGACAGGGCTGCCTGTGCTGAACAGAGGATCTATTTACTGGAGTAAATAGGAAGTGAAGAGTCAGGATTATATATGTATTTTATGAGTAAGAATATGTGGAAAACAATTGTGGTGAAAGAATAGGTGGTTCATTAAATTTTATAGTCACGAGATTAGAAATCATCCACGAGCTACAGAGCTGTAGGTTTATCCTGTCCTTGGACAAGGGCAGTGGGGAGGTGGAAAGCTCCTTGCCATGAGGAAGGAAGCAATGTATATGATAGCCATTACATAATAAGTACATATTTAGTATCCTCTCCTTAAATCTCGTTTCGTATATTTCAGTGACCTTTTTGACATCCCAACTCAGTTGTTTTCATCGTTGCTATGACTTTAACTTGAACTGCGTATTTGCCTGACATAGGAGTTTGGATGAAGTTCTCAGTGACCCAGTTTCAGGCTCCTGAATGCAAGACAGAAAAAACAGCTTGTTCTTCAGGACCTAGCCCACCCTTAGCTTAGTATTTTTGCGTAAAACGTATGAATGGCTCATTTCAAAATTCGCTCTGAGTTCGTCTGTACACTGACACCTCCTGCCCAGCTAGTTCTTCCACGTACTTTTCACTCCAGCACTCTCTAAATTATGCTGAGTTTTTCCTTAATTTATGTCATCCACAGAAGTCTGAGCTCTAAATGACCAAGGGCCAGTCTGGGGTGAGACACAACAGGCCATTGCTGACAGCCAAGAAACAACTGGAGTTATTGTCTATCCTGATCTTTGGCCGCTCATTTGGGAGGCCACCCATGTCTGCTAGACAGCTGTTAAGTTGACAGGTCAGAGCTGATTTTGTTGCACAGAAAATTTCTGATCAGACTTTTCTGCTTCTCTGAAGTTAGAAGAACAGGATGTGTGAACACAGGGTCCAGCACAGCTCAGCTCTCCTGCTCAGTATGGTGATTTATATTGGTGATATTGGTGAATTTCCAAACCCAAAATCTTAGTCCTGGTCAAGACACCCCAAAATTTCATGGGCATCTGGGGCTGAAGTCTACTAATGGCATTTCAGTTCAGATTCTTTATTTTTGGTATTCAGCTCTTAAGTGTATAAGATCAGTAGTTAGAAGACATCTCCTGCTCAGGTAATCATAGTTATACAATCACACAGGCACAGAGAAAAATATTTTACCTGACTCAATAGAATGTTCTTTACTTATTTTCAGCGATGCTTAGTCACAACCAATGGTAACGTACATAATTTAAGATCTTCCCATCTCTGTTAAAATACTTTAAGGTAACTTTAAAAATTATTTGTATAAATTCTAGTACAATTTTTGTACACAGACAATGCTAGAAGCTGCACTGAACTTAAAGAACAAGCAGCTTAAAAGCAATGATGTGCTCTTTCCGCAAGAAACAACAGTGTTAACCTAGAGCTTTGGCAATGTCAGAGGTTGCTAGGAGCTAGCAGGGAAGTCTTGCTTTTTTTTTTTCTTTTTTTTTTTTTCCCATAACGAACAGTGGAGAAAAGGCTGGATTCAACTGAGGTACATTTAAAGTTGGATATCATGGTTCTGGCCCATGCACATGTGGAGATGAAACTGATGTGTGAATTCCTTTGCTCCTTTCAATCTTACCAAGATGGTGACACTACTTTCTGTAGTAGGAGCGTCAATCCCTCCTCTGTCCCCCGTCATTCTGTGGAAATTTGTAGTATCTGATTCATATCTCTATTGTTGTGTATGTTATATTGTTTCCTGAGATGGCAGGTGTTCACAGAGTTAATGAAAAGAAAGCAACCAACCAGGAAATGTTCATCATACAAGTCTGTTACAAACTGGGACCAAGAAGCCCATTGCATAAGGAAGCAGGCATCCATGTTTCTCACAGCCCTCGCATAAAGCTCAGATATCTGGGTCTTTCATTGACAAGTGAGCTAGAATCAGCAGCAGTCACTTGTCTGAACCATCTGTTCTGTTCTCCGTGTTCAGTGGGAAAATAAAAATAACATGGTGCTGTGAAAGACCTGGCTGACACATTTATTGAGCTCAGGTATGCACCCAGGGCATGTGCAGTTCTTGTGTTTGTGTGAACTGATAATTCTTCATCTGGAAATTGGCATGGTTGTGGGTTTTGTACGTATGTGCATGTGTGTGTTGAATCTACAGTGTTATACATGCAGATGGTTAAAGATTTACCAACGTTTCTCGGTACTGGGATTATTCATTTGGGACCATGCAGAAGAAAGAGGTAAATCACGGTTTAAAAGCTTCCCAGCATAGCATGCACTACTTAAAATGTTCCTCTTACTGTTTGTTCATCTGACATAATACTGATAGAAATTCTCAAATGTGATCTGTAAAAGAGAGCAGCATTAGCTGCATCACTAACAGGATAGCTTTCTATATGCTACTTGTTTATTCAAATTTATTAAGAAGGCCCTTAAAGTTTCAAAAGCTTCTGCATATGTATAAGCATTTAAGAGCCAGATCAGGATTCAGTCTGACTGTTCTGATTTAGTGCACTGAATGAGTAATGGGATGAAAATCAGGAAATATGGGCTGTCTTCCATGTTCTGCTGCTTGCTCTTCTCATTTTTAAAATCTGTTTGTGCCTCTGTTTCCCTGCTCCTAAACCAGGAACATTTCACATGTCCATATTTGTGAAGTGTTTTCAGATTTCAGCTAAATTTGGTTCCAATTAATGCAAAATTTTATTTATTTGTTGTCTCTTCTTTAATGGAAATAGGCTCACCACGTGTAAGTGTACTGTTGCACTTGTGACATTATTTCAATGAGAACTCTAATTAAAAAAACCTCAAATTAGTTTCCCAACAAAGCAGTGAGAACTCAGTTTGACCATATCTACCCAGCCTATCAAAGATGCACATCGTTGATGACTGCCATGTGTTTGTTGTTGTTGTTTTTTTTTTGCTTAAACCTCAGTAATGTAGAAGTAAGGAACTGAGATATCCTTTGAAAAACAAACAAAAGAACAATCTTACTTGCTTTTCCAGGTGATCTGTTTCCTTTGATATCCATGGCAGAAGTTAGGTAGATGTTACTGGAAACAGGATCAAGTTCTTATTCTGATAGATAAATTTAAATCTGATGATGCTGTGTTTTTGAATCTGTATGGATAACAGCTGTCAGCAGTCAGATTTATGGACCCTAACAACATCCAGACGCACATAGTTTGCTCTGAAATCAATGCCTCCTATTTTATTTCCATGGAAACTACAACTATGAAGAATATAGTAAGACTCTTTGGTAGACACAGTCACTACCATGAGCTATGCATTTTTGCCAGTGATGAACACTAGCCTGCATGTCATGCTTGTAAGAATCTACATCAGTGGAGGTGACCCAATGTTGCTGTCACCACTGCTGAAATGCACCACCCACTGCCTCACTGTGCTCACATCCACGGTCTGGTCTCCATTAATGTTCAGTAAGCATTGATAAATGTCAAAGAGTGCCATGTTTTCTGCACGGAGGAATTCAGTGACACACCTTTACTTCAGCTGTGCTTCCATGTCAGATGCCGTTCTGTCAGACTGCCCTTCTGCTAACATCTGTCACGTGGCAACAGCATATAATGGAATATCAGTGGGAAGGTTCAACCTCTACTGCCAAATCACCAATGTAATAACGTAGGAGGCATTACTTTCAGAGTAGCGCTCCTATAACTGGAGCAGCAGATTAGCAGAAGGGGCTATCAGTGAATCTATAATGACAGAGGATATGCTTCATGAAGGCAACTGAAGAGATCTGGATGAAAATCCAGTGATTTTCCTGCTATTGGTTCCTGTAGTCATGTAACAGATGGTGGCCTTACCCTCCTGCCATTTTGCTGGGTGTCCCACAGTCACACATGTTCAGCTGTGGAAGTGGAAGAGTTGGTGAAACTGAACCCAATTCATTTCAGAGTTAACTCATGGGCCATGGGCTTTTTTTATGGAAAGTTTCATGCGGTGATAATGAGCAGTCATGTGGCATTGCAACCTATTCCTTATTTACAGCACAAAACAACTTTATTCTGCAAGGGTAGAACTAAATGTTTTACAAGCAAGCAGTCTGTACATCTCAAATGGGCTGTTTCTATAATTCTAGCACTTGGTTGTAAGAACTGAATAGCACAACTATAGGTAAGGAAGTGGTGGTGTTGGGAGGAGATGATGAAAGGTTTGTTCAGCAAATAAACAGAGCTGGGAGCTTGGATCTTACTGCTGCTGAAACACTGCAGTGATCCCAGAAGTCTCAGAAGGAAAGCTTCAAAACATAAAAACATGCAATGAGCATGGAATAAACAAGAGTGTGTAGACTAAAATGGAGTTCAAGTGTCCCTGGCCCACGGTTAGCTTGGGAGATATGGCAGAAGTCCTCTGATTTGAACTCCAGGCAGGCTAGTGGCTGCAGCCGTGTAAGTAGCACTGAAAAAGTTAATTTGAAAATGAAATAAAAATCAGTACAAAGTAGGGAGAAATAGGTGGGTGAGTTTTTCTTGTTGTTATTATTTGGTTGCTGCAGTGGCTCTGGTTTAAATTAATAAGCTATCCTGAGCTTTTTACATTGCATAGAATTTGAGGAAGGCTGCCCAGGTGCTTATGATGTCTTGTATCCAACAAGAAACATTTCAACAGTCACTCACTCCTGCACATTATATAGAAAGGAGCTGTGTTTATCTCATAATATTTATTTCAGTGGAGTGCATGCAATTAGAAACTTCTAATATTTGGGCATTTCTTGCACATTGCAAAAAGTGTTGCTGCATCTTTGTAATTGTACCGCCTGACTTCATTCCTTTCTAAAATTATTTTCCTATTCACAATCTCCTGGCTCATAACTAAGGAGTCAATATGAATATGTTCATAATGTGCAGAAGGGGCTTTTCACTGGTGTGAAGCAATTCCACATTGCACTGGGCGTTTAGCCAGCCAGGGTTGTAGGCAAGTGCCATATGTCATTTCTCAAGTACATGATACATTTTTGCTAGAGATCCAAGCATATTTTGCCACTCACATTGCCCATTCTCTTCTTGTTTTTATCTGTGAATTCTACATGTTTTTCATAGCAAGCTTCCTGCCTTCTGTTCTCTTCAGAAATCACTTTGTTGGTTATGGATGCCATCAGCTCAACCAAGAGCAGAAGTTATCTCCATTTCACATAGAACTGGAGGTTATATTTATCAGATTGGTCTGTAAATATGACGCCCTGAGGAAGCCTGTAAAACCAATGAATAGTACATCTCCTTCATTACTACGTTTAAAATAATAATAATAATAATCAGCTGACTGACTCTTTCACACAGGAAAAGAAATAAAGAGAAATGCCATGCAGGAGGTATGCAACCATACTAACAGTGGTTTGGAGTCTTCCAGCTGTCTTAATTTTATTTATGTCTTTTACAGTACAGTCTACAGGGCAAAGATTATTGTAGCTGAATAACACTTTCAGTCACTCTCTAGGCTATCTGTGAGTTTGCTGGACTGTTCTGGTTGGATTTCTATGGCTAGGTTCACAGTGCTGCCAGGAAGGTGCTGCTGGTGATGACAGAAGATTTTCTTGCCTTGGAGCCAGACTGTACGGATTACACTCTAGCCTGGTGAAAGCACCTTCATTCTCAGTTCCAGGAACTTGTTATTTATTTATGCAAGATGAAATGGTATCAGCCTGAAACACTGACACCAGCTCTACCCAGAAGGTTGATAAGCACAGAGAGGAGGAAAAACAGAAAGCGTGGGATCAATCCTGCTGGAAAGGGAAGAACTGAATCTGAGTATCCTGTATCTGAGAACATATAGTTGCTAACAAATAGTGGAGGAAGAACTCTGAGGAAGGATGTGAATGAAGTCAGAGATGCCAGTTATCATGAGATTAGAGTTGCTTCAGGCTTTGAGAATAGCAGGGGCAGTGTCAAAAAGAATCCCATTTGGTTATTCTCCCGTGTTCTGTAGGGACCTGCCATGAGCACAGCATCTTCCCCTCTTCGTCATCAGCTTACCTGCTCTTGGTTCCAGCTTCTGCTCCCTGGTCAGTCATAAGCAAATGCCGTGGCCAAGGGCTGACGGTCACCTACAGAAATGTGCAGTACTTACTGCCTTGTGAGCCCTTGCAGAAACAAGCACCACATCTGGTACCAATTATCGCACTGGTTTGAGATGACTAGTAGAAGTTCCCAAGCCACACAACTCTGAAAAAAATGATTAAATTTCATTATATTTTCCCTCTCTTCTCTCCCTTCCTTTCTTTTTTGAGAAGGCCATAAATGGAATCTCAGGAAGAACAGTTCCCTGGAATTGTTTAGCATCTAGATATCTTAAATCACAGCAAACTCTCCTTTTTGGGGTAATTTGTTCTGATCTGGTGAGTGCAGGGAGCTTCCTGCATTTGGAATTGTTAGTGATGCTGAAGATGCTGCCAGTTTGTGTGGTACAAGTAACTGAATAGATGAAAGAAATGCTAATAGAGTAAACTTTGCAGTTTTGAATGGGCTTTATTTTAACTAAAATATTAACTTTATAACCCCTATCTACTAAAACTACTCTGTACGCTTTTAAAACTAGGTTCTAGAAAAAAACAGAAATACTCAGAAATAGTGTTAAGATTAAAAATGCTGTCTCAAAGCAACTAAAAGTGTCTGAGTTTCTGAATCTGTTTTTCTTTGATTCTGAAATCCCATCTAATCTGAGTATGACTCAATTTTAGGAGAATGATAATTGAGTAGACCTCTTCTTGTCTCTTCCTCTTAAGCCACTGCGCTATACATTGGGATAATACATTTGATAAAACTTTAAAACTGGGAATTCAAACAACTGCCCCTACTCCTGATTTTGTCAGAGGATGAATATTTTCAGTTTAGGAAGAGCTAACCACTAGTTCCTGGCCTCCAAGTAGACTTTGTACCCTGCTATGATGTACAGATCCTCTTTTGTGTAGCCTTAGGCAGGCCACGGTTCAAGACATGTCCTCTCAAGTTGGTTTGGCTGTTCTTCTTTCCCATCCTATCCCTTTGAGAGTACTTGGTTGTGAATTCTAACCTTAGGTCCCAGTCTGTATCCTTATTTGCAGGAGGAAATTTAGCATCGTGAACTCCATCCCTGTAGTTGTACCTAAACTGCTTGAATGTTCCCTTACATTCCCTACCAATAGGCAGGGCATCATCGGCTCCTCTATCAGTATATCACAACATGACTAGGGTGGGAAGTAACAAATATATGAGACAATATCAGACAAAGACCCTAAAATTCGCTGAGCTTTATGGTACTTGACTGCACAAAAATAAGACACAGTCCTATTCTAGTCAGCAACAGTATCTTGCAGATGGAAATTCATCGCTAATTACATGCTGAATTCTTATCCTTAGCTGATTTTTAAATTCATAAGCTGACATGTCAAAATGTGTGTATAAGTGAGATCTGAGATATCTAGCAATTGGTCTTTAAGTTTGTGTCCCAAGTTTGAGCCCAGTGCAGAACAAAAGATATCTCAGTTTAAACATTACTGTTTCACTTGCCATCAGTGTAAATTGTAGATGCTTTCTTTTCAGAACATGGGATAGTGCATCAGTAGAAGTCATTAGCTGTAATCTCCTTTATTCTATGCCGTCATTTGCTGCTGGGTTTGTGTACATTTTTAATGACTCCACTTGTCAGCTGTCATAATTTCTGCATTATTTTAGTATTTTGTTTTTCAGAGTTAAGACGACTTATTAGATCTTGGATTGTTTATTGCTATTCTGTGTGGAGTTTCATTATTCCTGGGTGGATTATGGAAACACAAACTGTTATTCTAATGGCTTCTTTGAAAACGATTATCACTGTCTTATCAGGGCAATTTAATATAGCTGTACAGTATCTTTAAAATCATATGATGTGGGGCATGCAGTGGACAAGAAACCAGAATTTGTTTTATTTGTGTTCTACTATACAAAGGTATGAAGGAAAAATGAAATGGCAGCTGCAGCTGTTGTAGGCATTCCCCAAAGGAATAGCACTAATAGGATATATATCTTCATCCACAGCTGAGTTAATTTTGAAAGCAGAGGATGAAAAATGAAACTAACCACGTACAACAAAATCTTGGGTTACGGGAGTAGGAAAGAAGTAGCCTCCCTCACTAATCTGTGACATCATTGCGATAAAAAAAGGAAATCCTTCTACTAGAAAGGGTAAAAGACAAGATTTTGTTATGCAGCTGAAGCATTAGTCTGTCAAAAAAAGAAGACTTCGGGGATATGCATGTCTAATGGACACTGTTTAAAACATTCTGCAAATACCGTATATAGAGAGTGCTAGAAATGCATTGCTCAAAGAGGGAATAGCTTTAAATCATTTTTAGGCCCAGCATAAAAGACTTTTCTATGTTTATGCCATAGATGATATACAGTGATAGAAATGAAAGCCACAAAATCTGCAAGAGCAATTTTGCTTTTAGTCAGGCCCTGATTTCATTCCAACTAGATTTATATTTTACATTTCTTCTAAATTGGCATAGTTTTTTTTAATGGAGCCAAATGTAGCTTTTCATCTTGTCTTTGAGAAGCTTTCAGTCTGTCTGTGGGATCTTGGGATTATGCCTCACTGGAAATTTGCCAGGCACAGTACTGCGGAGAAAAATGCCTCAAACCTTTATTTAATCTGACTCCCACCCAAGGAGTGTGATTCACAGTAAAACGTCCTCATGGACAATGACTTCTCCTCACTGATGGCCTTCAGTATCTTAAAGCTACATCTTTGCTGTCAGTTCTCAAAAAAAATTTCTCCCTGTGGGGCACTTTCTCAAGCAGTGATGTCAGTATGGGTGTTATGTAGGCAGAACTTTAATTTACAGTTTGGTAAGCTAGTATTACACAGTGCAGGGCTACAGAAAATACATCTATCTACAGCCAGACTCCCCGAGGCATAATCTGCCTGATGTTCTTCGAGTTCTGTTTCTAAGCAGACTGATACCCAAGGAGCAGAGCAACCTTGTCTTCTAAGGTTTCTTGCTAAAGGATTTCATTTTGTGCCCGGTATCTCTAATGGATTAGTGAAGAAAGTGATTTCCCAATATGTGCATTTTCTTTTTTTTCTTTGTACTCTATAAAGCGGTGGAAAAGCCTCCTCCTATGAAACTTGGATTTTTAAGTGGAGCCATCAAGGTAATCTTGGGTAGAGTCTAAGCAACAAATGTGTTTCCGGAATCAAATGCTAGGTGATTCTGTAAAAGATAGTCTTGCCAGTTGGTCAGTCATTGCTGAATTCTGTGGCTGACTCCAAATGTGTTTTAAGCTTTTTAAAAAGCTCATACAGAAACCATAAATATTCTTTGGCCTCTGCACAGCTCTACATATGTCTGAGCAGAAAACACTCACTGCTGATATTAGGCAATGGGTAAATTGTGTTGCAGTACGGATATGCATGTTAAGTGTGCCAAGAAGAGAGACAAACACCTTGTAGGAATGTCCCTGTTTGTGTCTACCTTGGAGTCTGCTTTTCCTAGTTTTGCTTTGGTGAAGAAGAAATGTTTTCTTGGTCTCACCTGACCAAGATGCTGTGTTTTGTTTTTCTGTTGTTTTTTTTTTTTCCTTCGGAATCATCAAGAGTAGGTTGCATTGATTCCTTCAGTTGTTTTAACTTTTTCTGTTCAGTCCATCTGTTGCTAAGAGCTTATGGAAACAGAGGTGATAATGGAGTGTTTACTACTATCTAGGAAGCTTGTCTGGTTCATCCTTATTTCAATTTCAGGGACCTACCATATTTGTTAATAGGAAAGTCTTCCACTGGTATAAACATTTCTCATTTTTTTTCTCTCCATCATTAGTATTTTCCACATTAGTATAACTAGTTATAGTAGTTGTAGTATGACTAGTTATACTGAGTTATATATTGCCAACTGTTCTGCAGAGGGAAAAAAAAAAAAAGAGAGAGATGCACCTTAGGTGTAATCTCTGAAAAATTGCAAGCAGGATCTGAGGCAATATTCTGATGGCTTAGTAGCTACTACTGCATAGCAGCACTCGCCCAATAGCGAGAAGAGGGTTCTGTTTCTGATTTACTGAGACACGTGCAGCGCTGCTCTGCACCATGGAAATGCTTGTCTCGGTCCCTGCAGTGCAAGCAGTGAAGGATGAGCTTGTTTAAGTGACACAAATTATCTTTCTATTGGAGCATGAGGTTGAGGGTTTTCAAGTCCAGTGCTCAGAGCACTATAGAATCAGACCTCAAAGTACTTCTGGCATGACCATCCATCTACCAGCAATATTTCCCCACTGAAAGATGTCCCTTAGTACCACATCTAAACATTACTTGAACACCTCCAGGGATGGTGATTCCACCACCTCCCTGGGCAGCCAGTTCCACTTGCCACTCTTTCAGAGAAGAAATTTTTCTTAATATCCAACCTGAACCTCTCCTGGTACAACTTGAGGCCATTCCCTCTAGTCTTATCTCTGTTACCTGGGAGAAGAGGCTGACCCCCACCTCACCACAATCTCCTTTCAGGGAGTTCTCCAGATTAAACAATCCCAGTTCTCTCAGCTGCTCCTCATGAGACTTGTGTTCCAGGCTCTTCACCAGCTTCGTTGCCCTTCTCAGGACATGCTCCAGGGCCCCGATGTTTTTCTTGTAGTGAAGGACCCAAATAAACAGTACAACCCCAATACCAACCGCTGGGGAACACCACTTGTGACCAGTTGCCAGCTGGATTTAACTCCATTCATCACTGCTCTCTGGGCTGCACTGGCTTCTGCAGCAATCCTTTGCATTGCACCTACAATCATCCCAAAGAAATCACTCAGCATGCTGCCACCTCTTTTCTGAAGCCTACCTGTAACCTGGATCGTCACACTTCTATTTAGGAATATAGGAGATTGTGCAGCTCAGCTCTGGTTTGCAGCATTTGTAGAATCAATACTGGTAGAAACCAAAAGCCATGCATGGCATCAGAAGATTGGAATATAGAAGACAACATCCTGAGTTTTTTACTGGTTTGGTAAAAGTAATTCTCTAAGATCAGCCTTCCAGACTGATCCAGGAGAGCAGGACAGGTCATTACTCAGAGTAATGAGCAGTGAGACATACTGAATATGCAAAGGTTTGGTTTTTGTTTTTGTTCTTCCAGGTTAAGTGTCTCTATCATGAATCAAAGGCAGTAAGTACATCTTCAAGGTGCTGGTCATCATGAAGGCTGTATCTAAATGCAGTACTGATGTCTGTAGGATGTAGCAGTGCATAAATAATGAAATAATCTCTTTCTTTTGTGAAGTGGTGCACGTATCAGTCTGGCTGCATTAACAACAGAAAGGGAGTAGGCTAGAGGCTAGAGGAGACTGCAGTTTCTGGATAATCCTGATGTACTTTTAAGCTGAGGAAGCTGCCTTTAGTGGAGATTTTGTCACCTGGTCATCTCAGCAGAGCGTCTTTTAAGCCTCAGTGGGCCTTAGGCTCCTCATCGGGAAGGGAACTGACAGTAAAGCACTACTGTCTTAGAAGACCACGTTGCTAGCTTTGCTAAACATGTTGATTGTCCTGCTGCTACAGGAATAATTCACTTTATATGATTCAATGTCAGGTACTGTCCAGGTATGGAAGGTGGCTGATGTATATGTAAGGAAATCAAAATGCCTTCTCTGTTTTAAGACAGTAGAAAGGAATAAAGTAGAAAGGAATAATGATCTATTCTTTGTCTTTTCTGCTAAATGGAAATTAAAGAATCCTTCCATGCCATAGGATTCTGATTGCAGGGAGGAATAAAGAGTCAAAAGTCTTGGATTTTTCCCTCTCCTTTTTGCTTTTTAATTAATTTCTGACTTTTCTTTTTATCTTGGTTGCATTACCTCCCCTTTATGCCTCATTTCCTCCTCAGATAAATTGCTACCCAGAATAGTCCTCTAAATGGCCAGCATCCTTAGAGTGTGGGAAAGGTGAGAGTGCCTGGACAATTTGCAGGCATAAGAAAAGTTGCATCATCCACCACCCATGCTGCCTTGCTGATGTTGCCCATTCCATACTGTGCCCAACATGGGATACACTGTCTTAGAGAGCCCCGTGTCCTGAGGTCACACTAGTGTCGGACACAAACCAGAGTGTGCCCGTGCTGTGCTTCTCAGGGAAGGGAAATTTTGCAGCATTGCTACTAGAACTTTTCTGTGATTTACTGATGTTCCATCAAGGAAAATTAAAGCTGCATTGCCTATGGCTAAAACCAGATCTCAGAGGAATTATTGAAAATGATGCATTCCACTAAATGATATATTTCCCTCTTAGAATGCCTTCAGGTGAGGAGTCAGTGATGCTTCTCTTGCAGCTCTCACCGGGAAGAGCCCTCATTCATGCCCCAAACCTGAAAAAAGAGCAAAGAGGGCAAATGGTCTCAGCAGCTGTGCTTGTTAGAGTGCTTCCTAACTTCAATTTGAGAGGTGATCAACATGTGCAGGAAGGCGAGCCCTGTCTCTTATAAATGCAGTGTGGTTGGCCTCATGTGTACTGCTTCATACCTCAGCCGTGAAAAATGGCAGTAGATTGAGATGTGTCACTGGAAAGCCAAGCCTGTGAGGATCGAGTTTCAGCAGTGAGGGAACACAGTGCTGTTTGTCTGCACTTTGAATTCTGTGTTTTAGAAGTCCCTTAATTTTGAAAAGCCACAGTTCTGATTGCTTCTGGTGTTGGACATTCATCCGTATCTAAATAACTTTGAGGGAGAAGTGAAGTGAAGCCTAATACCTCGTACTCCAAGTGTAGGGCAATTTGACCCTGACTAATCATTTTCATTTTAGCAGCATTTGCGAAGTACTGTGATGCTAATTCAGGTTCATCAGTTGTTTCCCACCTGTGAAGCTGTTTCCTGATGTGGAAGCATCTGTGCTCCTATCTAATAGAATCCTCTGATCGGCAAAGCACGTTGTTGGGAAGCCGTTTAATACCCACCCTGGAAGGAGGAGAAATACTGAGAAAAGTATTCTTGCAGTTAAGAATTGTTAGTCTCAAAAGTTTTAATGATGAGGAATTTCTATTCTCTCCATCTCTCGCTATGTAACTTAATGCAACTGAGGAAAAAAAATGTACTTCAGACACTTGGAATGCTAAAAAATGCATGCCATTTATTAGTTATTCTAATGGATGATGTTGCTGTGAGACTTCTAGAAGGGCAGAAAATGTCTTCTGATTTAAATTTAGGTGTATTATCATATATGAGGGTTTATTAGTAGCCACCAGTACAAGATTTCAGATTGCTTGTGGTAAGGAAATGTTAAATCTTCATAGCAGATCTGCAAGGTTGGCTGATACTGCCAGTTACTCTGAAAGGAGGGAAGCTGAGGAGCAAGGAGCCATGCTGCTTGTTCACCTACCAAAGCCGGACAAGAAAACCAGCACTTCTGCTTGCCAGTTGTATGTTTTGAGCACAGACAATCCCACCACTTTAAAGAATTACCATTCCTGATGGGCCCTACTAGCATCAAGGCCTTGAAATGACTCGCAGGCCCAGGAGCTGTAAGCTGGGGCATGGAAGTTCACTCCCCAGGTTTATACATGGCTGTAAAGTTGTGAAGCAGCTGTGGTCAGCTCCCAGACTGACAGCAGTCCCAACTCTAGAGTGGGTGAAAGTTTCTCTGCCTTGTGCTGATATCCAATAGCCCTCCTCTTGCAATACAGATAGGTAGAGAAGTGAAAGGAAGAAGCATAAAAGTACATCTGTATACATTATGAAATGTCTGGGTGTGTGTCCTGCCTATGCCTTAGCACCTTGTCAAGGTGATCCCTCCTAACTGCCCACCAGCAACCTTCCCCAGAAGTCCAGGAAGCATCAGCTGCCATCAAGCCTCACCACTCAGAGTTGGAGTCCAAGTGCAAATTCTCTGGATTGTGCTTACTGTTCTTTTTAAGGTTTTCTTAATTTTCCATATTTCCTGCTGAAGCGAGTGGAAGGTGCAAAGGATCAAGCCATCTGCACATCAAGTCATAGAGCTGAAGCCTCTGCTAAGAATTATGGGCTTGGCATTTGTGTTTCACTCCAGATAAGCAAAATCTGCAGCTCAAATGATGCTAATAAGGTCATAACGTCTCCAGAAGAACTCCTGCAGAGACGGTTCCATTGAGGTAGGTATCTCACCCATGGAGATTTAGTACAATTGTACTATAATTAAGTGGATACCTGCTGATCCAATGTGCATGAAAAATAGAAAACTTTATAACAAAATCAATGTTTAGGCAGGTGATTTTTCCCATTCACTGTATGGTTGGCAGTAGGCATGAAACTTTCTAGTTTGCAAAATCATCTTAAGTGTTGTTCATGCCTCTGATTCTGGAGGACTTACCTTCCTGACACTTGGTTGTCCAGTGACAGCAAGAGAATTGATGTATCAGTCCAACAAGTCTGATAGGTTTTCACTGGATGCCCATAGGAAACAGCTTTTTCTAAGGCATCAGGGAGGAGAAAGGAAATTTGACGCTGCTCTGTATAATTCTCCTGCTTTCAAATTGATGTGAATTGGTTTAAGTCCTGTTCTTGATGTAGCTGCTATTTGATCTAGGAGAAATATGAAGTCTGATTTGTAAAAGCCTGGTTGGGAAACCCAAACTCCGATTTATATTTCATGAACAGATGCACTCTCTGGTGCCTGAATCAAAGGTTTATCTCTCAGAAAGTGCTTATTCACTATCAGTCATCACAATCAGCACTACGCACCTTGAAAATCACATTTTCTGGTTGTGTTTGTCCTTCTGAGATGTCATGGAAGGGAGCTATGAAACTATGAATAGCTACTAAATGACCAGATAGGAAATTCCTCCCCATACACAAATGATCCTGTTAAACACTGCAGTTTTTATCCTTACCTGTCTTGAAGCAGTGTCAACTGACATTATGAATGAATAATGCAACAAACTTAAAACTGTGTCCTCTGGCAAAAAAAAAAAGACCAACAAGAATAAAACCAACCACAACAGCAACAAAAAACCCTTTCCAAGGCCAGTAGGATGAATCATAGATAAAAATGTTTTAAATATTTAAAAGGATGCCTGAAACCACCCCTGCATAAGCATAAGCATAAGCTTACTTATCAAAACCTACGGTAGGATCATGGAATGCTTTTGTAAGTTAGGCTGTGTGTATTGATATTTAAAAGTCACTTATTGCTGCTACTTGAGGAGATGACAACACAATTATTTGTTCAAAAAGGTGAAGAAAGAAAGCTGAGAAATGTTGGCATTAGCTTACATCTCCGTGACAACAGCTTGGTTCCAGGATGGAAAGCTAAACATCATGGCAACTTGGTGGCTAGTGTTTTTGTCAGCATTTTGATAGCCATGGGCATTGCTTAAGAATTCTGCTGTCCCAGTAAGCACTTTATCACATATTCACATTTCTAAATGTGAGTCCTGGTGATAAGGGATTAATTCTGCATGGAATCAGACTTCCCCCTGAAAGCTCTAAGTACTTAATAGATGTCTTTGATCTTGCCTTGTCTGCCATCATTGCAGTATGAGAGCAGCTGGTCTGTTTTAGTTATCTGTAGGTGGAGGAAGCAGGACTACATGACCAGAAAGATCTTTTTGAGCACTGTATTTCTGAAAATACAGAAAAGCAGCAAATCCCTTCTGCTTTTTGTATGGTGCACATTCCTGCCTTTGGGAGAAGAAAGAAAAGTCAATGCAGCACCCACTTTAATAGCTAAGCTTAATTCACTATAGAAAATATTACAGTCATGACAATGCTGTGCCATCACACTGAGAAAAATGCTGTTCCTATTTCAAAGGCTGTCTCATGAGGATGATCAACTGTAGAATCCAGCCTTTGCTGGAAACTGTCTTTGACAGAAAGATGAACCAGAGAGTGAGCTGCATTCATCGCTGGCTGCAATCATCTTTCAGTCCTGTTACTGTTTAGGGAAAGGCACAATTGGCAGTGGGGACTGTGTCTTTGCTTTGTTCTCCAGGAACTGGAAGTGTGATGTGGCAGCCTAGAGAAGTCATACCAACTTGTAAATACATAATATGCCTCTGTTTCCTCAGAGAGGTCCTCTTTCACCAGGAAGGTTTGAACTGGTGTCTAAAAGTCATGGAGAAAATGTCTTTGCCTTCCTGAATGTGTGAGGCTGGCACAGTAATATGCATGGTGGTCGGCATCAGAAAATGGTCATCTAAAAACCAAAACTGTCTCCTTCCTGCAGGTCAACAATTCACATGGTTGAACGTAGAGCTCTCTACAAAAACTGATAGCGAAGATACACATGTAACTGCATTTCTCTTTCTGCTGTGTATGACAGACAACTGATGTTGAAAACAGATGTAGTTTGAAAGCACTTGTAGTGGTAAATATGATCTTGGATGTATGCCAAGCAGTAGCTGCGTTACTGGAATTTTCTTGACGTGATAAGGTTTTTGAGAGTCTCAGTTTTAAGTCAGTGACGGAAGCTGCTGTCAGGCTCCCCAGCGTTTCTATGACATAGGGGAAGGAACAGTATTTATTATTGGCTGTGCCACTGGAAGCATTGAAGTTCTCCATGTGTTTTGACAACCTCTTTGTATCTCTTTCATGATGGTTGGAAAAAAATATTGATAGATGTTCCAGTTACAAATATTGGATGTTCTTTATACTTTGCCCAAAAGAGAAGGTGATCTTTAATGTATTCGTTGAAGCACGTGGAAAACAATTCTGTACATCACCAGTACCCATCACAATAAAGTTGCAGCTTTAGGCAGTGCTTTATTCCTGATGATAATAATTCAAACCTACAGAGAATTTTCTGGACTCTCTGTGAACAGCAGCAAAAGCTGAACAGGAGCAGAGGCTTTAGGTGCCTCAGAGCTTTCTTTTGGGCAGGAAATCAAGAAAGGTGTCATGTCCTGAGCTCTTTGTGTTTGGTGATGTCCCTGACCTTGTGACAAGGTCCAAGGAAAGAAGTAACGGCTGTGTCCAACTGAAAGACAGCATTTAAGGAAATTGCCTACCAATGCTACATTTTGTATGCTGTGAATTCACAATAATTCTACTACCTAAGTAGACATATAATTCGTGGAAGCAACCTATATGGTGTGAGGAAATATGTATTTTGTTTAGTTTTGCTTTTTTTTTTTTTTTAACTTGAGCTGATTTGATGGGATTTACATCAGCATGAGGCACAGTGCTTGTGCTGTAGGATCAGCTCTGAAGAAGCAGTGTCCACAGTGATGCCCTCCCCCTCTGGCCTCTGGGGTTTTAGAACGAATTAATGCATCTAGGCAGCTAGGAGGATGTGGGCCCGTCTTCTGGGAGCAAATGCAGCTGCTCTGGAGCTGAATTCTTATGAAATTTGCTGAGTCTGTGAACTGTTTAAAGTGCTAAGAGTGTCTTGGCAGTTGAAGGGACTCCCTGGAGTTACTGTCCTGGAAGCAGTGATTTCATCACTTCAGTGGACTTTGTCTAAGTAGAACTTGTTCTTTTTCTTGTGTGTTTGGGGATGGGAGCTGTTCAATTTTTGCTGCCTGTGTTAAAAGTGGATCAAAGCATGAAGATTGGAAT
The DNA here is from genome assembly GCA_024606505.1 of Aquila spilogaster. NCBI lineage: Eukaryota > Metazoa > Chordata > Aves > Accipitriformes > Accipitridae > Aquila > Aquila spilogaster. Next base: position 25,939,385 of record JANHGO010000042.1, read on the forward strand.
TGTGCTACGCTTTTAGCACGTTGAGGTACATGTGGCCTTTGGAACATGACCACATCAAATTCATGCCCTGAATACTCCTCATTGTGCTTCTCCTTCTATCTAGGACCAACTGGAAGTAATTTTTTCTCAGGTAGTGATTTTGTTTATATTGCTGAAGTTATGTGGGCAGTTACTGAAAATGGTTTATTAACTCCATTACAGTGGGACAAAGAAGTTCAGCATCAAAAAGATAGTGTGTATACAGCACAGTCGTAGTTTAGCAATGGAACAGCTTCCCAAAAGCTGGGAGCCCAGGTACTCTGTGCTCTTCAGAATTTACCTGTACCCCAAATAATTGTATTGAAGAAAATGTTAGCAATCAGGATGAAAGCATGGAGTTGCATCCTTTCCTTTTACAAGGATGCTCTGCAGTCCAAGCTCAAAAGCAAGATGTGTGTATGAGCCATCCAGAGAGCCTCCATGCCCTGACTGTGCTGCTGCTGGTGGTTCCTCTGGAGTATTCTTCCACAAGATGCAACTGATATACGCTGGGGTTCATATCTCATAACTCCAACAGATGCATAGCCTAGGAATGATAGAAGAAGAGATTATTATGGGGTTTTCTCATTACAACTCTCTTTGTGCTTCACCTGTAGTGATTCATGCGGTCTCTGCTGATTATACAATTCTGATCTAGCAGTTCCAGGCAAAAGTATATCTACTGGCCTTTGGGCACGAGAAGATATCGGTGTGTTCCTAATCACGAGCATAAACTGAAGAACCTGGCCTGGAGGTTATGGGCTGACAGCTGGGTATGTGCATCCTTCTGTCAGTCATTGAGAGCCAAACCAGAGGACTTAAAAAGGAGATTAAGGTGAAGCCCTAGGTGCAATGTTTTCTCTATTAAATTTGTGAACAGGCTTTTCTTATCTCTGTTGTTTAAGTAACAGAGCATCCACAGATCCTCCTGGAGTCAGAGGGGGACATGTGAGGCCAGACCCCTTTCCTTCTTGCCACACTTAGAAGCAGCTACAATAGCAGCACTTGGGATTGAACTGGCAGTGCCAAGGCTTGGGAAGTGTATAGGTCTGTGCTCTTCTGACAGGAACTGGCAAATATCTGAGCTATCAGGCAGAAGGGGAAAAAATCTACAGGAGACTGAGTTGCTATGAAAGCCTGGAGAGACCTAGTGACTGAACCTGCATGTAAAGTAGGGTGATACTGCCGTCTCCATGGCAGCATCTCCAAACTGTACAGTAATATTTTGAAATGTAATATAAATTCTAATTTTTTAGTCTTAACCCATCAAATCTGTTTTACTATAAATATCCACGCTACTCAGTCTCTGAAAGAACTAAGGCTGACAGTTATTTTAAGACTGTCCAACCAAAGAGCTAAAAATGCAATTTATATTCACTGCCAGAATGTACTCCTTCAATTAGGAGAACGGGGATGGGGTTTTAGGCAAGCAAAAACAAGGAAATGTAGAGGTTACAGAGGGAACATGATCTGTACTTCTTCATGTGCCTGGATTATGGCAGTCTTCATTTGCCTGAAAATACCAGGGCTTTATAGACATGTGCACAGGGCATGGTGCTTACCATGACTAGTTTACACACTGGATCAACTACACCTCTAATGGCAAGGAACAAATACGTGTCACAGTGTGGCTTACAGTGAAAGGTTGGGTTCCCTTGGTACAATGTCCTTCAGAGGCTCAGAGCACTGCCTTCTGTGGCCACTGGGATATTTAAGTGCAGATGAAATTTAAATTTGCTCATTTGTCAAAACCGTATGAGAAATGTTCCATTTGCGCTGTAACAAGCTTGCAGACCCTCCAAGAGTTTTGCTCTGTTCTGCTGTCTCCATTCTGCTATCTGACAGATGGGGACATGCGGGCTCCACTCAGCCTCTGAGGTGTCATCCCAGGCCCTAGTGCTGTGTAAGTGCAGCACCTGAAGTTCTGCCTGAGCCAAAGTTCTGCTGAGGCTGGGTTGGCTGAATTTACTCCTCTGGCTGAGGATGTTGGGTTCCAGACATCAGTATATATATATATACAGGAGGGACAAATGAGGCCTTTTTGGTCCTTACTTTCTTTATCATGGTCTAAAAGCCACTTCTCCGTGAGTCTGTGGGAATGGTCTCTGTGGATGCTGGTGCATATGGATGGAAAAAAGTTTCCAGAAAACAAGAGGCTGAAAAGGGTTGAGTTCACACAGAGGTAACATTTAATTCTCCCAAGAGGTGATAGGTTCCAGAGACTTACAGTACTGCTGAATCCACAGGAAATGACAAACTCAGGACACAGAAAGGCTGCTGAATCTGCCCAACAACCCCAGCACAGATCATTATCTACCATAACCACTTGGCAGAAGGCAGTGCCTGCTATGTGCAAACAGCTATTGGCTTAAAAACATACCCAGTGAAACAAGGGGCCCAACTGAGCCCATGAGTACATTGGTGTTCTGATAAATATTAGCTGTGATCTGCCTCCACCTGACTGGATACTCTGCTGGGGGATTTTCCAGTAATCTTACTGTGCTGCTGAAATGTTGTCAGTGGAAAACATGCCCTTATTCTTCATTGTTCAATGTAATTATTATAGAAAGAATTGTAATTCTTTTTGAAATTGTTTGCATTTGTGGTGGAGCTTTATGTGCAGATGCTGTTATGTCTGAATACACAATCATTGTAGACCGGATTATCTAACTCCACTTCCATTGCTGCCACTGCATGCAGGCTATTGGATATTGGCATCCTGAGGGCTCTTGCAGATTGGATACTTTGAAGCTCAGGTGAGAAGAGCTATGGGCAGACATAAAGTGGAGTCCCCCATAAACACCAGAAGCTCTGTCTTATCATCTGACAGAAATCAATGGACAACAGTCTGGCCTTTGGGCATGACTGCTCTGACCTACACAAGAATTACAATTAATAAAATAATAGTTACTTAGGATCTTGATGAGTTATATTTTGCCATCTATAGTAGCAGATGCATCACATCCAGCATTTCTTTAGAAAGTTATGAGTGTTTTATTCTTTCCAGTATCTGCAGAAACATTCAGGTGTTGTTTGCAGCTTTGAGGCTAATTACACTTAAAGCAAAGTGAAATGTAATAAATAAACAGACCGAGAATGAGATAATTGCAAGGTGCTTAAAATGTCAGATAAATAAGAGAATAATCAATAAACAAATATTTCTAACAACTGTTTCTGTGGGAACTGGAGACTCATTAAATGGAGATAGAGATGCAGTGACACAGGAGCTCAGCCAGAGCTAAGGCTCTTCTGAGCACTCCCCAGCAGCTGGAAGATGGTGTGGGATTCATTATCCAAAGCCAGGAATTCATTGTCAGCTGCCATGTAGGAGGGTTTCGTTTGGCCTCTAGTTGCTATTGCAAATATTCAGGTCTCCCAGGTGTCCTATCCCATCTACTAGCCCTTTGCAAATGCTCCAGCTGCCCTGAGTGGGTGTATGTTGCCAAAATACAACTGTAAATGCCCGTGGTCTCTTTATTTGATCGTGTGTCTTCCCATTTCATTCCCACCATGCTGGTCTAACTGATTTGTAAGCCCATTTTTCTTGCGTCTTACAGTCCTCACTGTAAGTCTGAGCAATGGCTGACATTGTTCCACCATTACTACTCCAGTTGCCTAGAGAGTTCCAGGAGAAAACTCTTTGCCTGAGCTCTGTAGAAATGTAGAAGGCTCACACAAGTCTTATGAGGAGTGGCTGAGGGAACTGGCGTTGTTTAATTTGGAGAAGGCTCAGGGGAGACCTTATGGCTCTCTGCAACTCCCTGAAAGGAGGTTGTGGCAAGGTGAGAGTTGGCCTTCCGTGTAACAGAGATAGGACTAGAGGAAATGGCCTCAAGTTGCATCAGGAGAGGTTCAGGTTGGATATTAGGAAGAAAGAGTGGTGAGGTATTGGAACAGGCTGCCTGGGGAGGTGGTTGAATCACCGTCCCTGGAGGTGTTCAAGAACAGTGTAGATGTGGTGCTTAGGGACATGGTTTAGTGGGAATAGTGTTGATGGTTGGACTAGATGATCTTAGAGGTCTTTTCCAACCTTAATTATTCTGTGACTTTCCCAACCTTGCTGGCAGAGCTGCATGTGTGAGGAGTAGTCTCTGCGCTCAGAGATGCTCTTGCCTACAGTTGATGTACAGCAGGCACCATCACCCACCGGGTGCCTGAGGTTGCTTCCTAACAGAGATTCCCCTTCCCTTCACAGCTAAGTTTGGCATGGGAAGATCTCACTGTATTTTTGTCTGTGGCTGTAGGGAGTGGGCTGCCTTAGGAGCAGCACTCCCTCCCTCTCTCAGCACTGGTCCCACCATGAGGCAGAGCCCCGAGTGTGCCTGTTTCCAGCTGCTGGCATTGCCTGCCCCAGCTGCAGGCAGGGATGAGGGCTGAGATTCAGCTTGTGATGAAGGATAGTGTGATAAATGCAGGTCACTGCCTTACACATGCGGGCAGTACAAATGGTAACCAGCAGATGCAGTCTGAGAGCTTCTACCTGGGGAGAAGGAGAAAGAAAAATCACGTTAACGCATTAAAATGCAAGCTAAATGCTCACCCACAGTCATTTTCAGGCAGAAAATTTAGGTGCGGTCTTCAGTCTTTTCTATTTGTACCACAGATGGTAAATACATTATCCAGCTTGTCCCAGTTTTTAGCTGTGACTGTGTGTGTTTCCTGCGCATATTCCTCCATTTGCAGAGACTCCCAGTACAGATGTGATGGCCCACAAACCTGAGCTGGTGGGGAGTCAGAGCT
>JANHGO010000042.1:25944242-25967314 GCA_024606505.1 Aquila spilogaster
GTATAACTTTTCTCATCAACAAAAATCCTCCTCATCAGATAAATTGCTACCTTGAACAATCCTCTGAATGACAGCCAGCATCCTTGGAGCATGGGGAGGGGGTGAGAAAGGTGAGACTGCCAGGACATTTGCAGAGATAGGGAGGAGTCTTCATATCATCTACCATCCACCCTGCCTTGCTGACATTGCCCTCTCCATGCTGCAGCAGCCAGCTCTACTGCAGTTTACCTGACATAGGATATGCTAACTTGAGAGCCCCATGTCCCGAGGTCATAGTAGTGACAGACACAAACCAAGAGCTTGTGGTATGCCTCTGCTGTGCTTCTCAAGGATGCAAACTTTGGCTACTAGAACTTTTGTGTGATATACTAATGTTTCAACATCCTCAGGACAGTGCAAGGAAAAGTGAAAATGCATTGCCTATGACCATAACCAAAACCCAGGTCTCAGAGGAATTCTCAAAAATGATACATTTCACTAAATGATATACTTCACTCTAAGAATGCCTTCAAGTGAGCAGACGATCATGTTCCTCTTGCAGCTCTCCCCAGTTTGCCAGCCCTCAGGCATAGCAGCTCCGGCCCATGCTTCTGCTTGTCAGCCCTCTTCCCTGCTGCTCTGCGCCCCAAACCTGGAAAAAGAGCAAAGAGGGCAAATGGGCTCAGCAGCTCTGCTTGTCAGACCATGTCTCAGTTTCAGTTTGGGAGGTAATAGAAGGGCAGAGGAAAGGGAGCCCATATAAATGGATTGTGGTTGGCAGTGCTTGTGCTGCTGCACAGAGAAGGTTCTGCCAGCTCTTCCTGGGCTTCATACCTCAGCGGTGAAAAATTGCTAGAGGTTGAAATATGTCATCGGAAAGCTAAGCCTGCAAGGGCAGAGTTTTAGTTGTGAGGGTGCAAAGTGGTATTTGTCCATCTGTACTTTGAGGATTGTATTTTGAAAGTCCCTTAATTTTAAAAAGCTATAGGTGTGATTCCTTCTGATGTCAGACACGCCCACCCATATCTAAATAACTTTGGAGGTGAAGTGAAGCAATACCTTATGACTCATTCTCCAAGGTTAGGGCAATTTGACCCTGACTAATCATTTTCATTTTTAATACCATTTGCAATGTATACTGTGATGCCAACTCAGGTTCACCAGTTGTTTACCTCCCAATGAACTGTAAGTTTCCCAATGTGGAAACATCTGTACGCTCCTCTAATAGGAATCATCTAATAGGCAAGGCACACTCATGGGAAAGCACTTGAGAATGCCCATCCTAGCAGTTGGGGGAATACTGAGAAAAGTAGTTAAGACTTATTAGTCTCCGAGTCTTTAATGATGAGGAATTTCTATTCCCTGCATCCCTCTACAAACCTGTCATAAATTGAAAATGAGGATGCAGTTATTGCCTATTTCACTGCATAACTTAATGTAACTGAAAAAAAAAATGTACTTCAGAAACTTGGAATACTAAAAAATGCATGCCATTTATTAGCTATTCTAATGAATCATGTTGCTATGAGAGTTCTGGAAAGGCATAAAATGTCTTCTGATTTAAAATTAAGTATATTATCATATATGAGGCCTTGCTAGTATCCGTCAGCATAGGACTTCAAATTGCTTTATGAAAAGGAAATGTTGAATCTTCATAGAAGATCTTCAAGGTAGGCTGATACTGTCAGTTACTCTGAAAGGAGGGAAACTGGGGAGCAAGAGAGCCATGCCACTTGCTCATTTGCTAAAGCCTGAAGAGAAAGCCAGCACTTCTGCTTGCCAGTCTTGTGCTTTGACCACATGCAATTCCAGCAACTTTAGAGAATTACTGTTTGTGATATGGCCCGCTAGCATTAAAGCCTCGACCTGTCTCACAGGTCCAGGAGGTATAAGCTAGGGCATGGAAATTCACCTCCCAGGTTTACTTGTGGCTGAAAACTTGTGAAGCAGTTATGGGTCAGCTCCTAGACCACTTGTGATCCTCGCTCTAGAGCAGGTGAAACCTTCTCTGCCTTGTGCTGATAACTCACAGTCCTAGCCCTTTGAAGTGGCCATACCCTTTTCCCTTTGCAATGTTGATGGGTAAGGAAGTGAAAGAAATGAAGACGCATATAAGTGCATAGCTCTGTATTATCAAAGGATTGTCTTTATCCTGACCTGATTTTCTAAGGAATAGTTTTCCAGTAAGATGGAGCCAGGGCAGCAACCATACTTGACTGAAGACTCCAGACTAGTGTGTATGGGAAGAAGGCAAGTCTGCTAAACAGGTCAGACCACGGGCTGTTATCGTTACACAATCTGTACATCACTAAATGCTCACCAGAAATTTGCTAGAGTTAATAACAACTCAAGATGAGGCTGAAATTCTGCTGCTCTTTCTCAGTTGATGGACTTGTGAGTGTTTCCAAGCTGCTACGTCTGGGTGTGCACCCTGACTGTGTCTTAGCACCATCTCAGGGTGATCTTTCTTGGTCTTCTGCCAGCAGCATTCCTCAGGATTTCTGGGCAGAATCGGCTGCAATCAAGCCTCACCACCCTGGGCTAGAGGCCAAGCACATATTCCCCTGATAGCACCTACTTCTCTTTTTAATGCTTTCCTCTTAATTATCCAGATTTCCTACTAAAGTAGTGGTAGGTGGGAAGGATCAAACCATCTGCACTTCAAGCCCTAGAGCTGGAGCCTATGTTAAGAATCATGTGCTTGGCATTTGGGTTTCACTCCAAAAAAATAAAAACTGCAGCCCAAATGATGCTGATAAGGTCATCACTGCTCTAAAAGGATTCCTGCAGAGATGGTTCCATTGAGGTGGATTTCTCACCCGTGGAGACTTGGTATGACTATACTGTAATTAAGAGGACACCTGCCGATCCAATGCATATGAAGTATAGAAACCTTCTGTGAAAAAAATCAACATTCAGGCAGGTGACTTTCCCACTCGCTGTATGACTGGCAATAGATATGTTGTTGCCAAGTGTTGTTGCACTGCAGAGTATGTCTGGGCCAAGATTTCTTTTTTACAGATAACTGAAAATTAATGGCAGTTACATTCATAGGACTGAAGATAAAATTAGAACTTGACAATATTTCATTTTAATAGATCCAGGTCAAGGGCCAAATTCTCAGCTAATTTATGCAAGGTTAACTTTGAGATTAGTCTTGTCAATGACTGTTCATCTCTATTATCACTAAAACCAAAGTATATTAAGTTATCCTGTTATTAAAAAAAAATCACTTCATTGGATCTATGTATCATTGCTCACCTTTGAGGAGCATCACACCTGAGACAGGCTTGTCTCATGCACAGATTCACGCCATATCCACTTGATCCCACCTTCAGCTTTATTCCATCCTCTCTGATGATTCTGCTGTGTTTAACTAAATATTTTTTTTCCATTTATTTTTTTGTTTGTTTTTAGAAATGAAAAGCCAACTCCCAACAGAAGAAAAAACCCACAAAACCCATCATTTGGATTTAGGAAATACCTTGCTTGTTTGAAAACAGGTATAAGGGAAATCTCAGCATTTTATAATGAAGAGTGTTCCTGTGGTGATTTCAGTCTCATTATTCAATTATGTGTTCCTATAACTGCCATAATGTGGATATGACATATGCATAAATGGAAATAAATTAGGTAGAACTGTCAGGGCATCCATTTCATCTTTAAATTTCTAATCTATTCAAAGACTCTTTCCCATTGGGTTCTTGTCTTTTCAAGCTTTAACTGCTGCCAAAGACATGGTGCAGCTTAACTGTCACAGATAAATAGAGGAAGTTTTACAGCAAATACCTTGTTGGTATCTCCATGTCTGTGGATAGGATTCAGTTCTCTAGACTTAGATTCCTGGTACCATTTTACATTTCCTAGGACATGCTCCCTGGCCTCCATCTGGCACTGCAGACATGGTGCATGTTTCCTTGGGTCTGTAGATGTTTAGGTAACTGAATGCAATGCTTCAGATACAGTACACGGGGAAGTGCAAGTCATGTTAGAGACCATGAGGGATGGGCCCTGATGAAGGCATGGTAAAAAAAAAAAAAAAGAAAAAAAAAAGAAAGAAGCTTTTTAGGGGTATCTTATGAAATTATTCTGAAATATCAAGGACAAGGAAAGCAGTCCTACTGGAACCACACCTGAAACTAGGGGTGAGTCAAATTAAGAAATTAGGAGGAGTACAGGTCAGGTAACCCTGAACGAAACTGTTCCAGTTAGCAAAATCATCCTGTGTGCTGTTCCTGCCCCTGATTCTGAAGGACTTACTTTCCTGCCATGTGATTGTCCAGCAACAGCAAGAGCATTGACCTGTCAGTCAAAAAGAACTGATAGGTTTTCCCATGTTTCCTACAGGAAGCACCTTTTTCTAAGGTAGCAGGGAGGAGAAAGGAAATTTGATATCACCTTGTATAATTTTCATTCTTTGAAATTATAGGCAGTAAATAAGGTCTGAATTGACTTAATCCCTGCTCTGGATGTAGCTGTTATTTGATTTAGGAGAAATACAAACTCTGATTGTAACAGTCCAGCTGGTAAACCTAAACTACTAATTTTATGTTTCATGAACACGTATGTGCTCTCTGGTGCCTGGACCAAAGTTTTGTCTTTCAGAAAGTGCTTATTCAGTGCTTGTCATCACAACCAGAACTGCACGCCTTGAAAATAACATTTCCAGGTATGTTTGTCATGCTGAGGTGTCATGGAAGGGAACTATGGAACCATGAATCGTTACTGAATGACAGGTCAGGAAATTAACAATGGACAAACATATATAAACATGGGACATGCTGAGACTGTCATTCAGGTCCTTGTAAGTGAGGGACACTCAGACATACTTTTCACTGCTTATGTCATGTCTGGTTCTTCCCCATACCCAAATGATCCTGCTTAAGCTTTACAGTTCATATGCCAGTTAGTTCTTATACTTTACTTACCTGTCTTGAAGCGGTGTCAACTGACGTTGTAGATGAATAATGCAACAAACTTAAAACCATGCCCTCTGGCAAAAAACCCCAACTTTCCAAGGCAAGTAGGATGAATCACAGATAAAAATGTTTAAGATATTTAAAAGTATGCCTGTAACCACCCCTGCATAAGCTTCCTTTAGCAAATCAGAACCTATGGTAGGATTACAAAAGCTAGGCCATGTGTCTAGGTTCTTCCAAGTCAGTTATTACTGCTATTTGAGTAGATGACATCAAAATGACTTGTCAAAAAGGTAGGGAAAGAAACTAGGGAAAAACTGGCATTAACTTAAGTCTTCATGACTACATCCTCGTTCCAGGATAGAGAGGTAAACATCTCTCTCAACTTCATGGAAACTTGGTGGCTAGTGCTTTTTGGCAGTATTTTGACGGCCGTGGCCATTGCCTAAGAATCCTAATGCCCCAATAAGCCTCTGTTTCATATGCACATTTCTAAATGTGAGTCCTGGTGGTAAGGGATGAATTCTGCCAGGTATCAGGCTTCTCCCTGAAAACTGCAAGTGCTGAATTCATTCATTTGATCTTGCCTTGCATGTCATCCTTGCAACACCGAATAAGCTGGTATGTTGTGGTTATCTGTAGGAGGACAAAAATGAGACTACATGAGTGGATAGGTCTTTCTGAACACTGTATTTCTGAAGACCAAGAAGAGCAGCAAATACATTCTCTCTGTACTGTGCACGCTCCTGCCTTTGGGGAAAGCAGGAAAGACGAGTCAACACAGCACCCACTTTAATAGCTAAGCTTAATTCACTGTCAAAAATATTAAAGTCATGACAATGTTATACAATCACATTAAGAAAAATATTGTTCCTATTTCAAAGACTGTCTCATGAGGATGATCAATTGTAGAACCCTGCCTGTGCTGTTTTAAAGGAAACCATTCCTGAAAGAAGGAAGAAGCAAGGAGTTAGCTGCACTAGTAGCTGGCTGCACTCATCTTTCAGCCCTGTTTCTCTCTAGGGAGTGAAGCAATTGGCAGCGGGGACTGTGGCTTTGCTCTGCTCTGCAGGGACAGTGAGCATCATGTGCCAACCTGGAGAAGCCATACCAGCCTGTACATATACTTCAGAGAGGTCTTCTTTTTTGCCATGAAATTTTGACCAGGTTGCCTGGTGTCTAGAAGTCATGGAGAAAATGTCTTGCTCAGCCTGAATATATGAAACAGGCACAGTAATGTGTATATGTTGGACAGTTCTATGGGTGCTACGCAAAAGCTTCCTCTTCCCTTTGCAACCCAGATGAAGTATGATGCTATTTAGCATGGGTAAAGGAATCCGAAAATGATCATCTGAACATGATTTGTCTTCTCCCTGGTGGTCAATGCTTAACATGGCTGTACCTGCTTCCACCAGCACGTAGAACTGTCTACAAAAGTTGATACCAAAAATACACTGAGTAATTGCATTTGTCTTTCTGCTGTGTATTACAGACAACCGATGTTGAAAACAGATGTAGTTTGAATGCATTTCTGGTAGTAAATATGATCTCGGATGTATGTCAGGCAGTAGTTGTATTATTGGAATTTTCTAGACATGATATGATTTTTGAGAGTCTCAATTTTAAGTCAGTGACTGAAGCTGTTGTCAGGTTCCTTAGTGTGTCTCTGGCATAGTGAAAGGAAGTAACAGTATTTATTATTGACTCTGCCACCTAAAAGATCAAGGCTTTCCACATGTTTTGACAGCCTCTTTGTATCTCTTTGGTGATGGTGGAAAAAAAGCACTGATGTAGATGGAAGTTCCAGCAATAAATATTGAATGTTCTTTATACTTTGCCCAGAAGAGAAGGTGAGTTTTAATCTATTTCTTAATAGAAATCACTTCTGTACATCACCAGTACCCATCATCATAGAGCTGCAGCTTTAGGCAGTACTTTATGCCTGATGATAATAATTCAAAGTTACAAAAAGTTTTTTTAGACTCTCTCCGAGAACAGTAGCAAAAGCTCAGCAGGAGCAGGAGCTCTAGATGCCCTAGAGCTTCTTTTTGAGCAGGAAATCAAGAAAGGTGTCATGTCCTGAGATCTTTGCATTTGGTGATTTCCCTGACCTTGCGACACAGTGCAAGGGAAGAAGTATCAGTGGTGTCCATCTGCAAGATAGCATTTAAGGAAATACCAGGGATAATTTTTGTACCAATGACATATCTGGCATGCAAATTCTTCTGATACTTATCAGTAGTAATGCTGTATCCTGGTGATTCCACAACCACTCTTCTGCCTGAGTAAATAGGCATAATTTCTGGAACTATGTGCAGAGAGTGACTGATCTTCAGAATGTGGGATGGGCCTTGTACCTTCCCTGAAAAGATATGCATTTTGCTTGAGTTGATTTGATGGGATTTGCATCAGGGTGAGGCACAGTGCTTGTGCTGTTGGGTCAGTACTGAAGCAGCACTGTCCACTTTGATGCCCTCCCACTCTGGCCTCTGGGGTTTCAGAACAAATTAATGTATCTAGACAGGTAGGAGAGATGTTGGGCCAGAGTCAGAGGATTTCCTCCCAGCTGCTCTGGAGCTGATTTCTGGTGAAATTTGCTGAGTCTCTAAACTGTTTAAAGTGCTAAGAATGTGTTAGGAGACACCCCCCCACCCCTGCTCTGAGTTACTGTGCTGGAAGCAATGAGTTCATCACTTCAGTAGACTTCATCTAAGCAGAAGTTGTTCTTTTTCTTGTGTGTATTTGGGGATGGGAGTTGCTCAGTTTTTTCCGTCTGTGTTAAAAGTGGGTCAAAGCCAAAAGACTGGGAACTGCACTGCATGTTGAGCACATCGGGGTGCATGCAGAACTTGAGGTTCATTTGGAACGTGGTTGCATTTGGAACGCGTTGAGGCTACTCACCTCCTCACTTTGCAGGTAGAGCAGAGGGATGTGCACGGGGCCGCAGCAGCCCGTATGAACACCGCTTGAAACGGCTGGTGTCTGGAAACAAGGACTCACTCATGGCATTTAAGCACCGTGATTATTTAGGGGGTCCAATGAAACAGGCTGCTCTCCCCCGACTGCTACGGTGGGTGATACCTTATACTGTGGGGCTGGGACCAGGTTATGCAATGAGGGGAAACAAGCAGTGAGCAGCACCAGCCAGAAAATGGGAGTCCTGCAGGTCCTGGCATCTGTCCAGAGAGAAGTGAAGTAAAATAAAATAAAAAGTGACTCTCTGTGATTCAGTCTTTGACTTGTCCTAAAGTAAACAGTTCTCCATGGCTCCCAAATCATACATTAGAAAAGCCCCACACCCCCACTGAAAAAAAAAAAAGCATGTATTTGTCTCCCTTGAATTCTCTACGGTGCTTTCAACAGCTAAAAGCCTGAATATATTTTATATATTTTCACAGGGTTTTTTTTGTGAACAATAAATCCCTCTCTAAAATGTATAAACATGGAACAGGCAGCACTTTTTAGAAAAGGATTTTGATTTTTCTATTATTACTGGTTTTCTGCATTGTATATCATGTTATTATCATATTACATTCAGTCCTGTATGAAACTGTGGCATTTCATATTTACCTCTAGAGTGTGCCTGCTTATTTTAAATCAACATACTGTTTTTTAGGTTTTAATGTTAAGCTGGGAGCTAAGGTTTTCTTTGATCAACTGAATTTTCTGACCGAGCATATTAGTGCTCCAGATTGATCTGAAGATTAAGAAAGAATATGTAATTGTAAGTATTTCTAGAACTGTGAAACATCTTTGCTCTTTGCATATTTTTTCATGTTTTATACAGCAATACATAAAAATGTATTTTTTTCTAATTAATCATTGTTTCTGCTATATGTATTTTAATCATCCAAAATGTCAGGGATATGATCTTAGGATATAAACAGAGAGAAATCATCTCTTTTCTCCTAAATCAAGAACATTTTTAAAAGCATTTATACGATGGTAATTGCCAAGGGTTCCACACTTGTATTTGATAATACCAGATGCTGTACAAATAAGGTAGAATCAGCCTCTGGAGAGAAAGAAGATTTAAGAAGAGGGCTTGTAAGAGGCAGGAGGGACAGGGAGTTGTTTTTGAAACTGTGACCTTCCAACTTTCTAACATGCCTCACTTTTTCCATCACTAAGCGTGTGGTTGTAACTCCCAGTCAGCTCAAGTTTTGGGGAGAATAACATCTGCTCTGGGAGACTCTGCAAACGGAGCAATACGTGCAGAAAACATACACAGGCACGGCTAAAAAATGGGACAAGCTGGGTAATGTATTCACCACCTGTGGTACAAATATAAAAGACTGAAGAGCACATCTAAATTTTCTGCCTGCAAATGACCTTGGGCAAGCATTTGGCTCGCATTTAAATGCAATAACATGAGCTTTCTTCTTCCTCCTCCTCCTCAGGTAGAAGCTATCAGCCGGTGCTGCTGCTTATCATTTGTGCTGCCCACGCATCTCAATCGGTGACCTCCATGTTATCAGGCTGTCCTTCACTTTTCATCATGGGCTAGCATTTCAGCCCTCCTGCCTCCTTGCCCGGGGCCTGGGGAGGTGGTGCCGGTGGGCTGGAGATGGGCAGACCCGGGGCTCTGCGTCACGGTGGGCACTGGCACCGGGTGAAGGAGAGAGCGCCGCTCCCATTGCAGCCTGCTCACTCCAGCTGAAGGAGAGGGACAAAACCGCAGGAAAACCCCAACCTCAGGGAGACTTTCCCAAGACAAATCCAGCCTTGAAGGGAAAGGGACCTTGTGTTTATGAAGCAGCCACAGACACATGAGCGATGGTGGCAGCTGCAAAGGGTGCGTGACGTGGCTATAGATGAAAGGCAGGCAAAGGCAGCTCTGAGCGCTGAGATGTGTTCCTGCCACCTGCGCTGCTGCTGGTGAAGCTGGAGTCTCTGAGTCTTGTACAGACCTTGAGCGCACAGGTTTCCCCTGGGGCGCTCCGAGCCACCAGAGTGATAACGATGGAGCGATGTCAGCCACCGTTCAGACCTGCAGTGAGCACCTGAGAGCTGAAGGAGACTGACACGCAAGGCCAAAGGAGTGACTGCATGCAAACCAGCAGGACTGTGGGTGCAATGGGAAGATACTTGACCAAAAAATGAGCGCTGGGATTTAGCTTTGCTCAGTGTATGCTGACTATGCATACGCGTCCAGGGCAGTTGAAGCATCTGCACAGGGCCAGCAGATATAACATGGGACCTCTGGAAGACCAATGGGGATCCTCTCAAGCGTCACGGCTGGCACCGGGTTCCTGACTTTGGGCAATGAGTCCCACTCTATCTTCAAACTGTTGTGTAATTTCCTGCTCTTTCTTATTTCGATGCCATGTTTTATCCAGAGATGGCTGCAGCCTCATACTGGATGGACTGAATCCCAACATCTCATATAGACAAGCATTTGCCAAATTTTTCCTTCTCATTTGCTTGCAAGCATTGCAATGCGTCACTCTGCAAATGGGCCTAATCCTACAAGCACAGACTGCATTGTGAAGGAGCGGTGAGTACTCACCGGATCTTTGGCTCAGGCCCAGCACCTGAGTCACAGAGTTGGTTGGTATCTCCGTTTGATAATCAGAGTCTCTAGTTTTCACAGAAACAGTTGTTAGAAATATTTGTTTATTATTATTCTCTTATTTATCTGACATTCTTAGCACCTTGTAATTATCTCATGCTCTATTTATTTATTTCATTTTGCTTTGGTTGTAAGTGTAATTAGCAGCAAAGCTGCTAGCAACACCTGAATGTTTCTGCGGATATTGGAAAGAATAAAATTCTCTCATTTTCTAAAGAAATGCTGACTGTTGTGTATCTGCTACTACAGATGGCAATATATAACTTGCCAAGAGCACAAGTAACTTATTTTTTTTAATTAGTAATTCTAGCATGGGTCAGAGCTGTCATGTCTGACTGACAGATTGTAGCCCATTGCTTTCCAGCAGAGGTTAAGACTGGGCTTCTGGTGTTTATAGGGGACACCACTTTATGTCTGTCCAAAACTTTTCTCATCTGGGCTTCAAAGCGTCCAATCTGCAGGAACAGTCCAGGGTTCAGATATCCAAGTGGCCTGCATGCAGGGGCAAAAATGGGAGAGGGTTAGAAATGGTCTGGTCTACAATGATTAAGCAAATATTTCAGACCTAATAGCATCTGTATATAGAGTTACACCACAAATGCAAATAACTTCGAAGTGAGTTACAGCTCTTTGCATAATAATTACATTTGCACATTGAGGAATAAGGGCATGTTTTCCACCGATAACTTTTCAGCAGCTTCCATAAGATTATTATGAATTTCCCTAACAGAGGATTAAGTCAGGTGGAGACACAGATCACAACTGATATTCGTTAGAGCACCTTTTCTCAATTAAGCGGTTATTCTGAATGGAATCCAGCAGTTATTATGGTGACCAGACAACCATCACAAAGTACATTCAATTACACACTGCCTTGAGTGTGCACACATGCTCTCAGTTACCTGCTTGGAGCAACAGCTGGGGGGCTGACCCCAGCTGGTTCCTCAGACATGGAGGCTTGTACTGACACACTAGTGGGTTCAGCAGGGCCCTTGGGGTCCCTTGTTTCACGAGGTGTGTGTTTAAGCCTGTAGTTTTTGTCTGCTTATAGCAGCCACTGCCTTCTCAGATGTGGTCTTAGTTGTACACCATGGCGGACACTGGTTTGTGCTGGTGGCTTCAGACAGATTCAGCAGCCTTTTTGTGTCATGAGTTTATAAGTTCTTGTGGATTCAACAGTGCCATAAGTCTGCGGCACTTATCAGCTCTTGGGAGGCTTTCACACATTGCCTCTCTGTGTGAACCTGCCCCTCTTCAGCCTCCTGTTTTCTGGTAGCTATTTCTCCATCTGTATGCATGGGCACCCACAGAGACCATTCCCACAAACTCAGGCAGAAATGGCTTCTAGAACATGGTAAGGAAAGCAAGGACCAGAAAATGCTAGTTCCTCCCTCTTGTATATACACTGAAGTCTAGAGCCAGACATCCTCAGCTGGAGAAGGAAATTCGGCTAACCCAGCCTGGGTGGGTACCTAGCTCAGGCGGAAAGTCAAGCTACTGCAGTTGCAAAGCTTTGGGGCCAGGGTCGACCACCTTGGAGGATGGGTGGGGTCCATCTGCACATCTCCATCTGTCAGACAGCAAAATGGAGACAGCAGGACTGGGTGAAATGCTTGGAGGGTCTGCAAGCTCTTCACAATGCATGGGTAACATCTGGCAAGATACTTATATGGTGTCTTGTTTGGTTTAGATGAATAAGCTAATTTAAATTTGTCAGTGGCTGCAAAGGGCAGCGCTCAGCCTCTGAGTGAGTTTATTAAAGGAACCTAATGCTTCACCCTAATCTAGGCTACTGTAAATATTCTTTCCCTTCCTTCATAGCTGTAGTTCATCTATAAGAGTTGCTAGTCATGGTAAGAACCATGCCTGTATACATGCCTACAAAGCCCTAGAGTTTTCAAATGGGCAAGTGGAGGCTGCCATAATCCAGACATATGAGGAAGTACAGATCTCATTCCTCCCATAATCTCTATATTTCCTTGGGTTTGCCTGCCTAAAATCAAAATCCTCCTGTTCTCCTAATTGAAGGAGTGTGTTTTGGCAGGGAATATAAATTGCATTTTTAGGTCTTTGGTTGGACAGTCTTAAAATAACTGTCAGCCTTAGTTCTTTCTGAGACTGGATAGTGTGGATATTTATAGTAAAACTGATTTGATGGGTTAAGACTGAAAAATTAGAATTTATATTACATTTCAAAATATTACTGTACAGTTTTGAGATGCTGCCATGGCGACTGCAGGATTACCCTGCTTTACATGCACATTCAGTCACTAGGTCTCCCCGGGCTTTCAGAGAAATTCAGTATCCTGGGGTTTTTTTTCCTTCTTGTTCCAACTTGTCTGTCTGATGGCTCAAATATTTGCAAGTCCCTGTCAGGGGAGCAGAAACCTAGATATGACCTAGCCATGACACTACCAGTTTGATCCCAAGTGCTCCTATTGGGCAAGAAAGAAAGGGGTCTGGACTCACACCCCCCCTCTGACTCCAGTACAGATCATGGGCACTCAGTTTCTTAAATAACACAGATAAGAAGAGCCAGTTTACATATTTAATAGTGGGAATATTGCACCTGAGGCTTCCCCTTAATCTTCCTTTTAAACTCTCTAACTTGGCTATCCATGACCCACAGAAGGATGGGCATACACAGCTGTCAGCCCGTAACCTTCAGGCCAGACATCTCAGTTCACTTCTGTCTCTCTCTGGCCACAATCCTCCTCCAGCTTCCAACTATGATGCTCCAACTCACTCGTCAATGGAAAGTAGTTGTCAGAGCCGTTACAGTAGCCTAACGCTAGCTCTGCAATGGCTTTCTGGCTTGGTCCTCACTCTGCTCCAGACCTAATGGTCGTGATTAGGAGGAAATACTGACATCCTCTCATGACCCCAGAGCACAAAACCAAGGCTGGCAGCAGAGAGCTTCACTGCAAGTCATGCACACCGGCTAGAGAGGCACATGCACGGGGCCTGAGAACAGCAGGAGCAACCTCTTTGTATTTTCCAATATCTAGCCCATTTTTACCCAAGCCACAAGTCCATTCTCTAGCCTGCACTCACCTGGCAAGATGTTCGGTCTTTCTCAGGGGATGTGATGGAGTTACAACACAGAAATGGAGCCTTTCTAACAGATGCTCAAATACAATGAGGAAATAGGCAATCCTATGGCCCAGTATAAGATGAGTTTTTGCTTTCCACCTTGAATTTCATTTGACTCCTGTAATGTGCAGTGTGCTTCCTCTTGTTCTTTTATTGCCTGAGCCTTCATTATAGCAGAATATTATTGATGCAGTTATTAATAAAGTGGCCTTATAAAATATCTGTCCTGTTACCATGCTGGTCCCAGTGGGCAGCAGCCATACGATCTCCTCTCCAATATACTTCCAAGCAGCTCAAAGCATATGAAGCAAGACTTGCAATTGATGCTGTCAGGCAACTCTGCTGAGCAGACACTGAGTTGAGATGACAACATCAAGGCTTTTGAAAAAAGAAAAGGACTAAAAATGTCTGAACCAAGTAACTAGGGGTTTTAATTCAGTGGACAGGTTTGGGGAGGCCACTAGCCTGACCACATAAGACCCATAACAATACCTGACATTTGTTACTCCTCACATAGTTTCTTCCTCTGTACCAAAACCAGACATCCATAAAATATCTAAAGTGAGGCACATTTTTGTTCTTAAATAAAATAATACACTGGCAGCATTTGCAATCCAATATCTTCACGTGAAGTCCACTAACATCAATGAAGTCAGAAAGGATTTGGGTCAGGCCCTGATTTTTTTCCCACTTCAATACCCATATTATCATTAGAGAATAATAAATTTTATGGAGTCTGGTAATAGCCTTATAATGATCAGGGCAGGTGCAATCTTCTCTGTTACCTCTTTGAACAACATTTACCCTTGATTTCTGGCAAGGTCTTACACACCATCAAACAAGAATAAGACATAACAAAACCTGTACAACCTGAAAGTTATTGAACTACAAAACTATACAATAATCTAAATCAGTGGGAGCATGGCTGTAATGCTGCTGGTGACCTCAAAGGAGATTGGGTTAATCACCTAGAGTTCATTAACTCAAAGAGTTTCCCAAACTTTTTATTTTTGAAAGGTGCCTTCTTAGCACAGTTCTCACAAAATTTATTTCCTGCAATGGTTTAACATTATGATTTAAGAAGTTAGTGCAGAACTCTCGATACCTGTGGAGAGTCATGAGGCTTCTGTTTTTATACTTGCCGCTTGAATATTGCTGTGGAGGAATATAACTATTTAATTCGGTGGGAATGGCCTGGCACACACTGAATGGCTTCTCACACTCACTGCTGTGTTGTCTCTGAAGCACTCCACTGAGTGTCAGCTATCAACAGACAGCATGAGTTTCTAATGTAATGGCAGTGGAGGTGCCCTGTAAGAAAACCCTTTCCCCAGGCTCGCACAAAGAGAACAATTTGCTATTAAATGCAAATGCTTCAGAGCATGGGTCACTTGCCTAACTGCACATAACAAAGAGGATTTAATAACCTCAGCAGTTGCTGCCCAAGCATCCAATGTACATCTCTGCAGTGGGGAGAAGCAATGCTGTGTCAGTTCCTCCCAAGCTACATCACATCACGTCATGCAGCACACGCTCATGTGACCTAATGCAGTAGGTAATAGGATCTGTGCCATCTTACTGAATAGAAGGAAAACATTTTTTCTTTCATGCAGACTACTTTAAAACATTGAATACTGCTGTCTTGTTGGGCATGTTTCTGAATGCTTTTGTGGCCAAATAAAACAGTCATGCCTTGTCTGTATGTGTGCTTTGTTTCCAAAAAAGAGAAGCAGCTGGCAATTACTGCTATCGCACTGGAGATCATCACCTGCATTCATAGGGTCAGTTGTCCAAAGGCCAGTATTTATAGTTTTGTCTGGAACTCCTAGATTAGAACTGTGCCACCAAGAGACCCCTCATGAATCACCACATGAGCAATTTTGAGCAATCACATAATAATCTCTTCTTTCCTCATCCCTAGCCTGTGGATCTGTCAGGGACATGAGATAGGAATCCCAGCGTATTCAATTGCATCTTGTGGATGAAAGTCCCAAAGGAACCATCTGCTACAGCACAGCCAGGAGATGGAAGCTCTTGCTGCCTGGGTGTCCCATGCACCTATGTTACTTTTGAACTAGGACTGCAGAACAGGCACCTTTAATATCCTTGAAGAGTGAAATTATGAAAATGTGGAATTACGTCCTACTTGTATGCTAACACTTTCTTCAGTATAGCAATCTGGAGTACAGTTAAATTCTGGCAAGCATGGAGTACCTGGGCTTCCAGCTTTTGGGGATGTTGTTCCATTGCTGAACCACAGCTGCACTGTATACACATTATCCTACTGACACAGAACAACTTAATAGCCCTACTGCAATGGGATTTCATAAACCATTTTCAGTAACCATCCACATAACTTCAGTAATCATAAACAAAAGCAATACCTGAGGAAAAAATCTACTTCTAGCTGGTTCTAGCCAGAAGGAGGAGCACACTGAGGAGTATTCAGAGTGTGAATGCAACGCAACGCTCTCCATCCCTCCCCATCCCTCCCTCCCTCAACCACCCTTCTGCCCTTTGTAAAACCTCTGACACCCCACGTGCGCCCATCTCTGCTGTCTTCCAGCTACTGCCAAGCACCCGTGCTGGTCTGGCGGGGGGTAGCAGCTTCTCACCCCCAACACTGTGGACAGCATAAAAAAATTCCTCTTGCTTCCAGATCCATAAAGGCTTTCCTGGTGAAATCAATCAATGCCCATTGACCTCAAGTTTCCTACAGACCCAGGGCTTCTGGCTCAGGTGGGTGTTGCGTTTTTGGTGGGTATGGTCCCAGACTGGGCTTTGGACTCTGGGAACAGCTCAGAGAGAATTGGCTGTATTTGGATTTCCATGTCTCTGGTGGAGATGCAGCATTTAAGCATTAATTTGTTCTGCATGAATTTGCACAGGAGGCAAACACAGAGGTCAGACTCTGCGACGTTGAATCATGAGGGCCTTTTAGTTCTGCCTGCCTGCCTGCTGATCAAGGTTAATAAGAGCTGGCAAGCTCCAGAGGCCCAGTTACACTGATTGCTTTAAAATCTTTCAAAGGCCACATTGACTATCATGAGTAGAATCAACTGTGCTGGTCTCACTGGAGTTATGTTTGCTTGCCCCAATTGTCAGTTTATCTGTTAAACAGATGAACCTGCTGCTGAAATAAACCATCTTTCTTAGGTCAATATTGATTTAAGCTGAAACTGCATTGAAATGGGGATTGGAAGCATTTGAATAAATGGACCAATAGAACACCTACTTGCATTGCAGTTTCTATATTGCACCTTCAACATCCGCAGTGCAAAGAAAGTTTTAGGATTGAATTCTCAATCACTCATTCTGCTGTAGCTGACACCAGACACCCCCGTTCTTTTCACACTAGAGATGTTGCCAAAAAAATCTATCATTAAACAGAATTCTTGCTCCATCAAATAAGTTTACGGAGCACCTTCAGTTTGGCTCAGAGATGGAACGCTGTGCTTCACACCTGAGCTGAACTGCTCGAGTCTGCATTACTGAGCTACAGCCCGAGGCCCATTTTCTCACAAGAATGAAGGCAGCATTCAAGTTCAAGAGCACAGCCCCACAACCATTGCCTACGCCCTACACACTGAAAATTCACAAGCCCCTAAGCTCTTGCTGCTAAAGTTCTTGGTGATCTGCTACTGCCCATGCCTGAAATAGCCTCCTTATTGCATGCTTGGATGTCTCCATGCTTATCTCGCATCTGCACTTTGATTAGAAATCAGAATCTCTTCAGCTTAATCCTCCACGCACCATGCAAGCATAGTCTGGCATAGCTAGCACAGATAACTGCTGTCCTGCGTTCAGGATAAAATTTAAAAGTGATTTCATTTCAAACCAGTAACAGTGCTGCTGAGGGAAGAATGGGGAAGCGCATCCACTTTTTCTAGACTGTAAAGATGAATGTAGTATTGTCTGTGCTTTAAAAGAGCAAGTCTGCTGCCTCTTCTGAAAAAGATGGCTCAGATGTTTAAGTCCAAAGTGGGTACTGAGCTTTGAATACCAGGCTTACGTAGGCACCAATCTCAGGTTACAGAGAAATGCCTGCATTCAGGGGTGAAAGCAGGATTTCTGACACCTCTTCTCAACATTTCTGCCTCAGAAGACTCCCTCCTCAGCCGGCTGTCTGGCAGGAATCCTGTTTGGAGGTGGTTCACAGTCCCAGCGCACCTCAGCAGAGCCTATCTACGTAACGCCAGTCAGGTCCTGCATCCAGAGGACGGGGAAGATGGCAGCAAAAATACCAGGTGGGAATTCCCAACAGAATGCACAAGGGCCAGCTGCCCTCATCCTGACACCAAGGCAGGGCAGGAGGATAATCCTCTGGGCTACGCGAGGCAATGAGGCGTATTTTCACCTGCTGGGCAGAAGTAGCAGCACCAAGTGACTGCAGAGCGGCGATGCTCTGGACGAGAGGGTTCACGCTGCTGGGTTAGCTGCTCAGCATTAGCCTGTCCTCTCAGCCCGGACACTGGGCTGCCTTCTGGTGATCCCGTACCGATCTAAAAGAAGGCATATGTAACCCAAATTATTTCATGGCCAAGCATTCGCAAACACTGCCATCGCAGCAAAGGCTCTGGGCGATGTTACGTTAACGAGAGTCCGTGCGGGAGGGAACTGGGTACCGCTCTGCACTCAGTGCTAATGCAGTTGGTTAAGCATAATCCAGCTGAAGGTCTTTTCAGTGCAGCAGAGTTCAGTGGAGGACTAGCTGAGTGTGCTGGTTCAGAGGGCACTAATGCAATTGTGTGATTAATTTACGTCTGTGCTTTTGTTCGCTTTGAAGGCTGTGTTCGGTGAGGATGGGCAGCGTGATGCGGTCAGTCACTCCTACAGTGCTTGCTGTCCTCTGACAAAGACGACTGCTGGCCTCTGAGAGCTGTCTCCTTCAGAGCAAGGATGAGTCACTGCCCCTGGGTAAATAGTGAATGCTATGATGACACTCACAATTGAAAACAGTGAGGTGGAACAAACAAGGTAATTTCCTAATAAATATTTATTTCAAGGAAACATATTGGGCTTAATCCTTCTTCCACTGATGTTAATGAAAGTTATGCATTGACAAAAGGCATTGCAGCATTTGTAATGTATTTTGACATCTGTGGGTGAAAGTTTCTAAATAATAGCTAAGGATTATGTATTCCTCAGTGGGAACATGAGCTAGCCCACTGGATAAATTAATAAACACATTGTTATGTAAGTATGGTAAATGCTTCCGATGCTTCATGCTTAAACTTGACCTGTTGACAAAAGGAAGCTGAGGATTTGGTTTATTTTATTTTATTTTATTAAAATTTCATACCTGTAACGCTTGCTTGAAAAATCTCCAAGTGCTTTCAGTTTTAAGACATTAAATCTCCAAACATAGACAGATGTTTCACCTCTGCTTCACAGGTAGCAAAGCTGAGGTATGCAAAAGATCACTGAGACTTTAATGTCATGGGATCTGTGAACAAAAGGCTGCACCTCTGTTCATTACAAAGATACAGGAAGAGATATTTAATGATTCTTGTCATGCAAAAACCTCAAAATAGCCTCATTTTGAAAAGAAAGGCACCTTCCTGGTGTAAAAATGTCAGAAAGCAGACGTTCTTTGGGTTTAGATATTTAATAATAGCCAAGAAAATTTACCATGCACTCATTGTGGTGTATCTTATATTCTACCCTAAGTCTTACCATGAACGCTACAAGTGTGGAAGACCCCAGATGGCTTGCTTTGCTGTGTGGGATACATGTTCCTGTCTCTGGGAGTTTCGCCATTAATTTCTCAAAGCTTCTTAAGAAGTTTTTCTTACTTCTCTACCCAGCTGAGTTTGCCATTGGAGATGCCGTGCAGCATTGCTGGTGGGTGCTAAAGCCTGTCCTTGCACTCCAGCCCCAACGCTGCAAGTCTGCTAAGTGCCACTGTAATTAAGCCAAAGACCTTTCTTTCATCTAGATCCCTGAACTTATTTTAAGCATTTGTACAGTGGTCCTCACTGTGGTACTGGAGGATCATTTAAATACCAAACTTGATCTCAAAACTGAAATGTCTAGCACCTAAAAGTGATATCTAGTGCTAACACAAACTTGAAATCTGCTTTCAAGCATTAGACTATGTGGTACATAAGTGATTGGTGTTTGCTACTAAGTGCTAGACAGCCTAGTATGGAGTATTTATAACAAGATACAAAATATATCATGGAAGTGGTTCTTTTTTCCAGGTGCAGCCTACATCCTTCCTGTAAAGGAAGCCCATAGAAATGACCAAGAGTAAAATTAGTTATCAACAGCCAACTTTCAGTGCTTCTGGCTTAGTCTGGTATTGTATTTTCTGCACCTCCAGCATCGACAATTATTCTTCTGGACTTGGACAAAGTAAAGAGCAAAATATCACTTTCCAGTGGATGATAGTTTCCTTCAGAGCTGAAGAGGGTATTGGTTTTGGGGTGGTTTTGTTTGGGTTTTTGTTTTTTTTTTTTTTTAGATTTTTCCTTCAAATTTAGTGATTTGTACCTGAAAGATTTTAGTACCCTGCCTTCTGTTTCTGGAGCCCTGATCTGCAAAGACTACTTTGATATCTATGCAATAAGATGTCAGGCTCTTTAAAGGCTTTTTTCATAATGACATTATACAGATTGGATGTCCTGCCTTTCAGATGTTTGACTGGCAGCTTCCACTAAGGGGAAAACAAGGGATGCAACATCAAGTCACAGAAGGATGTAAATAAGAAAACAAACAGGCAAGCAAAAAAAAAAAAATCAAGGAAACCTTGTGATATTTCCTGTCATCCTGCTTTCTGTTCTACCTGAAATTTGTTACTGTTTTCCTGTGGGAATGAGGTTTGGCATGATTGTGCTGCCTATCTGTATGTCTTTCGGTTTGGCATGATTGTGCTGCCTATCTGTATGTCTTTCGGTATGCCTTCCAATTTCAGTGACATTTGGCAGAGAGGTAATGGTCTGAAGGAGATGATGTTTTCACAATTCTCATAAACACAGGTCGTTCTGTGCAGGAGGCTGACTCTAAGTGCACTGAGTGGGAAGGAGCTGGGGTGGGAATCTCATGCACTATTAGACAGCAGAGAATTCAAGTGATAAAGTCTTTTTATGTCTGCCAATCATAGAT
Organism: Aquila spilogaster; assembly: GCA_024606505.1. Taxonomy (NCBI): domain Eukaryota; kingdom Metazoa; phylum Chordata; class Aves; order Accipitriformes; family Accipitridae; genus Aquila; species Aquila spilogaster. The sequence continues at coordinate 25,964,913 of JANHGO010000042.1, forward strand.
AAAACTCAAGAATTTATAACTTCTGCTATACAAAAACAGTCACCTCAGAAAAATATCCTTGGGAAATCAGGTGCCTAGTGCTGGTGCTCAGGGATCTGCTTGTTCCCTGCCTTTTTGAAATGTTTTATCCACTTAGATGACTCATGGGGACAAGGACCGTCTCTTAATAGACGTCCGTCCCTAGCACAGTGAGTACGAATCTCAGCTGAGTCAAGGGCTCTTCCACAGCAAAGGCAATTATGCACTGATGGAGCCTGCTTGCTATGAAACAATAATACTCAAATCAATCAGGTCAATCACTAATCTTCCTTTTCTTCTCTTAGATACAGATAATGGGGATTCTGCCTTCCATTACTCCTCTGGTATTAGTAAGAAGAATAATTTATTACCACAGGAAATGAAAAAGCCAAAGACGAGACTGAAACTCATTCCAATATAGTGGAGACTTTGATTCCTCTTTAAGTCTCTCATACCAGAGACTTCAGGCACAAAGAAAGGGTGAAGTCAGTGTCATGGGCTGGCAGTTCTAGCTTGCACTGCATTTGCTTGGAGGTAAGGGAGTAGAAGAACCAAGGCTGTAAGAAAACCAGGCATTTCTCTGTTCTCTCTTTACAGGAGAGGGGCATGCACTTCCAAATGCATCTTGTCTTCATTCATCCCACCAGCATGACCATTGGTGTCAAAAGCTTTTCTTGTCAAGTTTTTATGTGCCAAGAGAGGGTCTGGCTGCTGGAGCAGCATCAGCAGCCACCGTCGCAGGCAGCACAGCTGGGGATGCCTCCTGGAGGTCACAGCCTGTGGGTTGCTGCAGAGAGCCTAGGCCCAGCTGCTGGTTTTTTTCTTAGCTTTTAAACAGATACTCTGTTTGGTGTGGGGTGTTTCTCTCTGGACTCAAATACAGCAGAGAGCAGCGCTTCCCTCCTCATGGCACAGCAGCTAGCATGCAGCTTGCTTGCCTGCATCACGCTCTCTTTCTTCCTTTGCAAAATAATTGCAGACAGAAAGCAATTACTTAAGCAATATTGTCAGTAGGATGATCTCTGTGCTACTGACCTTTTCCCAGTCCTGGGAGGCCAAACAGGCCTTTTGTCTCCTGCTCAGCCCTGCCAAACACATCTGCCTGTGTGAGACCAGCCTCTCATCACCCCAGCCCGCGATGCTCCTCTGCCAGTGTTACCTCCCTTTCTCTCCATTTCCCTCCTCCGCGTCCGCCCCTCTCTCACTGGCTCCTTTCCCCACACAAGCCCCAGCGGGTCTCCGCACCCCACGCTCCGGCTCTCCCCTTCGCGCGGCGCAGCTCCCACTTAGCCCCTTTTCCAGCCGGACGGGTGCTCAGCCTGCCAGCTGCGGTGACCTTTCAAGCGCATGTAGTGCCATGTGTGCTGTCAAAACATGCTCCCTTCCACGTGTTGGCACAGCCACAGCCTCTCATAAACTTTTGACCCTTGCTTAGCCCTCTGCCATCCCCTGGCAGAAACAATGGCAGGGTTATACGCCTGGGTTTAGTTACCAGGGGCTGGAAATTGCCAGGGAACACAGTGTTGCAGCTCTGATTACACTTACATGGGAGAAAAATACTCTTAAGGCAGCAGCTGCCATTTTCTTCTTATTTGCATTTGTTCTCTAGGCTGTTTTTCCTCTTCTTTGATGTGCATTTTCTTTCTTTTTTCTATTATTTGTCTTTAGGTTGCTGCTCAGGAGCCAGCTATGAAAGGCTACATCCCTTGTAGTAACAAAATGTAGCGCTCCCTGAGCTGTATAAAAAAATCCCTGTTATGGGTGAAGGCAAGGAAGAGCATAGAAACAGAAATGGGTGGCTGCAGTCCTTTTGGCAGAGTGGGGTGGAGGCAGAAGCAGCAAGTCCATGTGTCTGAACAGGAGACTTAATGAAAGAAATGCCTCCCCTGATTCCAGGCAGCAGAAGAAAAATCCCTCCCCAGTCGAAAGCTGCATGGGATACTGTCCATTCCTTTTTTTCTTCTAGTAAATAAATAAAAACGACTTTCCAATGAGCTCCAGTGCAAGCTTCAGTACTCTAATCAGTGCTTTGCCTTTCTGATTTTCAGCATATCATTCTCCCACTGCAGTTGTGCTCTAAACAATTTATAAACTTCAAAGCCTTGCTTAGAAAACATTTTCAAAAGCGATATCCTTTCACACAATTTATTTGTAATACAATAGTTTTCTTTTCAGCTCCTGCCAACTTATTATATCAGCCTCAACTTTCCTTCTTAATTCCATCTCTTAACTGTATGTTCCACTGTTTCTTCCACCCTTTACAAGGTCCATGTTATTTAAGTGAAAAATAGTCAAGAAAAGCCAACCGTATCCTGGGCTGCATCAAAAGAAGTGTGACCAGCAGGTCAAGGAAAGTGATTCTCCCCCTCTACTCCACTCTTGTG